>CAUOFW020007427.1:0-21011 GCA_963454935.2 Ilex paraguariensis | reverse complement strand
GGAGGGGCCGTGGATTACCCCCTGCTCCCCCACAACAGCAGCAGCAGCAAAGCCCTCGTCAACAGCAACAACAGCAGCAGACTACCTCCTTCCCTTCCGTCTACAGTGGAGGCCGCGGAGTGGAATCCCCGAGCCACTGATCACATGAAACCGAGTGATCAGGGTCGATGATTCCCTCCTGCAGGATCCTCATGTCGCCCATGCAGTGACTGAGACACTGCATTTTGAGGCCGACATGGCGGCTCATAGGGGTCGATCAACCAACGTGTTGTTCCGCTCCATGATCCAGAATTCCCTGGTGGTGAGTTTATTTTTGCTTTGGTTCCTTCACTCTTGCTTTCCATTTCTGTGACTTAACACTTTTTCCTTCCTTTGCAGGCTACCAGCAGATTTCTATCATTGCTGCTCGGTACCACGCGTCCAGGTGGACCTCCAGAGGGCCCGGGATCAGAAGGAGGAAGCGGAAGCGGCCCTTGCTCGGGCAATGGAAGACGTTGCTGCCAGGGATTCTACCCTGGTGGGGCAGGCTGCTCAATAGAGCAGCTCCTCAAGGACGCCGAATCGGCCAAGGTGGGCGCTGAAAAACTAAGTGCCGCACTTGCCGATGCTGAGAGGAGGATTACCGAGCAAACGCAGCGGCTTTCTGCTGCGGAGGAGAGGGCAGTGGGCTCCGAGGAAAGCTGTCTGGCCCTTACCCAGGAGCTAGACAGGATCAGGGCCGAGGAGCTGAACCGAAAATCGGAGGAGCAACTTCGGGAGGAGTTTGCCGATGATGTGCTCCCTGCTCTTGAAGAAAATAGTAAGGAATTCTTCAAGAAAGGGTGGGACGAGGCGCTCCAGTCTGCTGGGATCTCCTCAGACTCCCCGCTCTTCCGAATGCACGAGTATGTGCCCTCGGCAGAGATGGCACGGGCCGAAGCAGAGGTCGCTGCCGAGGATGAGGCTCCAACACCTGTGCAAGTCCCGGTGGATCTGCCCGAGCCGGTGATAGTGGATCTGTCCGAGGACGCACCGTCGGACCATGCCCTTGATCCTCAAAATGCCCCGAGTCTTCCTGTTGCCGAGGTTCCTGTCCCGCCTGCTCCAGAAGCTTCTCAGTCCTTCCTTGCCGACTCGCCCTCGGCTGATGTTCTGGAGGTGCCTGGAGCCAGATGACAGCGCCTGGAGCCGACGAATGTTTTTCTTTTTGATTGTATCTTTTTTGCTTTTCCTTTGTAGCCTTCGGGGACGCAAAGCCCCTTGTTGCAATGAAACGAATATTCTCTTCCTTTCTCTGTGCACAGTAATGTTTCGTTTTTCTTTCCTTCAGTGTATAATAATTTACAAGTATTTTTGAACTGTCTTCGGTTATGTTCGCCCGTCCTGGAGGCAAGATCTTGTGTCTGCTTCGGGGGTCCTCCCAGGGCCTTGTCCTTCATGGATGCTTGTTCCTGCATTTGCTTCGGGGATAGGAGTCCTTGAACTCTGTCCCCAGGGCCGTACCCTTGCAGGAGGCTTGCTCCCGTATGTGCTTCGGGGACGAGAGTCCTTGAACTCTGTCCCCAGGGCCATACCCTTGCAGGAGGCTTGCTCCCGTATGTGCTTCGGGGACGAGAGTCCTTGAACTCTGTCCCCAGGGCCATACCCTTGCAGGAGGCTTGCTCCTGTATGTGCTTCGGGGACGAGAGTCCTTGAACTCTGTTTGCAGGAGGCTTGCTCCTGTATGTGCTTCGGGGACGAGAGTCCTTGAACTCTGTCCCCAGGGCCATACCCTTGCAGGAGGCTTGCTCCTGTATTTGCTTCGGGGACGAGAGTCCTTGAACTCTGTCCCCAGGGCCATACCCTTGCAGGAGGCTTGCTCCTGTATGTGCTTCGGGGACGAGAGTCCTTGAACTCTGTCCCCAGGGCCATACCCTTGCAGGAGGCTTGCTCCTGTATGTGCTTCGGGGACGAGAGTCCTTGAACTCTGTCCCCAGGGCCATACCCTTGCAGGAGGCTTGCTCCTGTATGTGCTTCGGGGACGAGAGTCCTTGAACTCTGTCCCCAGGGCCTTACCCTTTATCTTCGTTTGGCAAGCTCTTGAGGGAGAGAGTACTTCAAAAGTAATACTTCTTTAAATTCATAACATTCCATGGTCGTATTACAAGTTTTCCACTCATATCTTCTAATCCATACGACCCGGCGCCCCCGATTGATATCACTTTGTAAGGCCCTTCCCAGTTAGGTCCCATCTTTCCCTCTGTTGGATCCCGGGTATTGGCCGTTACCCTTCTGAGGACCAGATCGCCTATCCGGAATTCTCGAGTCTTGACCCTCCTGTTGTATAGTTGGGAGATCTTCTCTTGATACTTGGTTATCCTCAAGGCGGCTTCCTCCCTTCTTTCTTCCAGTAGGTCCAGATCCAATTCCAGTTGATGATCATTTCCCCCTTCATCGAAAGCTTGGGTCCTTATGGTCGGGAGCCCTACTTCGAGGGGTATGATCGCCTCCATCCCGTATGCCAGGGAGTAGGGGGTTTCGCCTGTTGATGACCGAGGGGTAGTCCTGTACACCCACAAAATGTTTAACAGCTCTTCGGCCCATTTTCCCTTGGCTTTCTCCAACCTCTTCTTGATCCCATTGATAATTGTCTTGTTGGAGGCCTCCGCCTGCCCGTTGGCTTGAGGGTATGCAGGGGTGGAGTAGAAGTTACGGATCCCGAGATGCTCACAGAAAGACTTGAAGCGCCCGCCAGTGAACTGAGTCCCGTTATCCGATACCAGTGCTCGAGGAATCCCAAACCTGACGACTATGTTCTCCCAGACGAACTTTTTGGCGTCTATGTCTCGGATGTGACTCAACGGCTCCGCCTCTACCCACTTGGTGAAGTAATCTGTCGCCACAATGAGGAACTTTCTATTTCCCGGAGCCTTAGGTAGGGGTCCAACCAAATCGAGTCCCCATTGGGCGAATGGCCAAGGGCTGGTGAGGGGGTGTAAGTCCCCCGCGGGCTGCCTGATTGCTGGGGAGAACCTCTGGCACTGGTCACATTTTTGGACATATGCGCGCGCATCCCTTTGCATTCGCGGCCACCAATATCCCTGAGACATAATGCGGTGCGCCATAGATCGCCCCCCAGAGTGCCCCCCACATATTCCTTCATGTACCTCATACAGAAGGTCTTGTACCTGATCTTCTTGGACACATAGCAAGTACGGCCCCGAGAAAGACCTCCGGTAAAGCTTCTGATCCGAAGAGACCCAAAATCTTGGAGCTTTGAGTCTTATCTTTCTAGCTTCCTTTGGACACTCCGGGAGATCTCCCGTTGTTAGGAACTTGACAAAGGGATCAATCCAACTGAGCGGCTTGGGTGCGTCCTGGATGACCATCGCCTCGAGAGTATGGTCTATGCAGGATGTGGGAAGATACTCAATGGTGATCCTGCGCGACTGGGAGGAGTCCACCGCCGAGGCTAGACAAGCCAGGGCGTCGGCATGTGTGTTCTTGTCGCGGGACACCTGCTTGATTTCAAACCGGGCGAACCTTTGGATTAGGGTCGTTGCCTGGTGATGGTACGCCTTCATCCTAGGGTCCCTCGTTTCGAATTCTCCATTGACTTGATTGACCACCAGCATAGAATCGCAATGCACGATCAAATTGGTAACTCCTGTTGCCTCAGCTAACTGAAGTCCTGAGATGAGTGCCTCATATTCAGCTTCGTTATTCGATGCCTTGAATCCCAGCCGGATGGCCTGCTCCGCAATAATCCCATCTGGAGAGGTCAGCAAGACACCGATTCCAGATCCCTTGCTATTTGACGAACCGTCCACACACAAAAGCCATGGCGATCCTTCAACATTTGTTGGAGACGCTAAGTTGGGAGGAGGCGGTCCTTCTAGAACAGGATGCTCCCCCGAAAACTCAGCTATGAAGTCTGCCAGTATTTGTCCTTTTATTGCAGTTCGGGGTTTGAAATGAATGTCGTGCTCCCCCAACTCTACTGCCCATTTGGAGATCCTTCCGGAGAGTTCAGCTTTCCTCAAAATTGCCTTCAAGGGCTGATCAGTTAGGACAGTGATCGGGTGAGCCTGGAAATAATGCCGTAGTTTCCTGGCAGTGGTGACCAAGGACAGAGCCAGTTTCTCCAGGGGTAGATATCTCGTCTCGGCATCTAGGAGCGCCTTGCTTATATAGTAAATTGGCTTCTGGCGGTGCTCATGCTCACGGATAAGTACCCCGCTCACCGCAAACTCTGAAACTGCCAAGTACAGGAACAGCATCTCCCCCTGGATGGGGACGGACAGGGTTGGAAGAGTCCTTAGGTATTCTTTGATCCCAGCCAGGGCGTCCTCGCACCCCTGGCTCCACATATTCTTCCCAGCACTCTTGATTGCTCCAAAGAAGGGTTTGCATTTATCCGAGGAGCGTGAGACGAAACGGTTAAGTGCAGCCAGCATCCCTGTGAGTTTCTGGACTTCTCGGACAGTGCGAGGGCTTCGGATGTCCAGGATTGCTTTAATCTGATCCGGGTTGGCTTCGATTCCTCGTTGACTAACCAGATACCCGAGGAATTTTCCTGACTCCACTCCGAAAACGCACTTCGCCGCATTAAGCTTTAGCCCATACTCCCTGAGGGTGGAGAAGGTGTCTGCCAAGTCTGCCAGATGATCACAACTCCGTCTGCTCTTCACCAGCATATCGTCTATGTAGACCTCCATGGTGTTGCCGATCTGCTTTTTGAACATCCGATTCATCAGCCTTTGGTATGTTGCCCCGGCGTTCTTCAGTCCAAACGGCATCACTTTGTAACAATAAACTCCCTTCGGAGTGATAAATGCCGTTTTCCTGATCCGGGGCATAGAGAGGGATCTGATGATATCCTGCTCGGGCATCCAGGAAGTCCATTCGTTCATACCCGGCTGTGGCATCTACTAGCTGGTCCACCTTTGGCAGGGGGTAGTCATCCTTTGGACATGCTTTGTTTAGATCTGTAAAATCTACGCAGACACGCCATTTCCCCCCTTTCTTCTTTGCGCATACTGTATTGGACAGCCATTCTGGGAACTGTATCTCTCGAATGGCATCGGCTCTCAGGAGTTTGTCTATTTCCTCATTGACCGCGTTGGTGTGATGCGGGGCCATACGTCGTGGCCTCTGCTTTACTGGCTTGTGCGACGGGTCAACATGCAGCCTGTGAGTGATTATCTCAGGGTCTACTCCTGTCATTTCCATTTCGTTCCAGGCGAACACGTCTGTATTTCCCCTTAAGAACCTGATCATCTCCTCCTGTTCGGCTGCGGGCATCGAGGTCCCAACTAGGAAATACTTCTCTTCTTCTCCTTCAACCAAGGGCACCTTCCGGAGGTCTTCAACCGATCGTTCAGCTGGGTCTACCCGGGGGTCATCCATCCCCGGACGCCCGGACTGTAATTGCTATTTTTCCATGATCTCTTCCGGTGCTCGCCCCTTCTCCTGGCTGGACGCCCCGGCTCGGACGGCCGAATAAAAACAGTTCTTCGCAGACGCTTGGTCCCCCCGGATCTCCATGATGCCCTCTGGCGTGGCGAACTTTAACTTCTGGTGGAGAGTGGAGTGCACCGCTCCCAACGCGTGCAGCCATGTTCGCCCCATAATCACGTTGTAAGGAGAGTCCGTGTCGATCACAACAAACTCTGTGTCGATGACGAAGGGACCAGTGGCGACCGGTAATGTGATTTTCCCCACGGGCAAGGCGAAAGAGCCGTTGAACCCGATGAGGGGTGTCCTGATTTTGGTTAGGTCTTTGGGGCCAAAGCCCATCCGCTTCAAAGTCTCGAAGTACATCACCTCCGAGGAGCTCCCTGAATCTATCAAAATTCTCTTGACATCGAATTTCCCTATCTTTAGGGTCAAGACAAGGGCGTCGTTATGAGGAATCACCACGCCTGTCAAATCCGCGTCAGAGAACGTAATGCCAAGCTCACCCATCCTGGCCCTTTTACTTGATGGCCCCACATCTCCCTCGGCTACCTTTCTTGTAAAAGCTACCCTCTTGAGGTCGGATTCGAGCTCCTTGGACGTGGGGCGCTCCAGCGGACATACATGGATGACGTCTATGACGTTGTCCGGTTCCTCGGTCGGGGCAAGGGCTCGTTTCTCTTCTGGCCTAGGCTCTATGTATTCTTTCAAATGTCCGTCTCGGACCAAGCTTTCCAAGAATGACTTGAACACCCTGCAGCTCTCGGTGCGATGCCCGACATCCCGGTGATATGAACACCTAACTTTTTGATCACGGGTGGAGGGGTCGCTCTGCATCCTGGGCGGCCATTTGAAGAACGGCTCGTGTTTGATTTTATGGAGCAACCTGAAGATGGGTTCCTTGAAGACGGTGTGAACTCCTCTGGACGAACCCCCTGGATGGGGTAGCAATCCCTTTCGGGGAATATCTTCGCGCTCTTTCTCCTTTCTCTTGGATTGGAGGGCTCGGCCTTTGTTGCTTCCCATCTCGTCCTCGACCCTCGAGTACTTGTTGATCCGGGCCATCAGTTCCCCCATATCCGAGGGAGTCTTCTTGGTCAGGGATCGGTACAGGTCCGTGTCCCTCGCCAAGCCGAGCCGGAAAGATGCTGCTGCCATGACCTCCGAGCATCCCTCGACCTCATTGACCTCTTCCCAGTATCGGATGGCGTACTGGCGAAGAGTCTCGGATTCCCTCCGTCTGAGGGTCAACAATGATCCAATGTCCTTGGGGCGCTTACTCCCCGTGATGAATCGGGTTAGGAACTGCCTTGTCAATTCTTTCCAGGACCCAATACTGTTTGGGGGAAGCGTCTCGAACCACCTCATCGCAGAGTCCCCCAAGCTCATAGGGAACACCCGGCATAGAAACCGTTGGTCCGAATGATAGAGGGACATCATCTGCTTATATTGTCTGATATGGGCTTCGGGATCGGACCGCCCATCATAGGTTTTGAACCGTGGCACGACGAACTTTCTTGAGACATCCATCTCACTGATTTCCCTCGTGAAGGGTGTTTGCATGACTTCGTCCTCGGCCTCGTCCTGGACAGTCTTACCCTTTCTTCTGGAGTCTAATCGGGCTCTGAGATCTACTTCTTCCCTTACGGGATGCCTCCTGAAGTCCCTGGGTTCATCGGTAAGCCCCTCGTTTCCTGGGCGTCGTGTAGATTGGGTTGAGTCCTCCTCGGATTCATCTCCCTTCCTCCGTCTGGACAAACCTCGCCGGAGGTCGTCTAGGGCCAATGGCCTCGCTTTCCTGGAATGGTTGTCAAGATGATATTCGCCGGCTCTGGGTCGCTTCGGGGCCCTGGAGCTTTCTGCTTTGTGGTCTAGGTGGTTTCTTAGATCCTTTGTCTCCGCCTCATGGACGGGGAGTCCTCGGGAAAGGAATGAATCCCTCGACCCTCCGCCTGAGGCGGCAAACTCGTCGAGCCGGCTAAGGACGTTTACATTGTCCTTCTCCAGCTGACGTAATCTATCGCCAAATTTTTCTTCAATCACCTCTGCCAGCTGACGGGCCAAGGGGGCTGATCCTCCTGACCTGATCCCCATACTGGTTTGAGGGGTTACCCCCCTTGACCGAGTAGAGGCACTTTTAATCGTACTGGTGCGATCCCTCCCTCCGTGATGGCAGGGAGCTTGTAACTCATGACTCCTTTGGTGGGTTCCTTTCCCTTTCTGTCTGGTGTTCACCATGGTCACTGTTCTTTATAGAGAAAAAATTAGGAAAACTACTCGTTTCCCACAGACGGCGCCAGATTGTGCGTGTAAGATCCTGCACAATATAAAAAACGGGAACAGCTCTCTCCCTTGGTGAACTTTGCGTGAACCGGCTGAGTGACTAACCACACTGCTTTGGAACAGCCTGCGAGGTCAGATGGTAAACTGGAGCGGCAACGGGAGACCCTGGGTGAGAGGGAGAACGATCCAGTAAGGCTAAAAAAGGATCCTGGAACAAAGAGGAACAGGTTAGAAGGGCGCCGGAGTGTTTTCCGGCGTATCCCCTCCGACGATCTAGTCAGTCTTTGAGTGAGAGAGAGGAAGGAGAGAACACTGAGAAAATCTATTATACTAGAGAGTTTTTGATTGCATACCCGTTTTGCCTTTTGGGAGGAGTATTTATACCTTAAAAGCTCATGATTGCTGTCAGTGTGGTCAGTAGGTGATCATCAGGCACAGGTAGCGTGTGTATTGATTTTGATGAGGAATGTCTTCTCTAATTGACTGCTCGGGGTCCCGAGCAATCAATGCTGAGTCGTCGGGATGCCGACGGTACAATATGCTCCTTTCGGGAAGGATGCAATAAATGCTCTGTAATAGGAGCATTTATTGCCTTTCATATCCGAACCTTACCGCATTGAATGCGGTCTCGTCAACAGAAGGGTGCAATTAATTGTTTGCTTTCTCAAGCCGTGTGTCAGTAACGGCGTGCAGTTTGTCTATCTTTGATGTGACATCATTTGCCACACGTCCATCCCTTATTGGTTGTGACTACTGTATTCCGGTATGTTCTGGCATTACTTGTGTAAGACGAGGTCATGATGAGCGGCCTAGATTAGCCTGGGCTAGTGACCTATATGTCAATAGCTTATCTCGGAGTAGAAGAAACGCCCAGGATGGAGCAACCCTCGGCACCGAGGAAAGGCTCATCTCGAGGACCGAGGGAGGTATGCGACCGAGGTTCATGGGTGACCGAGGACACGTGTTGTTTGTACAATATACTGAACGCATGTCCTGTATGAGGTACCTCGGGGGCGAGGACATTCGTGCGCCGATGGCGCTTGGTCCAAGCAACAGTGTTTTGACAAACCCCGAGGACACGTGTCTTCATCATAGGGCATTTCAGAAGAGTCTCATCAACTATATTTCTCACTTGTAGGATAGGGTGAACACCCCTATGTATAGGGTTCTAACGGTAATGGGTTTTTGGGGCTCCAACGGGGGTGTGGGTTGGTGGGTGATCCGGTCAAACGTTGGGGTGGCGTGTGGTTTGGTTTGATTGTGTTTGGTCGAGAGAATTTAGACCAGAATGATAACAGGTGAGATTTGGTACTGTTTTACACAAGGATAATTTTGGTATTTTTGAAAATTTAATTGCTTATATCATTAAATTCTTGACTTTTTCCTAACGGTGGGGGAATCTGCTATAGAGAACCAAAGCAGAGGGGAGGACAGTGTTATTATCCATACCTAAGGTGGTCTTGTTGTCATTTGGACAAACCTCAAGGGAGGTAGATGTAATTTACCCTTCAAAAAATGCAGATACATGCAAAACTAAAATGTCAACTATGATATGAAAAATAGGACGTTACACAGGATGAATGCTTAGGTTAGGTACATTCTCCAAGACAAAAAAAAAATGATAACAAATTTCTCTATTGAAACTGTTTGTCACGTGGCTTTTTGTTGTATGGTTGCACAATTGATAGAGAATTAACAGAAATTTCAACCTATGACTATAATAATCTCCGCGTGTGGTTGGATGGGTTTGTATACATATATGTATGTGAAGTTTATGTTCTCTTGATGCATCCTACCACCTTAGATTACAATGCATCATGATTTTAGGCTTCTAGCAGTAAAGATGTAATCAAGATTGTTAGAGTATGTGTGACTCATATTTACTGTGTGCACAATGACAAGGAAGCAGATGTCGGAACGGACAGAGCGTAGCGGAGTGGAGCGTAACGTAGCTAATTGTTTGATTCTTTATTATTCACCATAATTGCTGCACGATCACAACAAAGATAGTGATATAAACGAATTCATCCAGTTCATTAGGATTCTTAATGTCGGTAACATTAGTTACTCACCCGTTGTTGAACTTGATTGCCAGCTATCTGCCAAAGTTCTGACTCTGCTTCTTCATCTAGGAAAATATCAGGATGTACTGCTGCACTAGTAGCCGACCCCAAAGTATGATTGGGACGGAAGGTTTAGTTTGGTATTGCTGCACTAGTGAAATTAAGAGCCCTTTGGAGCTTTCCATGGTCAAAGACTTCAACTTCAACTAAGAACACTGAACTGACGGGCCGATGATCTGAGAGCTTTATTTCTGCTCTCTTGTAAGAAAGCTGTTTTATGCCTTTTCCAACCCACAGTATACGATCACACCTGCAAAATACAGAGAGTAACTGTCAGCCACTGGCAGCAAACCCTGGATGACCAAACGATTGGAAAAAAGGTGTTCACATGTTGAGTTATATAATAACAACTGGTCCGGTATTCGTCCAATCGATCATTCTGGAACTCAACTCAAATTGGACAAAGTCTCTCCTACAATTTGTATGCAGATAAGTTCAAACAATCTGTATTCCATCAATAGTCTGCTAAGCTTTAATTCCCCCTCAATCAACTCACATGCTTAGCGAATTAGGATCAAAACAAGTTCTAAGAAGCTGTTTTATGCCTTACCATGCTGGGGATCTCTTCTTCTCTCCTTCTTTCAGGTTTTCACCAACATATCTGTCAGAGTTGATTTCGTATTTGTAAGTGGGTGCAAAGTCTATGACCCCCTCCTTCCATCCATCAAACACATGCCCACTTCGGAGAGCTTTGTTTAGCTGCCCATACATCATGTTGTATTTTAAAACAAAAAGAGTAGGAGGAATCCACAATGGGAAAGACAAATCTTGTCAAGAAAACATCCAAATCGTTCAGTGTCTATCACTTCCTCCATTGTGCTCAGGAGGAGGTAACAACTATTAAAACAAGAAGATGACGATAAAGATTCAAAAATTCATACATTGGGCATCGAATTCATCAACATATGACAAATTTACTTTACTAATTATAAAATGACCCAGCATTATAAAAGGAAGTTTTCTTCAACACTTCCCTAGCAGGTGAAAAACTGACTATTATACAGTATGGATCATACCTGGATTACATTTCAGCATTAAAGTCATTGCCGTAAATTCTTCATTAAAATACAGCTAAAATAGCAATGTTGGAAAGATGGTGTATTATTCGCAAATTTACTGCCATGCGTCTAACCTGATCGCTGTTGAGAAGTTCATCCCACTGCTTCTCAGCAACAAGCTTCCTTACCTCTGTGTCCAACATATTGATACGATAATTCAAATCCCCAAACCAGAATGTCTGACTGTTTACAAAAGCACTCAATCACTAATTATGTTCAAAACAATTTTTGGAAGTACAATCACAACAGAGGAAGAATATACCAAGTCAGAACAATCAACTGGCCGTTCGCCGCAAATCATGGGTTCTAAAACATCTCCGTTTTGTCAAGAAATCCAAATTTTATATCATCTCAAATTGTTTGGGGGTTTTCCTGACTCTAAACTATGTAACAAGAATACTTCGTGTTTTCTCATCCTCCAGGCCAGGCCATAAGAACTCAGAAAAAAGAAAAAGAAAAAAAGCGCAAAGAAAAGAAATACAGATTTCTACGTGTCCTTGGCATCTCAGATCTTGATGTTTGACAAATCAATACGTGCAAACTTGATATCCACATTAAGAGTAAACTCATGTCTCTCTCCTCGTGGATATTGACCAACATAAGTTGTCAAATAAAAACAGAATAGCAGGAACTGGTAGTTGTCTATAACTCAATTCACTCTCATTTCGTCGTTGCTGAAGAGCACATAAAAACTATCATCTTAATGCCAATTTTTTAGAGATATTCTGATAAGGAGTTTAAACTTATTAAATGCAAATGCTTCTGTGTATCTGCTGTACATAGTATGCTTCTGAGATCAATGCCTCATAATAAAATGTTAAGACATTCAACTAAAAACTGAATCTACGATGAATGCAATGCGGAGAACCACTGGGAACATGGTACTAGTTTGGGAGGCCTTACAATACAAATGTAAGGCAAGTTCTAACTCCCTCTCATTGGCAACTTTGACTTGCAAATGGAGAGACCAACATACAAGCAGGATATATCACTAACATTTTGTTGAACAACACGAGCTACTTGATTGAACCGGAAAATAAACAAATGGAGACTTGCCCACAAGAACCTTCCGAAACCCAGCTCGTAATTGTGTTAAAGCATCCAACTCAATTACTAATTGGCAACGAATGGAGAATCTCATAGGGCTTGTATACTAGATGGGGAGCCTTACAATGCTGATATGGGAAAACATCAGTCAGCAAAGAAGATAAACATATTTCAAGTTCCTAAACTAGTTCGAACTTCAAACTAGTTAGTAGTCATTTAGAGTTGCAACTCTAGCAAAATATTGGATGCGTTAGAAGATAAATGCCACTGGTATTTCTAACAGTAACAATAAGGGAAACATGCAAATGCAAAAAACCAGATGTCAACAAGATAAATTTTACATTATTTAACGTCTTTCCAGTATGTAATTAATCTTTCGTTGCCACTTCAAACAAAAAGGAAATATGGAAAAACCAGTCTCTACACATCATCAATAGTTTTGTCCCAACAGATAAAGGTTGAGAAAGACTAACAAAAAAATCAGGAATGCTATGTCTAATTCTTTTATTGCTTCTACAAGTTTTCGAATGACTGTCATGGAAGAACAAATTTTAGGGATTTAAATTGTTTGTCAATGGAATGGCAAACTGTTCGATCATTTGTAGAAAAGAATAAGTATTCTTACTACGCAGATTTTGTATATCAAACAAGTACTATTATATCAAAGCATTTGATTAGTCCATAACTTGTGGCATAAATAAAATTTCCAAACAGAATCAACCTTCCAAAGGCACAGGATAGATGGCATAAATCATATTTACTGCCAAAAAATACTTACTCATGAGACGGGATTGTCTGAGGTTGATGATTTCCAATGACAGCTGAGAAACGAGTACGTCTCAAGATCTCGTACACATCACAATTACGCCTCTGTTCATCCCCATCCTTTTGACCAGAGGTCAAATGAGAACAAACAAAGCATAGGCGTGTTTGATATACAGACATGCTGACAGAAACAGATCCCTGTGTCAACAACCATCAATTAGTTTGATATCCCCCACAATGCCGGTCATTACGTAATCAGCAGAAGTTACAATGAGAGACGGCCAATATTGCAGTTTGCATTACATCAAAATATGAGGGGCAATGCTTTGGTTTCGGCAAAGACAAAACAATTTAATTTTCAAAACATTCTGCACCTTGAAAGAGAAATAAAGGCAGCATCTTTCTATGGGAGAAAGATGCTGACAGAGTGACTCACCGGAGCTGGTAATTGCGGTCAAAGTACTATATAAAAGAACATTTTTTGTAGAGGTAGAGAACCCCTCAATTACAGTGCTATTTTGAAATCTTTTTCCAAGATGCATTAGACTATAGCAAGGAAAATGTATCAAAGGAGGAGCAGTACCTTGTTGCCCATGTATCCCATAAGCCCAACTCCAACAGGAGACACTTTCAAGTTGTTTATATGTCTCCTCAGCTTCCTATGGACCCAAACTGATACATATATTCCTACCATCTGCTTACTGACGATTCTCACATAGCTGGGGCGAGACTTCGCTCCATTTTTTGAAATGACAATCTTATCTTTCGCCTCTGATATTTCTGGAAAAGAGTCATCTTCCTCATTGGAAAATTGAGCAGAGACATCAGGGAGACTATCAAGACCGTCAGGCCCATCTTGCTGATCCATTAAGCCTAAGTTTCCAGAGCTATGATGCACTCTTTTCAACCCACCACCATAGAATGCAATATTCTGACAAAAAGAAACAGGATGCTCCATCCAGTCAGAACCAACTCTTGCCGAACTACTCAATACTCTCCGCAATTTCAAATGAGAAGAAAGAACTTGAGGTGTTTTGTCCAATGAGCGTTCAGGCCAGACCAATCTACTGTCAGTTTCAATGTCATATGTTCTATTTAACTGGAGGTTCTCCCACACGCCAATCATCCCACTGTCACCCACATTAGTGGTGCCTAGGGATTCCTCACCCATCATCTCTAATGCAGGAGCATCAACTACATCAGCAAGCATATCAGCGACAGAAGACGTCCCTAACACCGGAGAGGCCGGGGCACTATAGCTTTTTGGGTTGGTTTCAGTTTCCAATGTCTTGTTCAAAGCCCTGCGAATGATTGTCTCCCACTTTTGGATTGGCCTTCTATTCTCTGCTCCCAGCACATTCCCAGCATTTAAAGGGACCACCTCTTGGAAACTAAAAAACATAATGATAAATCCAATGAAAATCCATAATCAAATGGAAGATTCAGTAACCTATGCTTTACAGCGACAGAAATACACTCTCAATCAAATGAGGTGATTGCGAACTAAATGTTGTAGACAATGCTTATGTAGTTCCAAAACAAGATTAGTGCACCAATATCCTTGTAATATGAGGTTGGCAGTTTTTTTAAGGGAAATGTGGGGTTTGAGCCTTTGAGGTGACGGGACAGCCACAGATGTACATGAAATTGAGTGTCAGAAGCATGAAAATTTGACCATTTATCATGTTGCTTCTTGAAATGTAATAGACTGCCCCATGACAAGCCCCCACATAAAAAATTAGGTTTAAGATGTATCAAGACCATCGCTGTGATCATTTTTCACCCAAACCAAGGCAAATATAGGGCCCACCTGTAGTCTGGGCACAAATTGGATCAAGTCAAAGACCTTGAGACATTTGGAGGCTGAAATTTGGTGGAGATTGGTCGAGAAAGCATTGGATGTACAAGAAGGGATCCCATAAACTTGTTCTAATCTATGGGCTGCCACAAGTACAACTGGATGAATCATATTTCGTAGAAAGGCAAATCAGAGTGTAGGTGGACATTTATAGCACAGTATCCGAGCAGTCGGGCTGCCCAAACGGCTGTCCGCCGCAACCCTTTATTAGTTGCGCGAACCCACAATCGCAACCTAGACGTGGTCCCAAAGAAGGTGCAACAGCCAAGGCGAGAGTAGGCTCTTAAGATCCATGACTGTGACTAGTCATCGTAGGACCATGACCTTGAGAGGGTCATGTCCGCGATGCCCCCAGCACACTCCTACCTAGGGTTCTTTTTCTCTCTAGACCTTTCCTCAAGACCCTTGTCGAGGTGTCCAATAGAGGAAACTCACATAGTTTCAGTTTTTCAGCCATCAATCCACATGTTTCATCATCCCATATGGTGATCCGGGCCAATAACACCAGTTACCTTAGGAGTCTCTTTAGATCCCAGTCAAGCACATCCCAATGGGCAGTCAAGCACATACTTGCCCCTATTGCTTAATTCTCCCTTAAGGAGGGTCATATTCCCCTGTCCCTAGGTGGGGACACCTCTTAGTCTAGTGGGTCAGTCGAGCAACGACATTCAATAGGTTGAGGATACCATTTACACAGCGGGGGAGGCGACTCTCACCGAGGTTGCCCCCACAATTTTGCAATTCTATTTTTGTCCCACCTTGATGAACGATCCATTTTGTCACTTCCAATGCTATGGAGATGTATTTCGCCCTGATGCGATATTGTGTTTGAAGGGGCATCTCACCTTAGGTGTCCCACATGAGTGTCGTGTCTTAGGCATCACACATGACATTGTTATCTATACCAGTCCAGCTGGACTCTGTCGGGCCCCATTTCCAAGGATTAAAATATCGTTTCAAAATGTTCAAAATGTTTCCGTTTCCAAGGAAACCGAAACAAAACAGTGATGGAATCAAAATTATGATATTTCGAGGTATTCCATAATGTTGAATGTACTATAATATTTCAATGCATTTGGACAATTATTTTTGAAATGTTTCAAGATATTTCAAGACACTTTGATATATTTTCATCAATATTTTAAACAAATAATTCTTAAATTTTTATTTTTTTTTATTATGTTCCTGAAACGAGTCGAAATGTTTTTGAAACACGTCGAAACATTTTCGTTTTTTATGTGACCGAAACAATACATCGAAACAATATTTTGATCCTTGCCCATTTTCATGTCAACTAATAATTATTGTCACTTGTCCTGTTATACTATAGACATGTGTCTTGAGGGTACTACATTTGTCCCCTGCACAGCCAGGTTGTGAGAAACACCATGCGCGTGCACTCCATTTTTTTTTTTTTGGTCTGCGCTTTGTCATTTGTGAGCCTACCGTAGTGCTGGGAACTAATCATAATAATTTCAAAAATGTATAACCATGCAAGATTTTCATATTCCATGGCCACTTCATGAGCTTGTCAAAGTCATAGTGCACTAGTGGGGAGTGCATGATTATAGGTTGTCCTTAGCAATGGTGTCCCTCTCATAACTAAATGACATTAGTTAGCACAGGTGGACTAAACATCATTAAAATATATATATACACTAATGAACCCATGAAAATTTTGCAATTCTATTTTTTGTCCCACCTTGATGAACGATCCATTTTGTCACTTCCAATGCTGTGGAGATGTATTTCGTCCTGATGCGATATTGTGTTTGAAGGGGCATCTCACCTTAGGTGTCCCACATGAGTGTCGTGTCTTAGGCATCACACATGACATTGTTATCTATACCAGTCCAGCTGGACTCTGTCGGGCCCCATTTCCAAAGATTAAAATATCGTTTCAAAACGTTCGAAATGTTTCCGTTTTCAAAGAAACCGAAACAAAACAGTGATGGAATCAAAATTATGATATTTCGAGGTATTCCATAATGTTGAATGTACTATAATATTTCAATGCATTTGGACAATTATTTTTGAAATGTTTCAAGATATTTCAAGACACTTTGATATATTTTCATCAATATTTTAAACAAATAATTCTTAAATTTTTATTTTTTTTATTATGTTCCTGAAACGAGTCGAAATGTTTCTGAAACACGTCAAAATATTTTCGTTTTTTATGTGACCGAAACAATACATCGAAACAATATTTTGATCCTTGCCCATTTTCATGTCAACTAATAATTATTGTCACTTGTCCTGTTATACTATAGACATGTGTCTTGAGGGTACTACATTTGTCCCCTGCACAGCCAGGTTGTGAGAAACACCATGCGCGTGCACTCCATTTTTTTTTTTTTGGTCTGCGCTTTGTCATTTGTGAGCCTACCGTAGTGCTGGGAACTAATAATAATTTCGAAAATGTATAACCATGCAAGATTTTCATATTCCATGGCCACTTCACGAGCTTGTCAAAGTCATAGTGCACTAGTGGGGAGTGCATGATTATAGGTTGTCCTTAGCAATGGTGTCCCTCTCATAACTAAATGACATTAGTTAGCACAGGTGGACTAACCATCATTAATATATATATATACACTAATGAACCCATGAAAATGTCTGCCCAATTATGATAAAAAAATGATATGATCACGCGGTAAGATGACCTTGAAGTTTGATAGGGGGTACAAAGTTTCGAAAGTGTAAAATAATTGTTCCAAAATAACTTTAGTATAATATACTCAATTGCTATTTTTTTTTTCCGTAGCAAGTCTGATCGCACGAAGCCATATGTGCAATCACAAATGAATGAGTAACATGGGTTTGGGAGGTGGCGTAATTTTCTCAACCAAAATAATAAACAATATGGTCAATAAAATGACATGGTATTAGAAATAAGTTGTGCAGAGTAAGTCCATGGAAAATAATTATTTCCCACTATATATACAAATGCCAAAGTGGTCCTTTGCATCCTCGTCGAAGTGGTCCTTTACTTCCCACTATTATTTTTACATTTTGATGAGATTCAAAATTGCAAATTTGTTTTAATATATATATTTATAATTAATAATATGACTTTTGATCATAAATATTTATACGAATTAAATTAATTTCTTTTATTAATATTTTTATGTTCTTTATTGGAACTATGGAATTAAATTATTATATTTTATTTTTACGAAACTTGTGGGTCCAAATTTTTAATTAATTGATTAATTTAATTTTTTTTTAATAAATAAATTTAATTTTTTTTAAATAAAATAAAAGCCAACTAAAGTAGTCCGCTTAGGGAGTCTTCCGTATGTGTTCCTTAACTCGGATGAAAGTATGTAAAAATAAGATATAAAACATGCAACAAGATGAGTTAGGTGAGCAATATAAAATATAGAACAAGGATAAAAAGACATAACCAACCTCCTTTCTTATGCAGACCACTTCACCAAAGGCGCTTTCACAAGAAAGCTCGCTATGCCTGTTGAGTCCTTCACAGTGGAAGCTTTATTTGGGTGCCGGGACATCGTCGTTTTACTGGAGCTTGGAATTAATGTTGTGTTTTGTGATGATCGAAGAGAGCTGACCTGCGACTGGAGCTAACGCAACTCAGCATCGATTGTGATGACTGGTGAGAATTAATGGTAGCCGCCTGTACCATTGACGCCAACATGAACTGTAGTGATAGCAGACCTTTAAAGAATTCTTACAAGTTTTCTTCATTTTCATTATTGCCTCTTTCTTAAATTTTCATGACACAATGGGACCCATCACTTTCAAACCCGTGAACTTGCAGTAACTTTCTTCCATCTCATAACTTGTATGTACTATTCTTTATGAAATACCCTCAATATTCCATAAAACGATGGACCCCACTTTTAAGGATTATATCTTTAAAGAATTTCTACAAGTCACCTCATTTCTATTATCGTCTCTCTCTTGAATTCTCATAACATAATGGAACCCACTTTTTTTCAAATTTGAAAACTTGCAATACCTTTCTTTGAATTGTCTAGTTGCCTGTCATTTGAAAAAAAACACGACAGACATGAATCTGTGAATGCAAAGCGACTGAAGAGACTAAATTTGCAACGCGACTAAAGAATGCAACGTGACTGAATTTGCAATAACTTTCTTAGGCTCACTTCAGATGTCGTGCCCCTAGCCTTTGTGCCCAAACTCCCCCTCCCCTATAAATAAAGGAGAGAAGGCCTTCTCCACTCATTCCTCTCATTTCCTTCTTGTCACTTTTTCCACAGAAATTTCTATACTGGTTCACTTTTACATTTTGTTTTACGAGTACTTAGCCTTCCATTTCTTATAAGACCTTTAATCACAGTTTCTTCTTTGCACATATTTTTCACTGCACTCTGCCTCTCCTTTTTGCAAAGCATCAAGCCCAATACTTGCACCATATTTCATGGCTGATCATCATTATATTAGCGCGGGTTCAATACCTTTGTTTGAGGAGTGGTATCGTGCCCCTTTTCTTAGTGGTGATGATTGATTTTTTGAGTACCTCCGTAGCTATGTGCCCGAGGGAAAGAAGCAGGTTCATCCATTATTTCTAGATCCCCATGTGCATCTTTGGTGTATACCTGTCAGCACCGATTAGTGAGAGATCTTGGTTTTGACGATCTTCTCCATTTGGAGTACGCAATACGGGACTTGCGGTGTGTTGGGATTACTGTTCTAATCATTGGAGACCGCATTGCCTATGCCCATATTTTGTACGACAATGAACATTCATAGAGGCTAGCTGACCATTTACGTGCTGAATATGATGACATGCAACAAAGACTTGAGGCGTTACGCGATACCTTGGGGACCCACGAGTGGCTACATATGGACAGCTTGTAGGCTGCGCAAGCCCTTGGGGATTTTGACGCAGAGGCATCATTTGTTTATGGATTATTGTAGCTTGTTTCATGCATATGTTTCTTTTTTGCACAAAATGTAACCAAAGACAATATATATATATATCATCAACCGATGTTTACATTTTTGTTTTCCAAAATTCATTTACATGTTTCTGTAGATGTTTACATTTCTATCCCTCAGGAGTAGTATAGCTTCAAACCATTTTGGCATTAAACTTTCCCATTGTTTTCTCTGACCCGACGCGCCCGATTTCATAATATCCGTTGTCCTCAGCCTTCTGGACTTTGAAAGGTCCTTCCCACTTGGCAGCGAACTTAGAAATGGTCAGGCCACGCATAACACTTGGACTGGTTTTAGCACCAAATCACCCTATTAGAAGGTCCTCAATCAAGTTGTAAGCCTTAGACATTCTTCAATGATATTTTTTAAGTGTTCTCCTGCCTCGTCTCGGTGCTCATCAAGTGCTTCTAACACTGCGTGTCTCACCTCTGAGGTTACCTCAGCTCTAGCTGTCAACCTCACGAAGGGTACCACTATCTCTGCGGGGAGTACTATTTCCTTGACATAGACCAGTGAATAGGACGTCGCGTCAGTGGACTTTCTTTTTGAGTTTTATAGGTCCATAGCGCTATTGGCAACTATTCAGCTCAATCTTTCCCATCCTTGATGGTTCTGCTCAAGATTTGTATTAAGGTTTTATTAGTGGCCTCAGCTTGACCATTTCCTTGTGGGTAGTACGGTGTGGAGGTATAGTAGATCACCCCATAATGTTGTAACATTGCGGCCAGTCTCTATTAACAAAGGGGGTGTCATTGTCCAACAACAAGTGTTTAGGGAACCCAAACCTGCAAATTATATTTTCCTTTAGAAAGCTGGCCATCGTCTTCCCTATCACCCTTTTTAGGAGGACTGCCTCCACCCATTTTGTGAACAACTCCATTGCAGCCAGTATCCATATATTTTCGCGAGATAGAGGATTGATGGGTTCATAAGGTCTGTGGCCTAAGTATGAAAAGGTCATGGGGTGACTAAAGTCCTTAAGTTTGCGGCAGGTGCGTGAATGAGATCCCTGTGCTTCTGACAGACATCACACCTTTGTACGTGCTCTATGCATTCCCCCTCCATCTTTGGCCAATAATATCCCAAGTCCAAAATCTAGGTGTACAGTTTCATCACCCCCCCCCCCCCCCTTGATGTTCTGCAAACGTGCAAAATTTTTAACACCTCCAAAATTTCATTGCCCGTAGGGCACCTTAGACTTTTTCTATTGAACTCCCTTCTATATAGTTTATTGTTATTCAAAAAGAACCTAGGGGCTCTTTTTTTTTACTATTGTCGCGGTACTTTTGTCTGTTGAGAGTGACCCTTCATAGCGGAAGTCGATGTAACGTTGGCGTCAATCCCCTACTTCTTCTACGATGATGCACTCATTGGATTCTAGGTGTTCTTAGCACCGGAGGTAATTTCTCTGCACCTCCTCTGGCATCATTGGCCATTTTTGGTCAATAGTACCCTCTCCTTTGGAGTCTCCTGAGAGACTGATGTTGCGTCCCCACAGGTGTCCTTGGTGGATTTGGACCAACATGTCGC
>CAUOFW020007426.1:0-21019 GCA_963454935.2 Ilex paraguariensis | reverse complement strand
CCTTTGGGGCTAATCAGGATTAAGCCTACTCCACTTCCTTCACTGGTCGAGGAGCCATCCACATAAAGGTTCTAGAGGGGTAGAGAGGAGGGCGCGAAGACGGCTGTGGGAGCTAGTTGGGGTGCCTGGGTGCTAGGTTTGGGCGCTTGGGACCATTTAGGCACCTGGCATGGGTGTTTGGGTACCTGACCTAGGTGTTTGGACACCTAGGATGGCTTGGGCACCTGGTTTGGGACCTTGGGAGTCCTTGTCGGGCATCTGGTTGTCCGCGTTGGGTGTCAGATTGCTTTCCACGTCTAGGCTTGATATCTGAAATATGGAGAGCTCATTGGTCTTCTCCTTTGCTAGTATAACCTCAGCAATAAAATCCATGAAGGCTTGCGCTTTGATGGCTATCCTTGGCTGGTACTGAATATCGAACTCCCCTAGTTCCACTACCCACTTGAGGAGTCTCCCAGATACATTTGGTTTTTTCAAGACTCTTTTTAGAGGCTGATCTATGATCACCACCACGGTGTGACTCTGGAAATAATGTCATAGACGGCTAGCTATAGAGATGAGGGAGAGCGCTAGCTTCTTTAGCCCTGAATATCTGACTTCTGCTGCTCGGTATGCTCTGCTCACATAATAGATGGGCTTTTACACTCCATTGTGGTTTCTGATGATGACGGAGCTTATCGTCAACGGGGAATCAGAGATGTACAAATATAATGTTTCGCCTAGTGTAGTATATGAAAGGAGGGGAGGTGTAACCAAATAGGCTTTGAGCTTTTGAAAGGCCTCTCTCCCTCTCCCTCAGGTCCCCCACTCGAAAGCTTTTCGGAGAGTCTTGAAGAAAGGCAAGCATTTTTCTATAGACTTGAAAACAAACCTGTTAAGTGCTGCAATTCTCCCATTGATGCGCTGGAGCTCCTTGGTCGAGGATGGTGACTTCATATCTATGATGGCCTTGATCTTGTCGGGGTTTGCCTCAATTTTCCTCTGGTTAACCATAAAGCCAGGGAACTTTCCTGAGCCTACGCCAAAGGCGCATTTCTTAGGATTAAACTTCATGTGGTATGACCTGAGAACGTTGAAAGTTTCTTAGAGGTGGTCAATGTGGCCTACTGTTGCGAGACTTTTTACCAGCAAGTTGTCCACGTACACCGCCATTGTTTTTTCGATCTGTGACTGGAACATCTTGTTTACCAGTCGTTGATAGGTTGCTTCTGCGTTCTTCAACCCGAAGGGCATGACCCTATAGCAATAGGTCACATTTGGAGTGATGAACAATGTCTTCCCCTAATCCAGGGGGTGCATGCTGATCTGGTTATATCCAGAATATGCATCTAGGAAGGTGAGCAATTCATGTCTTGCAGTGGCGTCAATAAGGAGGTTAATTTGTGGTAGTCGAACTTTCTATTAGCTTTAGTCACCATCACCACATTTGAAAGCCACTCAGGATAGGCTATTTCTCTGTTCGCTCCGTTCTCTATCAACTTTACCACCTCATTTTCCATCGCTTGGGCCTTTTCAGTGGAGGCACCCCTTAGCTTTTAGCGAACAGACTTGTGGTGAGGGTCGGCATTGAGGCAGTGGGTGGTGATCTTAGGGTCAATGCCCTCGAAGTCTGCAGGTGACCATGCAAAAACGTCCATGTTGAGCCTCAGAAAATCTATTAGTCGGCGGACTAAATCTTTAAAAAGGGAAGAACCAATGTACACACTTCTATCTGGATGCTCCTCATCTAAGACCACTGGGATGAGCTCCTCGACTGGTTCTCCTCTTTCTATGGTGGCGTCATCCCTTGGGTCGAGGACATCCACTTGTAGGGCCTCTTGTGGCTTCCTTGTCTTCATAGAGGAGACGTAGCATTCTCTGGAAGCTACCTGGTCTCCTCGGACCTCTCCAACTCTGTTTGAGGTTGAAAAAT
Source organism: Ilex paraguariensis (assembly GCA_963454935.2). Classification (NCBI taxonomy): domain Eukaryota; kingdom Viridiplantae; phylum Streptophyta; class Magnoliopsida; order Aquifoliales; family Aquifoliaceae; genus Ilex; species Ilex paraguariensis. Next base: position 19,107 of record CAUOFW020007426.1, on the reverse strand, counting down.
GGAGGATGAGATAGTAGGTGAAGGACACAGCTCTCAACGTGTTAAGAGCAGGTCGCCTTAGGATTATGTTGTAGGTCGAAGGGCAGTCTATCACCAAGAAGTTGACCATGATTGTAGAGCTTCAGGGTACTGTGCCAGCAGTGATTGGTAAGGTAATGGACCCTAGGGGATACACCTTCTCCCCTAAGAACCCTAATTAACCCTAATTAATATATGAATTAGAATCATGAAATAAATCAAATTGGTAAGATAAAATAACTAAAAACTATCAATTAGGGTTTGTGCAGAAATTAGGATTTTATGTGTGTTATGTATAAACATTTCAGGGTGTTGTGCGAAATTGCTGGAAAATACAAAGAGAAATCTGACAAAGCTTGAAAGATCAAGGGATCAAAAAATAAATCAACCAAGAAAAGCCAGCACAATAGAAGATCAATATCCAACAAAGCACCACCGTCTAGAGAGTGGCTCTTAGCATCCGAACGGTGGCCCTTGGCGGCTCACCTTCATCCTGCACCTCATGCTTCCTCATTTTCTATATATAGCCCATGCATGGCCTTCTCCAACAAGAGGCTGGGGGATAGAAGCTCCAGGAGAAAAAGAAGAAAGAGAGAAATCCAAAGAGAAAAAGAAAGAAAGAAAGATAAAGTCATATCCAATCCGGTCCGTCCTACTCACAAGCCAAAACTCTGTACTTCTACATTTCTATTTTATCTTTCTATTCGGATAGTTGAACTTTCGCCACCTTTTTTTCTTAACTGATAATAATGGTGGTTGTTTTTCAGTTGTTCCTTGTGAAAGAAGGGTCCGAGTTTGTATTTTATTTAGTGTTGTAATGATAATTATCTGCACTTCTTGCTTGTCTATAGTAATTGAGTGTGAGTAGTTACTTATACCCTTCAGTGAAGCGTGAACATGTGTAACATACTGGTTAACTTCTTGAAATGCTAATGTTTTATTAAGCAATATATATATATATATATATATATATATGGATGTCATCAATGAGTCATCAGTGAATCATCAACCTGCCGATTAAATATCTATGCTATTCCACCGGTATGGCTTGACATCCAAAGGAATACTGAGGATATTTTGACAGTTGCATGGTATATAAAACTATTAGATTAATGACTGAAGTGATCCTCATGAATGGCTTATCCTTCTAGATTACTAAGGTTGTTTAACTGGTATACGTAATAATATTGCCAGTAAAATATCTAAGGTGTTCCACCGGTATGGCTTGACCTCCAAAGGAATGCTGAGGATGTTTTATGTAGCATGATATAATCATCAGACTAATGATCGAAGTGATCCTCATGAATGACTTGTCTTTCTAGATTACTTGGATTGTTTAACTGGTATATATTATAACCAACTAACCTAATAAGTTGTTGTATTATGATCTATTAATATCACCAGCTAACCTAAGAAGTTGTTGTGTTATGGTTTATTATGTACGTACATATTATAATATTTCCAATTGAGTAACTCAAATACCCTTCATGAATGGCTTGTCCTTTTAGGTAATTAGGGTTAGTCAATTGACACATGTATACCACCAGCTAACCTAAGAAGTTGTTGTGTAATGGTTTATGTACATCAGACCTACCGGTTGACTTTCCAGTGACATGAAAGTTAATTACTGTAAGGTAGCACTTTCAGTATTTAACTAATATAAAGCATATGAGATCCTTAAACTAAAGGGTACTTTTTATATATTATTGTCTTCTCACAATTTTATCTGCAAACAACTGATTAATTAGACTAGTTATCAATCTAAGCTTACGTCACAAGCTATCCAAAGCTATCCTATTTTAAACAACAACTGCACTATTTTCATTTTATTTCCTAATTATTAAAACTCTTCATGGGATCGATCTTTGATTTAAACTAAGAAAACTACAATTCAACCACTTATACTTGGGTTTATAATATAAATTCGATCACAGAAAAAGTAGAACCAAGTTTTTGGTGCTATTGCCGGAGAGTTACGATAATTTGAAATTGAATAAAATACGATACTTGTTTACTTTGTATTATATATATATATATATATATAAATTGTGTGTTTTCTTTAATAGTTTATATCTGTTCATTCATTAGTAGCTTCTATAAATCAGTTATCTTCTTCGTCTTTGTCATTTTCATCTACACAAGAATCATTTGAATTAAGTATGCCTGGAAACATACCTAGGGAAGAACAACCTAGAGAATAAGAAGTAGTTCAAAATTTTCGACCATTTAGAGAATATTTACATCTTACATGAACTAATGTCCCATCATGTTTTTCTTTTCCAACAAATGCTCCAAATCTTAATATTAAGCCAGGAACAATACAGTTATTACCATAGTTTCATGGTTTAGAAACTAAAAATCCTTATGTATATATGAAAGAAGTAGTGGAACTTTGCAAGATAATTCTAAAATGGTTAAACTAAAACTCTTTCCTTTTTATTTGAAAAATAAAGCGAAACAGTGACTTAACTTTTTAAGAGCTAATTCTATCAAAAATTGGCAAGTTTTACAAACTGAGTTTTTTAAAAAGTTTTTTCCTGTGCATCGTACAAATAAATTAAGACGTAAAATAATTAATTTTTCCGTAAGAGAAGGTGAAACTTTTTATTAATGTTAGAAAAGATTTAAAGATCTTCTCCAAGCTTGTCCACGTCATGCATTTGAAAATTGGGTTTTAGTTGATTTTTTTTATGATGCTCTTCCACCTGCAATGAGACAATTTGTTGAAATGACGGCGCAAGGGGAATTTATGAGTAAAAATCCTGAAGAAGCATTTCAATTTTTTGATACTATTTCTGAGAGTTTCCAGATATGGGACTCAACTTCCTCAAATATAATGGAAGCATCTACATCCAAAAGAGGAAAATATGTATTAAAAGAAGATGATGACTTTAGAGCTAAAATGACAAATTTATCGCGAAAACTAGAAGCCTTGGAAATGAAAAAATTAAGCAAGTGTCTGTGGTATCTACTACTGATTAAATATGTGAAATTTTTGCGTTGTCAGGACATCCTGCAATAGAATGTCCAACTATACCAGCATTCAAAGAAGTGTTAATTGAACAATCTAATGTTGTTTCAATTTACAATAAGCCTTATTTAAATCCATATTCTGAAACTTATAACCCAGGATAGAGAAATCATCCAATTTTTAGTTGGAGAAATACACAACCTACAAATCAAACACAAGGTCCACCACAATCACAAAATCAACAACAATGTCAACCATATCAACCCCCACAGAAAAGAACTCTGGAAGATACTATGAATCAATTTATTCAAGGCCAAATGAGTTTTAATACTTAAACCATACTTTTAAAACCCGGCCCGAACATCAACCCGGAGAGAGACCGGGTCAATGGGTTACTGGTTCAACCACTAGGTCACTGGTCGAACCGGTGATATAATAAAAAAATAAAAAATAATTATTAATGATGATAAATAGACTAAAAAATTACAATAGTTATAAAAATAACATGTTTAATATATATTAAATCAAACAAAGTTATTAAACCTGAATCACTTAATTGCATTCAATTAACAAACCAATGTATTCAATTAACAAATCAATGCATTCAATTAACAGCCCAGCCTCCACCCTCAAACCTGAATCACTTAATTGCATTCACTTAATTTTTGAGTTAATAAACACTCAAAAATTATCAAACCAATACATTCAATTCCAATACAATTTGCCTAATCTGCTATTAATCAAATCAAATATTCACTTAATTGCATTGTTCTTGAAATCAACTTCATAAGAATTCATACAAATCAATTCTCAAGAGAAAGGCATAGCAACATGAAGCAAAAGCAAAAACCATTAGTATCATTGCAAAACCATTAACATGAAACAAAAGCAAAAACCAGCACTAGCAACAACAACCATGGAGGACAGCACAAACAGAAAGCAAAAACCAGGTCGTAGAGCAAATATATATATATATATAGAGAGAGAGAGAGAGAGAGAGAGAAAGGTACCTAGTGTTGTGTCTTAGAGAATGAACTTCGTAGAGTTCGAGTGAGCAAGCCAACTACATCGCAAAGAGAGAGAGAGGACTGAATCGGAGTAAGAGGCTGAGAGTAATCAAACCTTAAAATCCAACGGTAAGGCAGAGAGGAGGACAAGAGGCAGAGGCTCACAACGACAAAGATCATATTAGGGCAAATGAATCGCTGCTCGTGGATTGCTATTGCTAGAGGGTGGAGGCTGCTCGTGGATCGCTGGTGGAGGCTATTGTGGTGTTGTTGGAGGATGGAGGCCGGGCTGTGGAGTGTGGACACTGAACGAATGATTTAGGATTTAGGGCAAAACAGAAAGGGCAAAAAAAAAGACACAAAAATGTAAAAAAAAGACATATTTATACTAAAGGAACAAAACCGGCCGGTTTTGTAAACCTGCCCGATTTTCACGGGTTACCGATTTTTTGACCGGTTCACCGGTTTTATTCCGGGCTCTTTGCTCAAACGATCCAATTACAAAATTGGCCCGGTTAGGGGATCGGTTCACCGGGTCAACCCGCCAGGTCGGGCCGGGTTTTAAAACATTGACTCAAACAACTCAATCTTTTAATGATTTTAAAGTTCAAACTTCTCAGAGTATTGAAGATATCAAGAGTTGTCTAGCTAAGTTAACTCAGTCTCTCAGTATGCCAAAAAAAGGAAAATTTTCATCTCAACCTAAACCTCCACAAAGTCAAAATCAAGCTAATTTTGCGTCCGCTGAACCTTTTTCAAGACAAGTACAAGCAATCACAACATTAAGAAGTGGTAAGGTAATTGATAAAACTATTAAACCTAAAATTTTCAAGAAAATGCGTAAGTCAATTCTTGTTAATAAACTAATTGAACCTGAACCTTCAATAGAAAAACAACCAGAAATACAAGAAGATCAACCATGTCCTATTCCTTTACCTTTTCCTCAAAGAGTCAAGAAACATACATCTGAAAAAGATCAATCTGAGATCTTTGAACTATTTAAACAGGTAAAGATTAACATTCCTTTGTTGGATGCAATTAAACGAGTTCCAGTTTATGCTAAGTTTTTAAAAAGATCTTTGCACAATAAAAACAAAAATAAATGTACCAAAGAAAGCATTTTTAACTGAACAAGTTAGTACTATAAATACAACATAATACTCTTCTTAAGTACAAAGATCCTGGTAGTCTTATAGTCTTATGTATCATTGAAAATTTTTGACTTGAACAAGCCCTACTAGATCTTGGAGCCAGTTGTAATTTAATGACATATTCAGTATATACACAATTGGGATTAAATGAACTAAAACCTACCAATGTTACACTACAATTAGTAGACCGATCAATAAAAAATCTCACAGGAAATGTGAAAGATGTTATTATCCAAGTTGATCAATTTTATTTTCCAACAGATTTTATTGTGACAGATACGCAATAAATTTTTCATGTATCTGCATACATACCTATTATTTTTGGGTCGACCATTCCTAGCTATATTAAATGCATTGATTAATTGTAGAAATAAAATCATGAAACTTTCATTTGGAAACATGACCTTGGAATTAAATATTTTTAACAGTGCAAAACAACCTAGAGAAGAAGATGAATTGCATGAAATAAATTGTGTAGAATCATTAACTCAAAATTTTTTTGAAAAATTTTTTCTGGAAAAAAGAATTATATACATTAGAATCTATATCTGATAATGAGTCTGAAAATATAGAAAACCCAAAATGAGAAAATCTATTGTCTAAATATGTAGTCTCCAATATCAAAATCTTTAAGCCAGATTTAAAACTGCTTCCAACTAATCTGAAATATGTTTTCTTAGAAAAAAATAAAATTAACCACGTGATCATATCATCGAATTTATCTGAAAGTCAAAAAAAAGAATTAACAAAAATATTGAAAAATCATCAATGTGTTCGTGGATGTACAATAGTTGATATAAAAGGTATAAGCCCACTTTTATGTACTTATTGTATATATTTAGAAGAAAATGTTAAACCATCTCATGAAATGAAAAGAAGACTGAATCCACACTTAATAGAAGTAGTCCGAGCTGAAGTACTTCAACTATTAAATGCAAATATTATCTATCCTATTTCTGATAGTAAATGGGTTAGTCTTACATAGGTAGTCACTAAGAAATTTGGTGTTATTGTAATAAAAAAATCAAGAAAATGAATTAATTCCAATGCGCACAGTCACAGGTTGACGTGTATGTATTGTGAGATCCTGGTGTCCCACATTGGTTAGGGAGGAGAAAGTTGTTGGGCTTATTAGTAAGTCTCTTGCCTTACATGACAAAAGACATTTTCCAAGGGGTACTGGGAGGAACAAAGCCGTGAGGGCCAGTGGGCCCCTATTGTGCTCACGTGCATGTGGGCTGGTAGGTAGCTGGCGAGCGGCTACACGAGAACGTGTAGCCCTAAGGGGGTGGATTGGGAGATCCTGGTGTCCCACATCGGTTGGGGAGGGAAAAGTTCTTGGGCTTATTAGTAAGCCCCTCGACTTACATGGCATAAGGCCTTTTCCCAGGGGTACTGGGAGGAGCAAAACGGTGAGGGCCAATGGGCCCAAAGTGGGTAGAGGATGGGGTGTTACATGTATTGACCATCGAAAGCTAAATTCTCTCACCATAAAGGATCACTTTTCATTGCCTTTTCTAGATTAAGTACTAGAAAGAATAGCTGGTCATGCATATTACTATTTTTTAGATGAATATTCTAGTTATAATTAGATTGAAATTGTGATAGATGATCAAGATAAACTATATTTACATGTTCTTTTGCTACTTTTGCATATAAAAGGATGCCTTTTGGATTATATAACGCTCCAGCTACCTTTCAGCTATGTATGTTAAGTATATTCAGTGATATGGTAGAACGATATCTAAAAGTTTTTATGGATGATTTTTTAGTATATGATGATTCATTTCATATATGTTTGGAAAAATCTTGAGAAAGTACTCATTTGATGTGAAGAAACAAACCTTGTATTAAATTGGAAAAAATGTCATTTTATGGTTATACAAGGTATTGGTTTAGGTCATGTAGTGTCTAAAAAAGGGATCGAAGTTGATAAATCAAAATTGATCTGATAGCTAATCTGCCTTCACCAAAAACAGTAAAACATATTCGCTCGTTTTTAGGTCATACGAGATTCTACAGAAGGTTCATAAAAAAATTTAGTCCAATATCCAGACCTATAAGTAATCTTCTATGTTAGGATACAATATTTGAATGGAATAAAACATGTCAATTAGTATTTGATAGATTAAAGAACATGCTTATTTCTGCACCTATTATGCAACCTCCTAACCGGTCTTTGCCTTTTGAATTAATGTGTGAAGTAAGTGATTATGTAGTAAGAGTTATATTAAATCAAAGAAAAGAAAAAAATCATATGTTATCTACTATGCAAGTAAAACCTTAAATGATGCGCAAATGAACTATTCAACTACAGAAAAAAAAACTACTTGTTTATGTATTTGCGTTAGAAAAATTTCGTTCATATCTGGTTGAATCGTTTTTTTTTTAGGAGAGGAGGGAGGGGGAGGTGGGCTTGAACCCTTGACCTTAAGAAGGCAAGACCTTTACAAGGTAAGGAATACCATTGGACCAAAGGTCCGTTGGTAAAAGGCAAGGTCTTTATAAGACAATGAGTACCATTGGATTAAAGGCCCATTGTTTTTTTTTTTTTGATGATATATATATATATATACATATATATATATTGAGAGGGAGGGGGAGGGTGGAGGGGAACTTGAACCCTTGATCTCAAGAAGGTAAAACCTTCATAAGGTAAGGAGTACCACTGGACCAAAGGGCCATTGGTTAAAATAATAATTTTTTTAATTATTATGGATCATTGGTAACCAATGTTATATACCTTGTGCATATATATACTTTGTGCAACTTTTCTTTTTGAGAGGGGGTGGGGGAAGGGGGCTTGAACCATTGACCTCAAGAAGGCAAAGCTTTCACAATGTAAGGAGTATCATTAGACCAAAAACCCATTGTTAAGGATCGTTAATTATTGTATTTACAGATTATGCAGCTTTAAAATATTTACTTACTAAGAAAGATGTTAAACCACGTCTCCTAAGATGGATATTGTTACTTCAAGAATTTGATCTTATCATTAAAAATAAGAAAGGAGTAGAGAATGTGGTAGCAGATCACTTGTCAAGATTAAACTATGATATAAAGGAAGAACCAACTCTGATTAGAGAAACTTTTTCAGATGAACAACTGTTTACAATAACAGAAGTACCATGGTATGTAGATATAGCCAATTATTTAGCCACTGGTACTATTCCTCCTCATTAAAACTGGTCTAATAGAAATAAGTTTATAAGTGAGGTACGTAACTTTTTCTGGAAAGATCCTTATTTGTTTAAATATTGTAAAGATCAAATAATAAGGTGTTGTATACCTAATCATGAAATATTTCAAGTAGTTCAGTTTTGTCACTCTGAAGCTTGTGGAGGTCATTTTGTTTCAAAGAAAACCGCTGCAAAAATTTTGTAGTATGAGTTTTATTGGCCAACTATTTTTAAAGATTCATATATTTTTGTTTAAATTGTGACAGATGTCAAAGATTGGGAGATATTTCAAAAAGGAATTTGATGCCTTTAAACCCTATTTTAATTGTTGAAATTTTTTATTGTTGAGACATCAATTTTATGGGTCCATTTTTCCCATTTTTGGATATTTGTATATTTTAGTTGCAGTTGATTATGTCTCTAAACAAGTAGAGGCAATTCCATGTAGAAAGAACGATCATAAAACGGTGATCAAATTTTTGAAAGAAAATTTTCTATCCAGATTTGAAATTCCTTAGACTATTATAAGTGATGATGGATTACATTTTTAAAAATCTTATGAAAAAATAATCGATTTCACATAAAATATCCACTACATATCATCCACAGACAAGTGGACAAGCTGAATTAGCTAATAGGGAGATACAATATATCTTAGAAAAAACTGTAAACCCAAATCGTAAAGATTGGTCTTTAAGATTAACTGATGCACTTTAGGCTTATCGTACTGCATATAAAATCATTTTAGGAATATCCCATTATCGGTTAGTCTATGGAAAATCATATAACTTGCCTGTAGAATTAGAACATCGAGCATATTGGGCAATCAAAATGATGAATTTTGATAGGGACAAAACTGGAATATCTCGCAAACTTCAAATTAATGAATTAGAGGAATTAAGATATGAAACTTATGAAAATGCAAAAATTATGAAGTCAAGAACCAAAAATTTTCATGACAAAAATATCATACGAAATCCTTTTAAACCTTTTCAAAAAGTTCTGTTATATAATGCAAAACTTCGTTTATTTTCTGGAAAATTAAAATCTAGATGGACAGGTCCTTATATTGTCAAGCAAGTTTTTGACTATGGAGAAATTGAAATTGAAAATCCAGTAACTGAAAATATTTTTAAAGTCAATGGTCAAAGGCTTAAACCATATTATGATGGATTTACTCAAGATATAACTTCGGTACAACTTTTTGATCCTGTTTCCGTGCTCTGAAAAGTATATTGCTGCTTAATTATAAATAATATTATTAATTAATTGTAATTTTTTTGACAGATTAAATCTCCTGAGTAACAGTCAGATCGTTGAAAGACAACAAATTGCTGGTTTTTATCAATATTTAATTATCATTGTTTTATACATTGCAGATAATGTCTAATTTAAGTAGGGAAGGTATGGGTGTAAATTTACTTATGTTTATGTAGGTGTGAATGTACTTATATTTGTGTTTAATGAACAAAAAAAAAATGTGTTCGTCTTTGTGACAGACAGATGTTAAAGAACTAAATTGTGAGTCATTTTTTAATTTCTTGAAAAAAAAATTAATAATAAAAATAAAAATAAATATATAAATATAAATATAACAATTGTACAATGGACGAGAAACTATTTTGATTAAGTTTAATTCTACTGCATCATCTTCCAAAAGATATACATGTCTTGATCATACAAAAAGCTAGAAGAGTTAAAAATTTAGAAATTTAGAAATTTTTGAAAATCAAGCACTACCCCTATGTGAAAAAAGTACATTTGCTAAACGCTGAATATCAAAGCGTCTCGGTGGTTGTGTAAAATGTGGTTGTTTAGAACATTTAAGACAATATAATCAATGTACGAAACCAATCTTAAGTCGAGCGTTAGTTTTGTGACTTCACTTCTTACGTATCTTGATTATTTACTTACCCATCACATTTTGAACGTATTTAAAGAAAAATCAAGAAAAACATGGATTTAAGGCGACAAACGAGAGGATTTTCAAGTCATGCACAAAGAGATTAATCTCAGCAACCTCAAGCACCTCCACAACCACCTGGACCAGAAAATATTTTCAATGAGGTGATATTTAAAAATTTTGAACAACAGGCCTGGTATGATGCTAATTTTATATCTAAAACTATCATTTTTGAGTGACCAGTTCTTTATGAAGCTTTTGAGAACATTGGAATAAGACAAATTCTTGCCGAAAGAGGATGATTACATTATGTTAGATTTATTGTGCCTGCTTATGATTGCTTAGTCCGTGAATTTTATAGTAATGCTGAGATAATTGGAGAAAGATAATTGCATGTATTCATACGAGATATTGTTATTCAAGTTACACCAGCTACTATAGTCGAACTTTTTCAGCCAATGCAAAAACCAGAAAACCCGCAATATCCTTATAATGAACTGCCTGATTTAACAACCACAGGGAGAGAATTTACGGGTAATCCAGAGTTTGTGTGGGGTAGACCAAATAAATACATAAAGCAAGGGGATCTAACAGACAAATATTGAATCCTGAATTTGATAACAGTGAACAGTTTGTTACCTCGAGTTCAAAAAAATCAGATTTATACTGAGCAGACTTACTTTGTATATGCATTTAGGATGAGACATACAATTGATCTTCCAAACTTAACCATGGACCAAATGTTGCTTACAGTAGATAGAAAGAAACCTCACTTCCATATGCTATGTTAGTTTCTTAAGTATGCATGAACAAGGGAATACTTGTCAATCCAATATGGAAAACGGTGGAACATGCTGGACCGTTAGATAAAACTTCTTTAAAGAAGAGTCATGGAGGACAGTTTGAAGTGCAACTTGAAGTACAACCTCCACCATAAAGAGGAACCATTCAAAGCTCCTGAAGAATTTTTCCCGCAAGAACAGCAGCAGCCACAAGAGGATCAGCCATACATACTGGTGGATGACAGAACCGATAGACAAATTCTGCTAGGATTGGAGAACACTGCTAATCAACTCAATCAGCGTATGGATGATTATGAGCAGAACCAAGCTGAAATCTTGAGAATACTAAGAGAGCATTTTGGTAGAGGCCCATCTACTTCTTAAAGACTAGAGATTCTACACAAAAATTTTGCTATCTTTCACTCATCTTTTAAATGATGCACTTTTATTTTATGTTTTGAACTTATTTATGTTTTGAACCTATTTTAAACTTGTTTTTGATTTTGAACCTGTTTGTGTTTAAGTTTGTCTTTATTAGATAAAACTTATGTTGTTAAGGTGGGAAGAGTAGTTCATATAATTCATAGTTGAATTAAGTTAACCATTCTAATGCTTTGCAAGAATAGTCTTAATCTGATCACGCAGGATTTTCATATTTTAGTTTTGTATTATCTTAATATTTTTATTTAAACTTATCCTTTTAAGCACAGTTAGATTTCTTTATTGTTAAACACCTTGTGAGATCTATTGCAGATTTTGAACCAATCTTTCTTGGAGAGATATTCTACATCTACTCAAATAAGAATCTTCGATTCAGCAATAAACTTTGTAAGATCCAATCATGCATTGCATATATATTAGCAAAATTAAGTGGGCTAAATTACAATTATGTGAAATTATTAAGGGCTTAATTCAATTAATCCTTCATAGCCATGATGTGTGTGTGCATGCATAGGGGATGTGGACCCCGTTAGTGATGTGTTTGTGGACCCCGTTAGTGATGTGTTTGTGACCCATTTATAGGAATTTTATGTATAAAAATACTAGTGGGTCGATTTTGAAATTATTTAAAAAATTGAGGGGAGGTAAGCATAATTAAACCATTACCTTTACATATGTTGGCATCTTAAAAAATATATATATAAGTGTGTCGTGTGTGAGTGTATCGTGTGTATGTGTGTGTGTGTGTGTGTGTGTGTGTTTATCATATAAATAATATGTGTGTGTGTTATTGTTTGACCGAAAAGTCGCGAGGGTGAGAAAACAAAAAAAAAACGGAGAGAAGAGAACCGCAAGTGATTGTGAGCAAGAGAGAAAGAAAGAAAAAAAAATAAGTGTGTGTGTCCATCTGAACCGTGAGCATGGAAGGTACGTGAGACTCAATTTACGCATAAGTTGTGGTTAATTTTAGTATAGATGTATTGTATATATGTGGGTTGTTTTAACATGTTTTAAATTAGTGGCTATCTTAATTTAATTCATGGATTGTTTTGGTTAATTTCAATGGCCAGTTTTAGTGTAATTTCAAAACATATTTTTGAGTTTAAATTCAATGTATTAAACATAATTAGTGGGTTGTTTTGTGTTCAAAGAATAGGCTGTTTTATTTTAAGATCAAAACAGATTTTTTAGAGTTTAATTGAGTGTATTTATTAGACTTAAGGGGCTGTTAAAGAATGGTTGTAAATGGGTGTTCAACCCAGGTATGAGAAAGAAGAAAAAAAATGTGAAAAATGAATATTGTGAGGCTTTAAATGGCTAGGTTGGAATTGAGATTTTTGGGTTTGAAATAGAGAGCTTAAAAGGTTCAATAAGAGACTAAAATGGCATGATTAAATGTGTGTGTAAGATTAAGTGTGGAGGTTTTAAATAAAAAGTACGATAGAAGTTGGAAATGGGTACCGGTAATGCCAAAACTCTGGTTTCTAATTGTTATTATCACATGTGTGAATTTTAATCCAAATGACCTGAAATTTTGCATGCAACACTTTCAAATGATGGTTGATGTAATAATGTGACTTTCAAATGCAAATGAATATAATATCTGGTGCGAAATTTATGAAATGCCAGAAGTGCAATTTTTAGGATACAGGGTCAAAATGTGTGAAAATGGACCCTCGGTCAATGTGTTTGACCTACTCAATCCTAATTGTGATTAATGTGAATGATTTTGAGAATTTTGGGAGAAAATATGATCCCTAGAAAAAAAGTGCTAGTGTGTGTGTAGATAGTGCAATAACTAGAGTTACCAGGGCACTTTGGGGTGCATCATTTTGCATGCATTAGTGCATGATTAACTATTAAATTTGATAAACATATTGATATTTTAATTACAAATGTGTTAGGTGAAACAAGTGAGGCAGTCGGTGTTGGAACAAATACGGTGACATCGAAAGGATCCACCGATAGGACCGAAGGGCCTTAGATTTGTACATCTAAGGTGGGTGTATATCTTTATGTATTTTGAAAATGCTATTGTAAGATGATATTAAATGATAGAATTTAATCACAATTCTTCAAGATTATGTGTTATGTGCTTATGTGATTGACTGATGCTTTGTACCGTGTATTGTGTATTGTAGAATGTGGCGTATTGTTTGAGACAGGGGCGTCGATGTCTGATCACTGGGCATGTAGTGTTATGCTAGCATTATGGTGTTCTCGAGAGGTTCAAGAGACACGGATCCATCTGGGATCGATTACCCGATGAGGGATAGTATGGAAGTGATGTGGCTTGTGAATTCTTTGGAATTGGATTGATGTTGTTGTTTGACACGTGTATCTACGTAGTATCTACCTACTTTAGTGTATTACTATCATTTTTATTTCATATAAATCATGTATACTCACTGAGCGTGTGGTTTAGCTTACACCCTTATAGCTTATTCCTTTCAGGTACTATAGAGGAAGGGGCAGACTAGTCCATTGTCTAGTTGATTGAGTCTTGTACAACGTTAGTGTGATATCACTCAGGTTGAGTGTCAATATGACTAATTTCTAGGTTATGTATTATATTTGCGAGAGATTATTATGGCAGGTTAATAGTATATATTTGTAAATAGACTCAACAAGCATACTTTGTGATGTATGCTATATGGGTGTGGAATTTTGTATATGTCTATAACCTAGGAACCAAATGATTGGTACATGTGTTTTATATATGGTATAGGATATGAGACAAGTTTTACCATCATGCTTAATGGCTAAGGTGATGAGTGGTGTTGTTGCACTTGTAGAATTATTTCATGTTTGTTTAGTCCAGCTTATAATAATTGTAAACAAGTGTATTAAAAATCTAGTCGCATCTCATCCTTGGGAGACCGGGATGGGGAGTGACAATTTAGTTGGTATCAAAGCTAGAGTTTATAATGCAGTAGTCAAGTTGAGTCTAGCGTGACAGTGGACTTAGGAATTGGTCTATTTAGGTGAGGTGTTATAATTCTGTGTGAGTGTGTGGAATATATACTGTATGTTATCATGACCATATGCGATATTCACATGTTTTACAGTGATACATGGAGGGAGAAGGGTCATCTACTCGGGTTGGAGATAGGGAAAAAGAACCCAGGTAGACGAGGAACTAGGTGATCGAGAAGTTAAACAATTGTGGGAGGCAACAGTTAAGTACTTTGAGCGACATACAACGCAAATGGAAATAGTAAAGCCCAAGGGTACATTGTACGAACAGTTTAAAAAGCTAGATCCACCAATATTTACGGGAATTGCAGGTCCATTGGAGGCAGAAAATTGGTTATGACGCATAGAGAAGATATTCAGGGTGATGGGAATTGATGAGGAGGATAAATTGTTATTAGCCACTTTTATGTTAGCAGAGGAGGCCCAATATTGGTGAGAGGCTATGGCGAGAGCTTTGCTGCCAGTGTACACTGAAGGGGAGGCCAGTTCAGTTCCTAGAGTTCCCACGTGCGGTAGTTTACTTTTGACAAGAAGTATTTTCCCTTGAGCTATTGATATCATAAACAAAATGAATTTTTACATCTGCAACAGGGGAATCAGTCAGTGTTGGAGTACGAGAGTAAATTTAGAACTTTGTCCAGATTTATGCCTTCTGTTTTCGTAGATAAGGGGGAAAGATGCAGAAGATTCCAGATGGGGCTAAATTACAATATTAGATCCCGTGTTTCAATGCTGGAATTAACAACATTTTCAGACTTGTACAACAAAGCCCTAATTGTGGAAACTGATCTGAAAGAGATGGAAAGTACAAGTGAACAGGCAAAAAGAGGAAGATATGAGCCAAGTGGACAGGGTTCTAAGGGAAGTTTCTTTAGTTGAGCTTGGAGAGGAATGTTTCTGAAGGGTGCAAGTAAGAAGAAATCAGGAGTCCCATTCCAAAGTCAAGGACAGGGAGTGAGTGGATCATCTTCATTTACACCGGGTCAAGAGATGAGACAGTCTTAGGGGAGTACAATTACTTGTTACTATTACGTGCAGATTGGGCACATTGTACAAAAACTGTCCTATAGGAGGCCCAGGATCTGCTATGTCACGGCGTTACTTTTTATGTGGTCAGGAGGGACACATGCAGAGAGATTGTCCGCAATATTCTACCCAAAGTTCATCGATTGGTAGTGCACCTACGGTGTCTCGAGGAGCAGCAAGTGGCATAAGTCAAGGTTGAGGAGTTCGTATTGGAGGTAGGGCCTGGTGGCAGTGGACCGAGCGGACCTGAGGCTGGAGGTCATGTCTTTGTACTTACCCAGCGAGATGCTCAGGCGACCCCGGATATGGTCATAGGTATAATGTCTATTTTTACTCAGTAGACACGAGTACTTATAGATTCAAGTGTCACACGTTCATTTATATCACTATCATTTTCCATGCATGTTAATAGACCATCTACTCAATTAGACTGTGGATTGACTATAACTACTCGCATAGGTGATTGTGTGATAACCAGGGTAGTATATAGGGAGCTCCTAGTTTAGGTGGGTAATAGAGAATTTACCTGCAGATGTTACCTTTTGACTTCTAGGATTTTGATATGATTTTAAGAATGGATTGGTTGTCTGCATATCACGCCATTATTGACTATTTCTGTAAAAAAAAATAGTATTTAGAATTCCACATGTTCCTTTGTTTCAGTTCTTTAGAATGCGACGCCCTAAACTGAGGAATTTGATATTAGCAATTAAAGTCAGGTAATTACTCAGGAAAGGATGCTATATGTACTTGGCTTATGTGAAAGATGCTTAGAGAGATACTCCTGAATTGGAGAATATTCTTGTGGTTAATGAATTTGCTGATGTGTTTCCTAAAGAGTTACCAGGGTTACTAGTTGATCGGGAGGTGAAATTTACTATTGAGCTTGTGTCAGGAACTAGTCCTATATTCATTACTCCATACAGGATGGCTCCAGCTAAATTAAAGGAACTTAAAATACAGTTGTAGGATTTGTTAGATTGGGGATTTATACTGCCTAGTGTATCTCCTTGGGGGTGCACCAATATTATTTGTAAAGAAGAATGATGGCACTATGAGGTTATGCATTAATAATAGATAGCTGAATATAGTGACTATCCGGAACAAGTATCCTTTGTTGCGTATTGATGATTTGCTGGATCAGTTATAGGGTGCCCTGGGTGTTTTCAAAGATTGATCTTCGGTCAGGATATCATCAGTTGAAAGTAAGGAATAGTGATATATCGAAGACTGCTTTTCGGACCAGGTATGGACATTACGAGTTTTTGGTGATGCCTTTTGGTGTAACAAATGCTCCTTCTATATTTTATGGATCTGATGAACTGAATATTCCAGTCATATCTTTTTTTATTTGTGATAGTGTTCATTGATGATATATTGATATACTGACGTAGTAAGGAGGAGCATATGCAGCATTTGAGGGTGGTACTGCAAACTTTGAGGGATAGGCAATTATTTGCCAAATTTAGCAAATGAATTTTGGTTGGACAGGGTTATGTTTTTGGGGCATGTAGTTTCTGGTGATGGTGTATGTGTTGATCCAACTAAGATTGATGTTATAATTAATTGGGAGAAACCGAGGACAGTGACAAAAATTCAAATTTTCTAGGATTGGTAGGTTACTATCGGAGGTTTGTACAGAATTTCTCCATTATAGCTATGCATTTGACCCAATTGACTGGGAAGGGTGTGAAGTTTGAATGGTCTGATAGATGTGAGCAAAATTTCCAAAAGCTAATGACAAGATTAACGACTACACCAGTATTGACCATTCCGTCAAGTAGTGATGGGTTCATGGTTTATAGTGATGTCTTACATCAAGGTTTGGGTTGTGTGTTGATGTAGCACAGTAGAGTGGTATCTTATGCCTCCAGACAACTGAAACTACATGAGTGCAATTATCCTACCCATGATTTGGAGCTTGAAGTTATTGTGTTTGCACTGAGGTTGTGGAGACATTTTCTATATGGGGTTACATGTGATATTTATACAGATCACCAGATTTTAAAATATCTGTTTACCCAGAAAGAGTTAAACCTGATGTAGAGGCACTGGATGGAGCTTATTAAGGATTATGACTGCACTATTCATTACCAGCCAAGGAAAGCAAATGTTGTGGCAGATGCTTTGAGTCAGAAATCATCAGATAGATTGGCTAGTTTGCGAGTGATTCGAAGAGGTTTATTTGTGGATTTGAAATCTTTGAGAGTGCAGTTGGGGATATGAGATACTACAACTTTACTTGCTACACTGACTTTAAGACCAGTGCTGGTGGATAGGATCAGGGAGGCACAACAGTATGATCTCCAGATTGAGAAATTGAAGAAAGAGGTGAAGACTGATTTTATTATTGGTAGTGCTGATGTTTTGCTATTAGTTCGCGATTATGTGTACCTAATGATACAGGGTTAAAAAGAGAGATTCTGGAGGAAGCACGCAGTTCAGCATATGCTATGCATCCAAGTAGTACAAAGTTGTATCGTGACCTAAGAGAGCATTATTGGTGGCCTGGAATGAAACGAGAGATAACTGAGTTTGTGGCTTGATGTTTGGTATGTCAACAGGTGAAGGCTGAGCATCAAAGACTAGTCAGGTTATTATAGTCTCTACCGATTCTAGAATTGAAGTGAGAGCATATTACTATGGATTTTGTGAGTAATTTACCCCGTACACAGAAAGGACATGAGGCCATATGGGTGATAGTCGATAGGTTGACGAAGTCTACTCATTTTCTAGCTATTAAAATGTTCTATGCTCTTGACAGGCTAGCTAGATTATATATTGATGAAATTGTGAGATTGCATAATGTACCTGTATCTATTGTCTCTGATAGGGATCCACACTTTACTTCGAAGTTTTGGCGTAGCTTGCAGACTGCGTTGGACACTACTTTGAAGTTTAGTACAACATTCCTCCCACAAACAGATGGACATACAGAGTGTACTATTCAGACATTGGAGACATGTTGAGAGCTTGTGTCATGGACCTTCGAGGTAGATGGAATAAATATTTTCCTTTGATTGAATTTGTTTTATAATAACAGCTACCAGAGTTCAATTAAGATGACACCATATGAAGCTTTGTATGGGAGAAAGTGTAGGACCCCAATGTACTGGTGTGAAGTGGGTGAGAGGAAGTTATTGGTTCTAGAAATTATGCAGATGACTGCTGACCAGATTAAAGTTATATAGGAGAGATTACGGAGTGCACAGAGCAAGTAGAAAAGTTATGCTAATAATCGCCGATGTGACTTTGAATTTGAGGTAGGTGATCGAGTATTTTTACGAGTATCACCTTGGAAAGGAGTCATTCGTTTTGGCAGGAAAGGGAAGTTGGCTCCTAGGTGTATTGGTCCATACAACATTATAGAGCGGATTAGAGCTATTGCATACCAATTGAAGTTACTAGTAGAGTTATCCATGTTGTATGATGTATTCTATGTGTCTATGCTACGGAAGTACATGCCTGACCCATCACATGTGTTGACTTCAGAACCGATGCAGTTAGCTGAAGATTTGACTTATTTAGAGCAATCGGTTCAGATTTTGAGTAGGAAGGAGAAAATATTACGCACGAAGACAATACCATGGGTAAAGGTTTGTGTGGCGTAGTCACTCAATAGAAAATGCAAACTGGGAGATTGAGGAGAGTAT
>CAUOFW020007425.1:265000-384918 GCA_963454935.2 Ilex paraguariensis | reverse complement strand
CATACTAGTTCGGGGTCTGGAGAGGAGCAGATGTATGCAACCATACCTCGCATACTGAAAGGTTGTTTCCTCTTATAAGAAATTAATACTTTGGCAATTAGATGAAGAGCTAAAGATGTGTTCATAACTAGTAATAGTTTTTTAAAACATGATGCAAAAACTACAGGTGTTCATTGTCTGTTATTTGCTAAATTTTTAAATATTCTAGAATATTAGAATTCCAAGTTGCCTGTGTAACAAAAAAATTGCTGATATGCACAAGGTAAGTTTGTGTATCTCACTCATATAATACAATGGTTTCAAATTTGAGGAATCGTAGGATCGAGATCAGTGATGTTAAAATTGTAAAGACAGATTTAAAGCTGGGTCATCTTGTCTTTACAAAAGTGGTTCTCATTCTCATTCTTGATGAATAGTTGTTTTTCTTCTGTGAATTTATTATGCATCAGAGGTCTTGACCAAGGAGAATATTGTGGAGCCTATGATAGACATCAGGAGAGCTCTTTTAGAAGCAGATATAAGTGACTCTATGTTGTAGGACTGTATTTACTTGTGGAACACTCAAAATAATGATTACCTTTTCTGTTGACAGGTTAGCCTTCCTGTTGTGAGAAGGTTTGTCCCAGCTGTTGGTGTTGGCTGAATTCAAGGAGTGAGACCAGATCAACAATTGGTTAAAGTATGCATATTCGATAACTTGCTACATAATACAGGTTGCAATGTTTTTATCTTGCAGGTCTAACATATCACTACATGTTGACCTTCACTCTTCCACTTTAGGGGCACCGAGACTAGGTATGGACTTGAAAAGTCTCTTTTCTAGACCTTAACTAGTGGTTTGGTGACATTGTGATCTTTATGTACATCAAAAAGTCTCACAAACGATGTTTTTTTTCTTACTTATTGTCTATTACTTTCATTTCTATATTGCTGCGAATGGCATTCCATTGGAATTTTTCCTATTAAGCATGTGGTTGGCACTCTGCCTTTTTTTTCCCCCTCTTGTGACCATCATAATACATGCTTCAAATCACACTGAATTAAATTAATAAATCAAAGCTAGTAAATGTTGTGTCAATTGCCAGAATTGAATCTTTCTTGGTGCTGGAGCTGTGGTTACATGTTTACTGGTTGACGCAGATTGTACATAATGAACTTGTGAAACTGATGGGAGGAGAGGATTCTGAACTGGTTTTTGCAAAATCTGGCCCTACTGTAATATTATTGGCTGGTCTACAAGGTGTTGGAAAGACGACTGTTAGTGCTAAGTTAGCTTTGTATCTGAAGAAACAGGTACATATATTCGTATCTCTCTTTCTCTCTCTCACACACACACACAGAGTTGTATGTGCGTGTGTGTTCATCAGCCTGTCAGTTAGTTATGCCTCTGTAATAGTTGCATATGTGTGTGCGATAGTTAGCCTGCCAGTTAGTTATGCCTTTGTAATAGTGATGAAGTTGTGATATGACTTGCATCACAGGGGAAGAATTGCATGCTGATTGCTGGAGATGTGTACAGACCGGCTGCAATTGACCAGCTTGTTATTTTGGGTGAACAGGTACCTGAATTTGCTTCCCCGAGACATTTTTTCAAAAAAGAGCTTTCTTTTCAGTTTATGTTATGCGTTGAATGTTTTATGATGCTAAATGAAGGTGATGCAATAATGTTAGTAGGCTTTATAAACAAAGTAACCTGGCACAAGATTTGAATTCTGACGCACTTTTTTTTTTACTTAGCTTTAATCAGTTGACGAACAAGAGGCTAATCTCTCTTTCACTTCAAGATGAAGAATAACAGAATGAGTAATCTTACTCAAAAGGATCATGTCAGCACTTGTTCAACTTTGGAACTTAGCTACTTTCATTCTCCACTCCCGAGCATATATTTTTAAGCAGTACAAGACTTTTTTCTGCAATGTTTTTCCTGCTGTCAAGATGAATGCTTTGGTACCCCAAGTCCATGGCTTGTGGCTGCACAGCAATATACAACTCTCCAACTGAAGAAAAAATGGTGACCCATCTTATTCATGGAAGTGAATGATGAAATTGAAGTGCCAAGATTAATTGTCCCTTTGTTTCTTGTTCATGAACAGTTGATTTGTTTTAAGATGAGATGTAAAATATGTCTTGAGCATGGCACACTCTTTTCGTTCAGTGTCGCGGAACCAAGCACACCTGATTCTTTAGCTTTCTTGCATATTTGTATAGTTTTACTCCTTCATGTTTATTGTAAGTGCTGTAAGAGCATCTCCAACGCTCTCGCTAATTGCTTCCTCTACACCATTTTAGTGAGCAAATTCCAAATCCCAGGCTCCAATGCTCTAGCTATCCAGCTTGCCAAATAGCTGAGGGCTTTTTTGCTAGCCAGATCTGGTGAGCGTTTACCAGCTCGCCAGTTGCTGCCTTCTCTCCATTTCTGCATAGGTTCCTTCCATTTTCTCCTTCATCCTAGGCAGATCAGGTATTGAAGTTTCAAAGTTTCATTTCCTCCTTCCTTCCACTGGTTCGATCTTTTTTTCCCCAAAGCATATAGATTTATTTATGTCAATTTGCAATTATTGACTTCGTTTAAATCACAAAATGCCCTTGAATGTCGCAATTAGGTTTTGATGCTGTCTTTTAGGGTTTATGTTGAGAATGGGTTTACTGGTGGTGGTACTCTAGTGGCTTCAATGGCGGTGGTGATTCGGTGGAGGAATCCAGTGGTGTTGGCATGCTCTGGTGGCGTGTTCTTCTGGCCCTCCTCTGGTTCTCAATGGATTAGGGGGATGGGGAGCAGTGATGGTGGGTTCTGGTGATGTGGTTTTTGGATCTGTGGTGATTTTTGTATTGTTGATCAGAACGGTGGAAGACGATGAGTTGATAAAAATATAGGAAAATCCCCTCAAAAATTCAGTAAAATACCTTCAAAAATTTAGTAAAATTCTCCAAAAAAAATTCAAAAATTCAGCAAAACTCTCAAGTATTTTATGATATTTACTCTTGTAGCCCATAATTGATTAAATTTATACAATGTCTAATTGAATTGTTATTTTTTTAAATTTTATTATTGAAAGTTAGTTAAATTTAATTGAAGTAATCAGTTAAAATAGATAGCGTGGTTGGAGTGAATTTGAAAAAAATAGATAACTAAAATAGTGAATATAATATTTAAATATATTTTGAGTAATTATTTTATTGAGCGTAATTGGAGATGCTCAAAAGAGAAAACAAATGTACGAAACAATATAAAACAAAATATCAGGATATCTTATGAAAATTTTCTTTTATGTACGAAGAAAAGTGTGTCGTGCTTTATCTGACTTCTACCGAAAACAAGAAGATGTGTAGCAGTTATTTCTTTTGTAAGCTAGTATATCTTATGTACTATCTCATGTAAAGTTAATTTGGTCTACTTTCAGTAACATGTCTTTTACAAACGTGTTCAAACCAGCGTGGTTCTACTTTTTTGTTTCACCAATATATTTATTCTTAATTCTGTTCTTTTTAGTTTTACCCCCGGTTTATATGAACTCACTCATTTTCAACGTGCGTTTGATAATGTTTTTATTTATATATTTTTTTTTTTAAAAAAAAAAAATAAAATTAATTTTTTTTTTTCATGATAAAAATTAAAAAATATAAAACAAGTTTGATAGTTATTTATATTTAAAAAATTATAAAAAAAAAAAAAAACATGTTTGATATTTTACTCAAAATTCACCGCACAACGCCACCAACAACCACCCAGCCTCATCGAAAACCTACCCCCAAACTCCCTGCAATCTACCACCCACCACCCCAGAAAACTTACCCCCACCACCCTCCACCCCCCCCCCCCCCCCAAAGCACTGAAAACCAACTCCAACACCCCCGAAATACCCCCCCCCCCCAAACCGTTTGAAACCCATCCCCAACTCCCTGAAACTCACCACCAGCCTCGAAACTCACCACTCAACCTCCTGCAAAACCCACCACCCAACCCCATCACCACCCCCAAAACCCATCACCCAATACCCAAGAAAAAAAAAAAAACAAAGATGGGAGAGAGAGAGAGACGAGAGAAAAGGATCTAAAAAAAATAAAATTAAAGAGTGTTTTTATACTTCGGCAAGAAAATCCCTTTTTTGTTGCTAAGGAGGATCGAAGTTCAGATCTCATTAAATCTATTGCGAAGCTGCCCGTATTTTATTTTTTGGATGTTTTCAAAAACATTATTTTAGATGTTTTCATATTTTTGCCTTGTTTTCAAAACGAAACTGGGAAAAAAAAAAAACCAAAACATTCACCAAACGCTTTTTTTTTTTTGGCCGCAATATGAGAAATGAAAAAAAAAAAACAAAAAAACAAAAACTGTCAGTTACTAAATGACACCTTAGTTTTTGAGCTTGTTGTTTTCTTCATTGTCCAACACAATAAAGAATTGCTGCCCTAATGGCTAATGGCTTCTTGTTGAGGTTGTGTCCATGTGAGTGTAAAAAATAAATTGCTTGCTTTCTTGTTCTTCTGGTCTGATAGAATGGGATTAAGAATGTACCTTAGAAGCACAGAATAGTTGCTCTTAAGCAAATGTTTCCTTCTTTTTTATTTGCATACCTTCCTAGGATTTTGTGTTTTGTTACTATTCAAGCGATAATGCCAATTGCAAATTCCATAGTATCGCCTCTTGTGGTTATCTTTGATGAATTTGCAGCCCTTGTCACTACATTTAACCTTGAAATTGGAATCACTGGTGCCATTTTGACAAAGCTTGATGGAGATTCTAGAGGTGGTGCAGCTTTGAGTGTTAAAGAGGTTGGCCTTGGTATTACCTTAAACTGCTGATGTTTTATTTCAACTCCTGAAAGAAATATATTTATGATTATTGTGTCTCTATGATGGGAACTAACATGTCTATTATATTTCTGAAATGGCCTTCAGATTTCTTCTTAAAGCCAAGCCTTGATACTTAAAAGTTTTCTAACAAATAGCCACACAGAGATTTATGCCAAACCTGGCAAAAATCAGAAGCGTTGGTTTTAGATCATCTTGTTCTCGTTTCTTTGTGAGTCCATAACTTGATTTTTCATCAAAGTGCTAGCTTAAGAAGGGTGGTTGAGCTTGTAACCTTTGAACAAACCTCATAGCCTTTAAACAAAGTGCAGTGATTTTGAAGCTGCTGTTATTGATATTCAATTAGCTGAAAACTTCAAGAGTTAGTTAGCAGACTGACATGTTTTTTGATGAAATTGTTGTCCTTCTTCATTCGTGGATCCATTATTTAAGGAAAACAAAAGGTCATTGTTGCCCTTTTATTATAGTTTTTTTAGAAATTATGAAGAGACTAACAATGGGCAAGCCCATCAAGCCTGTCGGACGTGGGGAGCGCATGGAAGACCTTGAAGCTTTCTACCCAGATCGTATGGCAGGACGCATATTAGGGATGGGAGATGTTCTATCATTTGTGGAGAAGGCCCAAGAAATCGTGAGTGTTAACTAATTGTATGTCGTTTTCCTTGAAAGGATCATAGTTTAATCTGGCGTTTACATAAATCGTGAGTAGATGCGCCAAGAAGATGCTGAAGAATTGCAAAAGAAGATCATGAGTGCAAAGTTTGACTTCAATGACTTCCTTTCGCAAACTCGTACAGTTGCACGGATGGGTTCAATGTCCCGTGTCATTGGGGAACGATTCCTAGCATGGGGAAGGTATGAAAATCTGGGTTAACTTTTCCTATGATTTCTCTTCTGCCTATTTTTTAAACCTATGTCTCGATCTGTTTTGGGCATTTGCTTACAAAACTAGATACCATGTTTGTGGTTACTTACTAGAGTAAATAGGTGATGAGACAGTGGCTAAAGTCCAAAAGGCATCCCGTTGTTAATGTTGCATTATTAAATGCTAAAAATAGAAAAGGTGCAATTGATTCTCTTTCTCTTTGTTATGCAAACAGGTTACACCTTCACAAATTCGAGAAGCAGAGAAGAGCACAAAGATAATGGAAGCAATGACCCCAGGTTGTTTTTCCTTTAGTTTTTAGAGAATTTATAGATCTTCAAAGAATGAACTTAAGTTAGCCTCTTTAACATCCTCTGGCATTGCTTCCCAGTCTCAAGACACACTTCCATAGTTCTGCAAGTTGGCAAAATATGATTTTGGATGCAGAAGTAAGCAAGATCATATTGCACAGGCTTGATCTCATACTTTTTCGATCCCTTTCTTCTTAGGCATGAAATTGGTTGACTCTAGACACCTTCCTGATCTTATTGCACAGGCTTGATCCCATACTTTTTCGATCCCATTCTTCTTAGGTGTGAAATTGGTTGCGATAAGGACTTGTAGCTTAATGATCGTCAGCTCTATGTCATAAATTTTGCTTGTATTCACCTCTGATCATGGAACAAAGTTTCTGCAAATTTTTCCAACCAAGAGAATCCATCAATTTCTCATGTCCAGAAATCGTTTCCTCAATAGTTGATGATGTAACTGAAGATGATACAGTGATTCGATGCCAAATAGTTCATTATTGTTTCAATTTGTTTGTATTGTAGAAAAAGTTGATGCATGAATTTTGTTAGTCAACCATGAATTCTGTTTCATCATTCTTTTTTATGTGTGATGCTAAAGCGTATGGCCAGACATTCATATTTGGCATGTGTTATGTAGGATGCACATTTCATGGTGTTCTCTTGTTCTTTTGTTTTTTTCTTCTTCTGTGGTAAGTGGGTGGAAAGGAGCAACCAGCCGTGGCAGCCATCCCAGAATGTGACCTTGGTAACACCTTGGAGGGGCCTAGACGATTGGATGGTCGCTGGCACTCTCTCAAACAGGTTTAGTCATATCATGACCCAGTGACCAACGAGGGTTAGGAGATTCATGTCGAGCGTAGGACCACCAAGGGACCAGAATATCGCCACCGAGTCTTGATCTTCGCTACCAAGTTTCAATCCATGCTATCGAGTCTCAATCCTCGACTCTCATGGGGTTATAAGACGGGAGTAAGACCATCGACGGACTCTAATATCCCTCGATTCCATATTGCCTGCCTGACTACTTGACCTCCAAAACTTTGAGGACTAACTGACCCCTTACCCATTCGGTCGTACATGTCATGTTCTTCTTTTGTATGTTATAGTTTCTATTGAAAATCTGATGGTAGACCTATAAGAGATATATAGGACTTGCCATTTAGTTCAATAATACTTGTAAGGATTAGCACAAGTGGGGTTTAGATTATGGTTTTGAATGTCAGCACAATCACCTTATGGTCTACAAAATATTAGTTTAGTACATTGTAATACATTACTATTGTCCAATGGTTTTATTGTGGAGTAGAAATAAATCGCAACCTCTATTTTCCTATGTAGAGAAAAATAGTTGTAACGGTAATATCATATCATCATTGACACATGGTGTCGCCGACTGATAATAAAATACCAAATAGAAATGGTGAATTTCACCATTTTAACATGGTAATCATTAGATATGATGGTTATTGGTAGTTATTAAAATAATGGGATCCACTAAGTCTACATATTGGATAAAAAAAAAAAAAACAAAGTCTACATTAATGAGGATTAATGACGTGATATCACGGTTATATTGAATATTTTCTTGGGAAGAGTGAGGATTTTTTAAATATTATGAATGTAATAATGAACTAAAATTACCAAAGAAATTGAAGTATACATGTTTCAAAATCTGTTGTCAAAACGTTCTAATTAATAGACAAGTTTCAAGTAATTATTTGGAATGGGTTTAAATGCTTTGTTTCAAAATTTCGTAGGACGAAAACGATAGAGATTTTTCCTGTCCAAAGGCAAAATTTAAAACAAAAAACTAATAAAAGAGAATTCTTTTATTAATCAATCGAAAGAACTTCGATTACAAGAGACGTAATTACAATATTAATTGCACCTAAACTACCCCAAAAAACACTCGGAATGATGTCTAGATCGTGGGTATTTTGGGGGTTTGAATATGTACCATCTTCTTCATTAAACACCTTTTACAATTTTCTTTTGATCAATTGTTATCTTTTGATAATTCTCAGTTAGTTACCTCCTTGCTTTCAAATGTGATTGTGATCAATCCTCTCCCGCCTTTCTTCAACCTTTGTCATGTGGCATTTCCTTAGTAAATCTGGAATGTCAAATGTGAATACATTAAATATTTCTAGAATTTTATATTTTAAGTCCAAATAATATTACGTGGTTTGGTAAGCGGAGGGGATTGTTGAGTGCAATCTGGTCATTTCCACAGGTGCCCCCCCCCCCCCCCCCTCCCCCAAAACAACAGGTTTCCCGGACAGTTGAAAGCAAGAATAGGAAATTGTTGAAACACTTGACATGTGTTTGGTTAAGTATTCTTTCTTTGCTTATATGAAAACCTCTTATATCTTATTTTTTCACTCCCCCCCCCCCCCCCCCCCGGCACAAAAGTAGATGAAAAATTCAAAGGAACTAAGGAGGCAATTTTAATGTGAATGCAAAAAGTTTTCCAGTGAAGAAAATGGCAAGCTCAGAGGACACTTTTCCCGTTGTCGATGCAGACAGAGAGTTGAATCATGACTGGAACAAAAATTTTGAGGTTGATCCCGTATCATCGGAAATGGCTACCTCATTGGAGATTAAGGTAAATTTTTGAGACTTAGCTGACATCTTTGTTTTGGTGAATCGCATTTAGCTACTTTGATTACACGATAATGTGTGAGTAGATATGGAACAAGAATTTCCAAAATTCAGAATGGGATCATTTTCATCGAGAGTGAGAAGAGTTATCGTTTTAGTAGCAATTGAACAGTGAAATTTTCAAAAAATTGATGGGATTGGGGTCTCTTCCAGGCCATCACTAGGCTCCATCTTGGTGCTACATTTTTTTTTTTTTTGCACGGTTATGAAAGGATTTATTCATTTATTTGATGGCTACCATTTTCGTCCAATAAATATCATGCCGACTAAAAATCAATTATTTCACATTACAAAGTCCGACGCCTCTATTATTCACACTACGAATGAAATTAACGTTACATAAATGTCATGAAATAAAAAATAAAAAACGTAATCAAGATTTGCAAATCGTCACATAATTCTATAAGAGCTATGCTCAATGTGCATTATTGAGCCTAAATACAACATGCACGAGCACCACATTTTTCTAACAATTACTATCTAAAGCGCAGTGTAATGCACGAGATTCTCTTTATTACATGATTTGAGAATAACGAAATATACACAATGTTATCATGCATAAGCATCTAGAAATACGGTTTACGTAATTCAAACACGCAATATTCAAATCACAATAAAACAATCTTATAGTAATCTTATAGTTACACTAATATGCATGTAGATGCAAAAGCCCTTGCATGTGTTTTTCCAATTTCTGGGTACCCCGGAATAAGAATTCAGTTAATTATAATGTTAAAAATGGTTTGTATTGCAGGAAAAAGCTGAAGCAGCAGAAAAACAGAAAAAGATGGGAAAGAAGGATGCATTGCAAACACTCAAATCTACCATCATTGTTTCAGGAATCATTGTGGCTGTGTGTGGAGCAATCTTTGCCATAACCAAGAAACTAAAAGAGAAGTGATGTGTTTATATAGTTGGATGTTGACAACCCCAGAAGATTTTTTATTTGAATTATTTTATTTTTTTTGCAGTTTTGTTGGTAACAGTTATTTCTATACTAGCATTGTTACTTCCATTTAATGTTTTTTTGTGGAAGTATCAAAACAACCACCTAATTCTATTTGTGTCTCAAGTTTTGTTAACACCATGTGTATGGTGATTCTTCTCTCATCAATTCTTGGCAATTAGTGACCAAATTATGCAATGCACATGATTTTTCACCATATTATTTCCCCCCCACATCAGCTAATCTCACCTTTGGGGGGGGGGGGGGGTTAATCGGGTTCTGGATGGGGACAAATAGTGGATTGGGATTGTAGATTTGTGACGGAATATGATTAGTGGTGGTGGTGATGAGGCTTTCAAATTGAAAAAAGAGAAGGGAAAGAGGGGGGGGGGGTGATGGAGAGTGCATAAGTGTGAAAGATTTATTAGATAATGTTAAGAAGAATGATGATTATGAATTACTAAATGACCATACAAACAACGTTGCAAATTCAATCTGAAAATAACTATCATCAATCTATTGATAAGGGTTAACAATAACATTATTTTTCAATGTACAATGATTCATGTGATTCATGAACAAATGCTGAAAATCTAATACAATTAATCGAGAATAGTGGTTGTTTAATAATTTTCAGATCGAAAAAATCTCGTTATTCTCAATCCCCCCAAAAAAAAAAAAAAAACACCCGATTGTAGCTACCTTCTTACCCATCCACTAATCGGTTTAGACAAGTTAAACCACATAGGATCAAAACCTAGATCATTCTAACTCTGCAAAGGTATAAATATCTTCAGCTTCAGCTTCAGCTTCTTCTCTCCAAAAAAAAAAATGGCTTTATTTCAACTCACACTGCCCTGTTCATCACCTCTCTCCTACCTCAAACTCGAATCAAAACCAAACCATTTCATCACCAACCCTCCAATTCTCACTCTAAAACCAAAACCACCCTCCAATTCCCTCCACTCCTCCACACCCACCACCTCCAAAGCTTTCTCCAACCGGCTTTCTCAACCAAAAAATTCTCTCGATTCGATTAGACCCTTTATTCAATCCGAATGGCAACCAATCCTCAAGGGCTGGCTTTGCAGCGCAATCTCGGTGTACTCTCTCTCCAAAATTGTCCCCAAAATGGGAAAATTCTCGGCGGTGATGGGTGCAGTCGAGGTAGTGAGGCTTAGAGAGGAGGGTTTGGTTTTGGGGGTTTTGCTTTTGGTTCGGTTGATCGCGAATTACCTTCAACAAGCTTTTCTATGGGAGGCGTCGCTGAATTCTGTGTACAAAATTAGGGTTCATGTTTTTGAGAGGGTTTTGCAGAGGGATTTGGAGTTTTTTGAGGGTAGAAATGGTGTTTCAGCTGGCGATATTGCCTATAGGATTACTGCCGAGGCTGCAGATGTCGCCGATACTGTTAATTCTCTATTGAATGTGAGTGATTCTGTGTGTGTGTGTGTGTGTGTGTGTGTGTGGTGGTGTATATGTTTTGGTGTGCATATTCGAGGTGTTGCACAAAGAGCCATGCACCAGGTAAGTTCGCACACAAGGCTTTGTGGGTAGCCTTCGGACCACCTGTTTTTTTTGGTTGCATCCTGTCTACTCTCTGCTCACAAAGCTAAGAGTTTTTTTTCCGTTCATATTTGTTACGTTTTACTTGGGGTAGAATTACCAGTATATTCTAATCTTTTGGTTCTAAGAAGCTGACAGATGTGAAAAAGATGGTTTTAAGATTGAGAGAATGCTGGAGGTTAATGTGGATTCCAATCAGAAGTGAGGAATGATGGTGCGTTAATTCGCCTGGTGCAGTAGTTTAGAAGTTGTTCGGTTGTGTTTTATTGATTCCTTATCTTAAATATTGCATGGATCTAGATGTGAGGAGCTGGTCTAGTGGACACAAAGACACTGGTTCTACATCCACGGTTTGTGTACATGATTGGAATTAAGTAGTTCATTGTGTCCATGAACCCCATCCACTGTGCTGAGCTATGTATGAACTGTACCTTAAGCATCTGAAACAATTAACCGTTAAATGAGACTAATTAATCTTTAATCTTAACAGAATCTTTCTCAATTATCTGTTAATGTTAATAGAAGGGGTCGACTGAAACAAAATTATATAATTTAAGGGATAGATTAAGATAATTAAAAGTTCAATAGGCAACTTAGAACCAAAGGTCATAGTTCATGGAACGTTTATAAGATTTTCTCTTTATTTTATTTCATTTAATCGAAGTTACTATTTTAATTAATTGTTATTTTATATTTCTTTTAGCGTGAATAACACTTTGCATCCTAAAATATTTTCAAATTCTCAATTATATAGTGAGGATTTAAATTTTTTATATTACACCATCTATGAAATAAAAAAGTAAAAATATAGTAAAAATTTTTGTTTATTTGTTACATTATCCTATTTTTATACACAACTGACTGCTAAAACTTCAGGGCCCCAGTACATGTACACAACTATAAAAAGCAAAAAAAAAAAAGAGGAAATTGTCA
This sequence comes from Ilex paraguariensis, assembly GCA_963454935.2. Taxonomy (NCBI): domain Eukaryota; kingdom Viridiplantae; phylum Streptophyta; class Magnoliopsida; order Aquifoliales; family Aquifoliaceae; genus Ilex; species Ilex paraguariensis. The sequence goes on along the minus strand of CAUOFW020007425.1, from coordinate 372,824 downwards.
TTGATTTCAAGCAATTTAGATCTGCATTTTGTAATAGGCATTGGTGGGAGAGACTCAAAAAAGTGGTAGGAATGTTATGAGCTTATGATAATGAACTGGAAAGAGAGGTGTAGCAGACAATGATGACTGGATCATGCGCAAATGAATGGGTGTATGGTTACTGGTTGAAGTATCTACTGGATTTGCTTAGCTGATTTTTTTCATGGTTAATCATTATAGTAACTTTCTACATTGAAGTACATTCTGTTGAAATAGTGTCTGAAATGTGTATATGATTCTTCTTCCACTTCCTGCCCATTCTCACCAGCCCAATTTTATTTCTTTGTTTGGCAGTCTATTGTACCCAGTACTCTGCAGTTAGCAGCAATGGCAACTCAAATGCTGGTCATTAGCCCTCTTCTTTCGTTAATTTCTGCCTTGGTGAGGAAGTGGTAACTAGTCTTTTCCTTTTGTCTGGCTTGGTGCTAATCAGTAATGTAGTTTTTCTAAGGTATCATATCTGTCTGGTAATCTTAAAGGTGATCCCATCGATGGTTCTTGTCCTTGGATTTCTTGGTGAAAAGCTTCGTAAGATATCTAAGAAGGCACAAGTTAGCATTGCTACTCTCTCGGCCTATCTGAATGAGGTAGATTTTATTACATTATCAAAAAAATGAACAGTTGGCAGTGTTGCATATTATGCAAATATATGCTTTTTGGTGGAGATAGAATACTACATGAAACATAAAAATCAAGTAGTGTGAGCATACACACACACAGAGACAGAGACGGAGACAGAGAGACAATACATAAAGAAAGAAATAAGGGTGGACAAGTCATCCAACACAAGAATAAACATTACACAATAGGTCTTACCTACATGAGCCTGACTATAAGTCACATAAAGCTCTCCACCTGGCCAAAATAAGAGAGGAATTCCCTCAAAATCCTTGGTCAGCAGACACTAAAACCTTGGTTAAAATATTTTTGGGGATAAAATTTGTCATCCTTGCTGAACCTTCTTGTGTAATGCTGAACTTTATTGTGTATGATTCTTTAATTCTCTGAGCTGATACATTTTGGTTTTATAGTTATTGTTATTTTGTAGGTCCTCCCATCAATTCTTTTTGTGAAGGCAAACAATGCAGAGCTCTCTGAGAGTGCTAGGTTTCGATCATTTGCTTGTGCTGATTTCTCCGCATGTTTGAAGAAAAAGAAAATGAAGGCGTTAATTCCTCAGATAGTACAGACAATATATTTTGGGGTGTTGCTCATATTTTGTGTTGGCTCGCTGGCAGTCTCGAGTGGTTCTTTCGATTGTTCTGGTGCGGTGTCTTTCATGACATCATTGGTCCTCTTGATTGAGCCAATTCAGGTACTTTAACTATCAAAAAATATTTGTTTTTTTTCAATAAGAAACATGTTTATTAATAATAAAAAGAAAGTGTTACAAAACCAATCATAGGTGGACAAGTAGTCCAACCCAAAATTTGGATGCCATCCAAGGACAAGGAAAAGCCACAAAACAACAGGGTTAAGCTATCAAAAATATTTTCATTTTTTATACATTAGTTCACTGTGTAATTTTTGCCTTTGGCAGATATGAGTGTTTGTGTCTGGAATTATCGCTGAGTTGCTTTTGAATTATATACGTAACATACCTTAGACGTTAAATGCCTAAATCACCTTACTATAAACATGTCAATGATGTTGTGTATGGTGGAAGACTCTTCATCTGAGATTTCTGGCATTATCTTTATTTCCATGCATCAGGAATGGGGCACTTTTGTATATAATAAATATGACTCATGCCAAAAGTCCAAAGTGTAATTTGTTGGGTTTCTGGTTTTTGATGGATGCTCTTGTTTAGCATTTTTTTCCCATGAACTTGGATGATTAGTTCTATCGATACTATTCAATTTGTTCCATAAACAACATGGAAATGATTGTACTGTTCTTGTGAATCTAGTTTTCTCTAAATAATTTGTCCACTGCTTTTTTCTTTTTGTTGGTTATATGCTTCCTTTTGTTCTTCTTAGTCCAGCCTCTGAGGAGCTCTCATAAGTTATTAGGCTGAATTTAAAGAATTATGCAGGGTATCGGAAAAGCTTACAATGAATTAAAGCAAGGAGAGCCAGCTATTGAGCGATTGTTTGAAATAACAAGGTTCAAATCTCAGGTAAACATCCTTGGTTTTGATAAACCTCGATTAGTTATTTAATCCCTGTGAGTTATATAAGTTCTGGCACTTTGCATTAGTTATCTTACTTCCCACGAATGAATCAATCAATGTCCAAACTACATTTTAAAGAGAAAGTATGTTATATTGGCAATCTTGAATTTTTTGTGAATGATGATGGATGGGCAGAATTACCTGGTTGGCAGTCTTACATATATTGGCATTCTTGCATATTTGTCTTTTAGTTACACTTCTACCCAAGATTTCTCTAGCCATATGTAATAGAAAATATGCCCATGTGGCAAGGATCAAACTTGCATTTCGGTGCATAGTTTCAGTGAACTTGGAAGTAGAAACGTTTTGGAAACAAAATGGAAACAAAGAAAAAAATTGAAAATTTGTTTCTGAAACATTGGTCGAAACAACCAAAACATTCTGAAACATAGGTCGAAACACCTCGAAACATAGGAATTTTGATATTCAATCAATGATTTTTTTTTGTTTCCATGGAAACAGAAACGTTTCAGACGTTCCTTGCCATGTGGAAATTATAATTGAGAGACTGGTGTTATTTGCTAGTATATCAAAGTCATTTTGCTTGTTTATTGTCATTGTGTTTGCTTATTTGACATTATTATGTAAAGTAACCACTATAATTAATTTAGTTGCCATTTTTTGTACTGAAAGATTTGATTTTCACAGACTAGGCTCTTCTATACAGGTGTCTGAGAAACCAGATGCGGTTGATTTTGATTCTATCAATGGAGAGGTGAAATTTTGTGACGTCTCATTTAAATATGGAGACAGTTTTGCACTTGTATTAAATGGATTGGACCTTCATATCAAAGCTGGAGAGACAGTTGCTCTTGTTGGGCCATCAGGAGAAGGAAAGACAACTCTTGTAAAACTGCTTCTTCGCCTATATGATCCTCTTTCTGGTCAGTGTCCCTAGAAAATCTTTTGACATTCGATTTTGGGCATTACAGCCATATTGTCATTTTTATGCAAAAAAATATTTTGTATGTTAGCAGGTTCTATACTGATTGATAGCCATAATATTCAAAGTATACGGTTGGAAAGTGTAAGGAGACACGTTGGTCTGGTTTCTCAGGATATAGTGAGTAACCAGCAATTACCTGATATTTTCTTTGCTTTCTTTTCGTTTCTAATATAAATGGGTTCTAGTAAGATATGAAATTGGAAGCTGTGAATTATTTGAACATGTTGCTAGTTAGTTCCAAGCTTTAGAATGTTTGATTGTGAATACTTATACTTCTATGTGTTATGCATGCTTAAAAAAGTTAAAATCTTCATTGGCTATATTAATATTAAACTTTGTAAGTTATCCAGCAATGTAGGCTGCAAATTTATGTTTTCATATCATTCTTCTTGCACTTCATAAATCTACTTTGAAGAGATCAGTTTTTCAATCCATTTGAGATGATCAGACACAAAAAATCAATTGAATTTATTGAGGTATTTCCTTAGCTGGATTAAGATCATGTTGTGATTCCCACTAATATGAAAATTTGTGACTCCACACTCCAGAGATTTTCTTTAACTGAAATATAAAGATAAATTGGTCTGCAAAGAGTTTGGATGGCTTGGACCATTGTATACAGGAACTTGGTGGTGAAGTATATAATTTGAATTACAGTATGTGCAAAAGCAGCTGACTATAAAAAATGACAAAGGTTTAGGCTTGCAGATGTTTAACATGACTTGCATTCCAGAGTTCATTTAAGATGGTTTTGGTTTATGGGTTTGTCGGAAAGAGAGTCAATAAAAATGTTTCAGTCAATGTGTTTTTTCCATATACGTCTTTTTCGAGAAATGGCTGTCATCAAGTTATAACCTCTGATGTTTTCATTTGCTTATGGTTGCTGGTTGCTTAAATGGTTTAATTCATGGGCTTGTTTTGAAATCAAGTATTAAAGTGGAACTGCTTATTTTATAGTAATTTGAATGGTTTTCTTCTGTATTTCTATTAGGCACTTTTTTCAGGGACAGTGGCCCAGAACATTGGGTATAGGGATCTAATGACTGGAATTGACATAGAGAGGGTTAAGCTTGCTGCACTAACTGCAAATGCAGATGCATTCATAGAAACTCTTCCTGAACAGTATCAAACCAATATTGGACCTAGAGGCTCAAGTTTAAGTGGAGGCCAAAAGCAAAGGTGCACTGTCACATCTAACTCTAAAGACTAAAAAGTTATTGTACTTGTTAACTGGTCTACCTATAGAAAGAATTTCCACGCTTCTTGTTTGTGTTAATTAGTGGACTCTTGCCTTGATAACAATACGATGAATGTATCTACTTGTAGCAGAATCAAATTTCAATAGTGTTAATGACACTTACCCTGGCTTTCATTTACAATTTCAGACTAGCTATTGCAAGGGCACTATATCAAAATCCATCTATTTTGGTTTTGGATGAAGCAACTTCTGCTTTAGATAGCAGGTCTGAGCTATTAGTGAGACAAGCTCTGCAGCGCCTATTGAAAAATCGTACTGTAAGGATTTAATTTCTTCAATTCTTCTTGGAAGGCCCATGGTTGATATATCATACATATGTTTTTATATGCAGGTACTAGTCATTGCTCACCGTTTGGAAACCATTCTGATGGCTGAACGAATTTTCCTTTTAGCTGATGGGAAGCTGCAGGAGATCAATCGCTTATCTCTTCTTGATGGTCCACATGACTCGCTAGCTTCAACTGCACTTGTTATATAATACCGCACCAAAGTAATACGAGAGACGGCGCTATAAACTGTTCTTTTTGGTCTCATGTATAGTTCTCTCCTTCCCACTGGTATAAACTGTGGCTTGTTTTCTTGTACAAGCAGATTTCTTTTCCTTCACATACCCTCTCTGTATTGAAACTTTATCCCCTTTTTATTTTATTTGGGCATTGATTTTCATCTGTTGGGTTACGTGTATCTGTCTATTTTTTTAGCTTACACAAGCATTTGAGTGGCATTGTGTTGTTGGGTGTTAAAGGTCGGGTCTTTGAATCATAGACAAATCCTCGTTATAATTTGAAATCATGGAAATAAAAGCATTATGTTTACAATATAAAATTAATTTTAAGAAATTAATTTAGACAGTACTCGAATTGAAAGTTGGGCTTGAGTTGGAGTTTTTGTGTTTCGAGTTGGGTTTGGATAATACTATTTGAATATAAACATATAATTTAATTTGTTAATCTAATGATGTGGTTTTACTAAAACTATTAAATCAATACCGAAGTTCTAATGTTTAAGAGAAATGCTATGCACACCAAATTTGTGCATTAAATCATCTGCTATCTTAGATCAGTGGGTTTCATCACTAATCTAAAGGCTGTAGATGATTTGGTACACACTTTTTGTGCATATAATTTTATCCAATATTTAATAGGTTTTATAATTAATTCAAAAATTATAATAAATTAAGGTTAATAAATTAGGGGCCTGTTTGGTACGTGGGTTTGGGGAGTTTGAGGACATAGTTGGGAAATAAAACTCCACAACCCCATGTTTGGTAAATGCATAGTTAGTTCTGGGTTTGAAACCCAACCCATATTAGGCCTGAAAATTAAACTTAAGTTCATGGGATTCATGAAATCTATTGGGAGTGGGTTTCATATGTGGGTTAACAAGTTTAAACTAGCAAATGACATTTATATCTCTCATATATGTAAATGATGGGACATTTTCAAATTCTTCAAGATGAAGACACATGTCCTCGACATCAGTATATTCTTGTTATTGTGATCACAACACGTATTCGTCGGTTCACAAGTGCTTCTTCCCCCAAGGTACTGTTCATAGAAATCAATGACACCCAGTACGTTACGTACCGACACGTATCTCTCGGTCGGATATGGGGTACATCGGTTCTTACATGTACCACTCCTTCGGTATCGAGATGTACCCGTCCAGGTTGGCGTTTTCTGCTCCTGCAGAGACTATTAATGTACATGTCACTAGCCTAGGCTAGGCTAAGTTAGTCATCATGACCTCGTCTTACACAATTGGTGTCAAAAGACACGAGAATGCAGAAAACACAACCAATGAGGAATGGGTGCGTGGCATATTGTGTCAGATCAAAGACAAAAAGACCGAGATGCCTTTGCTGACACACGACTTGGGAAAGCAAGTATTTAGTGCACCATTCCCTTGATGAGACATCATTTAATGCAGGAAGGCTCGGAAGTGAAAGGTAATAAATGTCTCTATGACTGGGCATTTATTACATCCTTGCCGAGAGAAGCTCATTAAACATTCGGCAAGCCGATGACGAAGCATTGGTTGCTCGGGGTCCTGAGCAGTTAAGAGAGAAGACATTCCTCATAGAAATCAGTGCGCACGTTGCTCGTATCTAATGATCACCTACTGATCACACTGACAGCAATCATAAGTTTTTGAGGTATAAGTACTCCTCATAAAAGGCAAGACGGTATGCAACAAAAAACTTTTTCTCAAAGAAATACACAGTGTTTTCTCCTTCCTCTCTCTCAAAGAACTGACTTGATCGTCGGAGGGGATACGCCAGAAAATACTCCGGCGCCCTCCTAACTCATTTTTCTCTGTTCCACGAACCTCCCTCAGCCTTATTGGACCGCTCCGTTGATCCACAAAAGTCACCCATTACCATTCCAGGTCACCACCGGACCTCACAGTCTGTTCCAAGCAGCAAGGTTGACCATTCGATTGACTGACTCAAGTTTACCACGGGAGAGATTTGTTCTCGTGTTTATATTGTGCAAGATCCTGCACGCATAATCTGGCGCCGTCTGTGGGAAACGACTAGTTTTCCTAGTTTCTTCTCTAAAAAGGACAGTGACCATGGTGAATACTCGACACAAGGGGAAAGGTCCCCAGCAAAGAAGTCTCGATTTGTAAGCTCCTCGTTATGATGGAGGGAAGGGTCACGTTGATGACAATAGAAATGTCTCTATTCAGTCAAGGGGGCTTACCCCTCAAACCAGTATGGGCATCAGGTTAGGAGAATCCGCCCCCTTGGCTTGTCAACTGGCGAAGGTGATCGAAGAAAAATTTGGGGATCGATTACGACAGTTGGAAAAAGACAATGTGAACGTCCTAAGCCGGCTCAACGAATTCGCCGTCTCCGGCGAAGGGTCGAGGGACTCGTTCCCTTCTCGTGGACTACCCGCCCGAGAAGCAGAAACTGAGGACCTGAGAAATCATTTAAATAACAAAGCTGAAGGCTCCAAGGCCCCGAAACGCCCAAGAGCCAACGAGCACCCCCTCGACGACTATTCCAAAAAGGCATGGCCTTTAGCCTTGGACGACCTCCGGCGAGGGCTGTCAAGGCGGAGGAAGGGAGACGAGTCCGAGGAGGATTCAACCCTTTCCACGCGACGCCCGGAAAGGGGGAACCTCATTAATGAACCCGGAGACCTCAGAAGACATCCCGTTGGGGAGGAAATTGATCTCAGAGCTCGGTTGGAATCCAGGAGAAAGGGGTAAGGCTGTCTAGGATAATGTCGAAGACGAGGTCATACAATCACCCTTTACTAGGGATATTGGAGAGATGGAGGTTCCAAAAAAGTTCGTCGTGCCGAGATTCAAAACTTATGATGGTCGGTCCGATCCCAAAGCCCACCTCAGGTAATACAAGCAAATGATGTCCCTGTATCATTCAGACCAACGGTTCCTCTGCCGAGTGTATTCCATGAGCTTGGGGGACTCCGCGATGAAGTGGTTCGAGGCTCTTCCCCCAACAGCATTGGATCATGAAAAGAGTTGACGAGGCAGTTCCTAGCCCGATTCATTATGGGGAGTAAGCGGCCTAAAGACGTTGGATCATTACTAACGCTCAGACGAAGGGAATTTGAGACTCTTCTCCAGTACGCCACCCAGTACTGGAAAAAGGTTAATGAGGTAGAGGGCTGCTCGAAAGTCATGGCAGCGGTGTTTTTCAGGCTCGGCTCGGCAAGGGACATGGACCTGTACCGATCCCTGACCAAAAAAACTCCCTCGGATATGGGCGAGTTGATGGTCCGGATAAACAAATACTCTAGGATCGAGGACGAAATGGGAAGTAGCAAAGGCAGAACCCTCCAACCTAAGAGAAAAGAGAGGGAGCGGGAGGATACTTCTTGAAAGGGGCTGCTCCCCCTCCAGGGGGTCATTTAAAGGTGTTCAGACTATGTTTAAAGAACTCATCTACAAGTTGCTCCACAAGATCAAGCATGAGTCATTCTTCAAGTGGCCGCTCAGAATGCAGAGCGATCCTTCACCCGTGATCAAAAGGTCAGGTGTTCCTATCACCGGGATTTCGGCCATCGCACCGAAAGTTACAGAGTATACAAGTCTTTCTTGGAAAGGTTGGTCTGGGACAGTTACTTAAAAGAATACATAGAACCTGAGTTGGAAGAGAGACACGCCCTCACCCCGGCCGGGGAGCTAGACAACGTCATAGACGTGATCCATGTATGTCCACTGGATCGCCCAACGTCCAAGAAACTCGAGTCCAATCTCAAGAGAGTAGCATTTACAAAAAAGATTGCCGAGAGTGATGGGGGGCCGCCCAGCAAAAGGACCAGGATTGTCGAGTCGGGCATCACATTCTCTGACGCGGACTTGGCGGGCGTGGTGACTCCCCATAACGACGCCCTGATAATAACCCTGAAGATAGGCAAGTTCGACATCAAGAGGGTGTTGGTGGACTCCGGGAGTTCCTCGGAAGTGATGTATTCAGATACTTTAAAGCGGATGGGTTTCGGCCTCAAGGACCTTACCAAGGTCAGGACGCCTCTCGTCGGATTTAACGACTCATTCGCCTTGCCCATAGGCAAAATCACATTGCCAGTTGTCACGGATCCCTTCACCATCAATACGGAGTTTATGGTGATCGATACGGACTCTCCCTATAATGTGATCATGGGACGAGCATGGTTGCATGTCCTGGGAGCGGTACACTCCACTTATCACCAAAAATTAAAATTTGCTACGCTAGAAGAGATCATGGAGATCCGAGGGGATCAAGCGTCTGCGAAGAATTGTTTTTACTCGGCTGTAAGAGCGGAGGTTTTCACCCAAGAAAAGGAGCGCCCTCTGGAAGAGATCCTGGAAAAATAGAAATCACATTCCGGGCGTCCAGGAATGGATGACCCCCGGATTGACCCAATGGGAACGGTCGGTGGAGGACCTCCGAAAGGTACCCTTGGTGGAGAGAGAAGAGGAAAGGTACTTCTTGGTTGGAACCGCGATGCCCACAGCCGAACAGGAGGAGATGATTGACTTCTTGAGGGGAAATGCAAACGTGTTCGCTTGGAACGCAATGGAGATGAAGGGAATGGATCCCGAAATTATCACCCACAAGCTGCATGTTGACCCGCGCACAAGCCAGTAAAGCAGAAGCCACGACGCATGGCGTCGCACCACGCCCGAGTGGTCAACGAAGAGATCGATAAACTCCTAGAGGCCAATGTCATCCGGGAGGTACAGTTCCCGGAATGACTGTCTAACACGGTCCGCGCGAAGAAAAAGGGGAGAAAATAGCACGTCTGCGTAGATTTCACTGATCTAAATAAGGCATGTCTCAAGGACGACTACCCCTGCCAAAGGTGGACCAGTTAGTAAATGCCACTGCCGGATATCAACGCATGGACTTCTTGGATGCCCGAGCAGGATATCACCAAATCCCTCTCCACCCCCCGAATCAAGAAAAGACGGCGTTTATCACTCCAAGGGGAGTTTACTGTTACAAAGTGATACCGTTTGGGCTGAAGAATGCCGAGGCAACATACCAAAGACTGATGAATCGGATGTTCAAAAAACAGATCGGCAACACCATGGAGGTCTACATTGATGATATGTTGGTGAAGAGCAAATGAAGCTGTGACCACCTGGTAGATTTGGCAGATACCTTCTCCACCCTCAGGGAGTACGGGCTGAAGCTGAACGCCGCAAAGTACGTTTTCGGAGTGGAGTCGGGTAAATTTTTTGGATATTTGGTAAGTCAGCGAGGAGTCGAAGCTAACCCGGATCAAATTCAAGTGATCCTAGACATCCAGAGCCCCCGAACTGTTCAAGAAGTCCAAAAGCTCACGGGGATGCTAGCAGCACTTAACCATTTCGTCTCACGCTCCTTAGACAAATGCAAACCCTTTTTTGGAGCCATCAAAGGGGCTGGGAAGGACATGTGGAGCCAGGGGTGTGAAGACGCCCTGGTAGGAATCAAGAAATACCTCAGGACTCTCCCGACCCTATCCGTCCCTATCCAGGGGAAATGCTCTTCTTGTACTTATCCGTATCAGAATTTGCCGTCAGCGGGGTACTTATTCATGAGCATGAGCACCGCTAGAAACCGATTTATTACATAAGCAAGGCGCTCCTGGACGCAGAGACAAGATACCTGCCCCTAAAGAAACTGATTCTATCCCTGGTAACAACTGCAAGAAAACTAAAGCATTATTTTCAAGCGCACCCAATTATCGTCCTTACCGATCAGCCCCTTAAAGACCATTTTGAGGAAGGCAGACCTCTCTGGAAGGATTTTCAAGTGGACAGTGAGCTGGGGGAACACAACATTCATTTCAAACCTCGAACCGCTATAAAAGGGTCAGGTGTTGGCGGACTTCATAGCAGAATTTTCAGGAGAATCTCTCGTTCAAGAAAGACCGCCTCCTCCCGGCATAGCGTCCCCAACGAATTGTAAGGGATCACCATGGCTTTTATGTGTGGACGGTTCCTCGAACAGTAAGGGGTCCGGAATCGATATCTTGCTAGTCTCTCTAGATGGGCTGGTCACAGAGCAGACCGTTCGGCTAGGATTCAAAGCATCCAATAATGAAGCTGAGTATGAGGCCCTCATCTCAGGACTTTGGTTAGCCGAGGCAACTAGAGTTACGGACTTAATCGTACAATGGGATTCTATGTTGGTAGTCAACCAAGTTAATGGAGAGTTTGAGACAAGGGACCCTAGGATGAAGGCTTACCATCACAAGGTGACAACTGTAATCCGCAAGTTCGGAAAGATTGAGATCAAACAAGTATCCTAAGACAAGAACACGCATGTCGATGCCCTGGCTTGCCTAGGCTTGGCACTGGAGTCCTCTCAATCGCGCAGAATCACCATAGAATACCTTCTCACCTTTTACATAGACCAAGCCCCCGAGGCAATGGCCGTCCAGGACACACACAAGCCGCCTATTTGGATTGATCATTTTCTTAGGTTCCTAGTAACAGGAGACCTCCCGGAGTGTTCAAAGGAAGCCAAGAAGATAAAACTTAAAGCCCTGAGATTTTGGATCTCTCCAGATCAGAAGCTATATCGAAGGTCTTTCTCAGGACCTTATCTACTATGCGTCCAGGAGGATCAGGTGGAAGACCTCCTCTATGAGGTACACGAAGGAATATGCAGGGGCACTGTGGGGGGTGATCCATGGCACACCGTATCATGTCTCAAGGATATTGGTGGCCGCGGATGCAAAGGGACGCACACGCATATGTCCAAAAATGCAACCAATGTCAGAGGTTCTCCCCAGCAATCAAACAACCCGCGGGGGACTTGCACCCCTTGACCAGCCCTTGGTCATTCGCCCAGTGGGGACTCAACTTAGTTGGACCCCTACCTAAGGCTCTTGGAAACAAGAAGTTCCTCATTGTGGCGACGGATTATTTGACCAAGTGGGTTGAGGCAGAGCCATTGACTCACATCCGCGACATAGATGCTAAAAAGTTCGTCTGGGAAAACATAGTCATCAGATTCGGGATTCCCCGAGCACTTGTATCGGATAACGGGACTCAATTCACCGACGGACGTTTCAAATTTTTTGCGAGCAACTCGAAATCCGTAATTTCTATTCCACCCCTGCCTACCCCCAAGCCAATGGGCAGACAGAAGCCTCCAACAAAATAATTATCAATGGGATCAAGAAGAGATTGGAGAAAACTAAGGGAAAATGGGTGGATGAGCTATTGAATATTTTATGGGCGTATAGAACCACCCCTCGGTCCTCGACAGGAGAAACTCCTTACTCCCTGGCTTACGGAATGGAAGCAATCATATCTCTGGAAGTAGGACTTCCAACCATAAGGACGCAGGCCTTCGACACAGGAGGAAACGACCGTCAACTCAGACTGGATTTGGATCTAGCAGAGGAAAGAAAGGAGATAGCCGCCTTGAGAGTAGTCAAGTATCAGGAAAAGATTTTTCAACTTCACAACAAAAAGGTCAAGGCGCGAGAGTTCCAAATCGGTGATCTGGTCCTCAGAAGGATAACAGCCAATACCCGTGACCTAGCAGAAGGAAAAATGGGACCTAACTGGGAAGGGCCCTACAAAGTGGTATCTATTTGAGGCTCCGGGTCATATAGATTAAAAGATATGGAAGGAAAATCTGTAATACGACCTTGAATGTGATAAATCTAAAGAAATACTATTTTTGAGTATTATTTCCTTCAGTGCTCACCAAACCGCTAAGTTACAAGGGTAAGGCCCTGGGGACAAAGTTCAAGGACTCCTGCCCCCGAAGGAAAAACAAGAGCAAGCCTCCTGAAAGGGTAAGGCCCTGAGACGGAGTTCAAGGACTCCTGCCCCCGAAGGAAAAATAAGAGCAAGCCTCCTAGAAGGGTAAGACCTTGAGGACAGAGTTCAAGGACTCCTGCCCCCGAAAAAAAACAGGAGTAAGCCTCCTGGAAGGGTAAGGCCCTGGGGACGGAGTTCAAGGACTCCCGCCCCCGAAGGAAAAATAAGAGCAAGCCTCCTGGAAGGGTAAGGCCCTGGGGACAGAGTTCAAGGACTCCTGTCCCTGAAGGAAAAACTGGGACAAGCCCCCTAGGAGGGTAAGGCCATGGATGTAGAGTTCAAAGACTCATGCCTCGAAATAAAGAGTACCAATAAACTTTCACGATGGGCAAGCCCCCGCGGATGCATACGGTCCCTAGCAATGATGAAGCTAAACCAATCGGGTGGACCGGCAGAATAACTCCCCAGGTGTCGGGGATATCAAGGTCGTTAAAAAGAAAAAAAAAAAGAGAAGAGGATGCACGAAAGAAAATGCAAGAACAAATAAAAAAACTTCATTTCAAAGGAGGGGCTTTGCGTTCCCAAGAGCTACAAAAAGAAGAAAATGAGTACAATTCAAAAAAAAAAATCTTCATCTGGCCCTAGGTATCTCCAATACATCGCTGCAGGGCGAATCAGGGCAAAAGGGTTGAGCAGCTTCGGGAGCAGGCAGAGCTGGGAGTGAATCGGCAACAGGGAGAGTCTGAGGGATATTATGGTTAGGGGCTTGGTCCGGCAGAACCTCATCAGATAAATCCAAAATTACCGCCTCGGGCGGATCTGCCGAAACTTGCATCGGCGTTGGAGTCGCACCCTCGGCAGCAATCTCTGCCTCGACCTGCTCCATCTCCGCCGATGGCATGTATTTGTGCATCTGGAAGAGCGGGAGTCTGGAGGGATCCCAGTAGACCGGAGCGCCTTGTCCCACCCCTTCTTGAAAAACTCCTTGCTATTTTCCTCAAGAGCAGGTAGCACGTCGTCAGCAAACTCCTTTCGGAGTTGTTCTTCGGACTTCCTGTTCTCTGCCTCAGCCCTGATCCTGTCCAGCTCCTGGGTCAGAGCCAGACAGCTCTCCTTTGAACCGATAGCCCTCTCCTCTGCCGCAGAGAGCCGCTACGATTGCTCTGTAATCCTCCTCTTAGCGTCGGCCAAGGTAGCACTTAGCTTTTCAGCGCTGACCTTCGCCAATTCGTCGTCCTTGAGGAGTTGCTCAATCTGAGCAGCCTGTCTCATGAGAGTGGAATCTCTGGCAGCTATATCCTCCTTGGCACTGGCCAGGGCTCCCTCGGTCTCTTCCTTCTACTCTTGAACCCGCTGGAGGTTCATCCTAACTACATGATACCGCGCAGCGATTATGAAAATCTGTTGGGTGGCCTGCAAAGGAAAGAGCTTGTCAATAAAAAGTAACACAAATAGAAAAGATTGAAGCGAAGATGAACTTACCACCAGGGAATTCTGAATGATAGAACGAAACAACGCATTTGTTGATCGCCCCCTGTGAGCCACCATGTCGGCCTCGAAGTGCAGCGTTTCACCCACTGCGTTGGCAACATGGGGGTCCTGCAAAATGGAGTCATCAACCCTGATCACTCAGTTCATGTGATTAGTGGCCCGAAGGTTCCACTCTGCGGCTTCCACCGTCTGTAGAGGGGGAGGTGGAGTTTGTTGCTGTTGTTGTCTCTATTGTTGCTATTACTGTTGGGGAGGAGGAGGTAACTCACGGCCTCTCCCGCTTTGCTGTTGAGCGGAGGGGGCCCTGGATCCCCTACCAAGGCCGTCGTGCCTTTGTTTGACCCTTCTCTCCTCCTCTACCTGAGGATCTCGATCACGCACTTGACCCCGACCAACGGCTCTTGAAGGTGGGGTGGCGCTGGTCCCTGTAGATGGGGCCCCGCTGGTTGACCCTCGTCCCCTCCTGGCAATGAGGGCCTGCCTCTACCTCAGGAACCCCAGATCTATGCGAGGCGTGTTTGACATAGCTACCTCAAGGGCGTCCTCCTTGTCTAGGGACTGCAGGATTTGGAAATTAGGTCATGAATCTCTCCCCGAAGTCCCCACTTCGACGTACGAAGGAACAAAAGCCTCCCTGGCCCCGAACTCCTCAACTTCAACAACACCCTCTACTTCGGCCTCTGTAGCCCAATCGCGGTCTTCCTCCAAATTCTCCTCGACCTCTTGTTGCACAGTCTGATCGAAGAGTTCGGACTACCGCGAAGGCTCGAAAAGCTAGGGAAGTTGCGAGAACTTTTTATATTCAGAAGTGTAGTTCAGAAGAATGTGAGCAGCTCGACCGAAACCCGTCGTCGCCAACAAATCTCCAAACAGTGACGAGGTCGGTAAAGTTTACCGGGGACCTAAGTGGAGGAGCTGTTTCCCGAGCGGAGACGTCTACAAAAAAAAAAAAAAAAGAGGAGAGGGAGTTATGAACATTTCTAAAAAATCTCAAGAACGAAATAATAGACTCGAAGAAGCCGGCGTACTTGTCGTTCTCCATTCCAAAGGGTATAACAGACCATCGTATTCGGGACCGGCACCCCTCTGCTAGGACCCCTTGAAGATTAGTAGGTCATCCTTGTACCCCTTGTCAGAGTCAAGAAGGTAAGTTACGAGGTACATGGTTGGGTCCCTGGCTTTGAGGTAAAAGTTTTGCTGAGGCTTGACCCTCAAGAGGGAGTAGCAAAAGAGGATATCGTTCAACCCAACATTTACCCTGAGATGCTTGTTGAGCTCTAAGACTCCCATTATTATCCTGAAGATATTGAGGCAACACTGCCCGGGGAAGAGGTAGAAATAGGAGAGGAACTGGAGGAGTAGAGGGGGCAGAGAGAACCTAATTCCGCCCTCTATGATGACTTTGGTATAAAAGGGCATCTCATTCTCGGCCCCGAGGGTACGGGAATGCACAGCCGAGTTATAATCCTCTATGTCTACATATGGGGGGATGCGATACTGGACCCTAAACCTATTAATCTGGTCGTCCCCCTTCACTTTGTACTTCCCTGGCCTCGAGGAACTAGCCTGAGGATTCTTAGAGGCAGGGCGACGTCGGGGCATCTCAAAAAATGATGAAAATTGAGGAAGAAGGGAGGGGTTTTCCCACGAAGATCCTCGAGGAGGCTTCCCGAGGGTTGTTCACAGAATGGCAACCAGAAACACATTCGATTATTGAAAAATTAAAAGAAAATAAAAACAGCGAGAAGAAGAAAAGAAGAGACAGAAGGGCGAAGAGAGCGAAGATACAAGGACTCATCAGAATGTAAACGAAAGTTTTTCTTGAAAACTTGAAGTGATTCCTTCCTCTAGGATGTTCAGAAGCAAGGATGGGTCTGCTGGCCTTGAGACTCTGGTGAAAGATTGGGCAGTAGACAACGAAAGGAAAGGGATCTTCGGCGAGGTTTCAGGCAAGGGCTCTCTAAAAAAGTTCGAAATGGCAAAATGAGAGAGGGAGAGAGGGAGAGAGGAAGCTCATTTATATAGTACACATCCCCATCATTTGGGCATGAAGCACGAAGAGGGACATTTAATGCGCACGACCTCCTAAGAAGGGGAAAGCGGCTAGAGGCAATGATGAAGTAGTTGGGGTAATTGCAGAACCCTTCGTCTCCTTACGACGCGTGTCCTCGGTGTTAGGAGATCGAAGGCTAGGGGCAGTTGATGGGACATTTCCAAATACTCCAAGATGAAGACACGTGTCCTCGGCATCAGTATATTTTTGTTACTGTGATCACGACACGTACTCGTCGGTTCACAAGTCCCTCTTCTCCCGAGGTACTGTTCATAGAGATCAATGACACCCAGTATATTACGTACCGACACATATCTCTCGGTCGAATATGGGGTACATCGGTCCCTACATGTACCACTCCCTCGGTACCGAGATGTACCCGTCCAGGTTGGCATTTTCTACTCCTACAGAGGCTATTGATGTACAGGTCACTAGTCTAGGCTAGGCTAGGTTAGTCATCATAACCTCGTCTTACACAATTGGTGTCAAAAGGCACGAGAAGGCAGAAGACACAACCAATGGGGAATGGGCGCGTGACATATTGTGTCAGATCAGAGACAAAAAGACCGAGATGTCCTTGCTGACACACGACTTGGGAAAGCAAGCATTTAGTGCACCATTCCCTTGATGAGACATCATTTAATGCAGAAGGCTCGGAAGTGAAAGGTAATAAATGTCCCTATGACTGGGCAACATCCTTGCCGAGAGAAGCTCATTAAACATTCGACAGGCCGATGACGAAGCATTGGTTGCTCGGGGTCCCGAGCAGTTAAGAGAGAAGACATTCCTCATAGGAATCAGTGCACACGTTGCCCGTATCTAATGATCACCTACTGACCACACTGACAACAATCATGAGTTTTTGAGGTATAAGTACTTCTCATAAAAGGTAAGACGGTATGCAACAAAAAACTTTTTCTCAAAGAAATATACAGTGTTTTCTCCTTCCCTTCTCTCAAAGAACTGACTTAATCGTCGGAGGGGATACGCCGAAAAACACTCCGGCGCCCTCCTAACTCATTTTTCTCTGTTCCAGGAATCTCCATCAGCCTTATTGGACCGCTCCGTTGATCCACAAAAGTCACCCATTACCGTTCCAGGCCACCACCGGACCTCACAGTCTGTTCCAAGCAACAAGATTAACCATTCAATTGACTAACTCGAGTTCACCACGGGAGAGATCTGTTCTCGTGTTTATATTGTATAAGATCTTGTATGCACAGTAAACAAACATGAATTTGGATTAAATTGGTCAAAAGATACAATAGTTATTTATATACAAATATATTATCATAATAATCATAGATTTGTGCGCATATCAAATATGGGTATGAACATCATTAAATATTAAATCTCATCTTTGAGTTTGAAAGGGTTTGAACAGGTCAATCCCAAACCCCCCCCCCCCCCCCAAAAAAAAAAAAAATACGAAACAGACCCAGGTCCAATAGCATTGTTCTGTTTTTTATCACCCATTTACACTCATCATTTCATCCCATTGCATGGTCTAAAATTTTACAGGTGATAAGGCTAGTGACCAGTATAGTGTTTCTACACCCTACAACACGGGAACAAATTGCCAAAACCCTTGATACTTTTCCACTTGAGCCCCTCTCTTTTTCTTTTCTCAGCCATCGAGGAATCACCCGATCGCATTTGAGTGCTGAAATACGACTACGGTCTCAAATGTCAGCTTCACCACCACCAACAACACTATGGCAACAACAACAGCAGCAGCTTCCATTTCCAAAACCCTAGCGAGAAAGCTCTACTCTGGTGGACCCATCCATTTGAAGTTGGTCCCACGAGAACCATCGTTGTCTTTCTTCTCCACTTCCGCTGCTCCTGCCATATCATCTGTTCCGGAAGAGCCTCCATCGACCTCAGCTTCTCAACCTCAAGGTCGTTCTCACTCTCTCTCTCTCTCTCTCTCTCTCTCTCTGTATATATATATATATATGTGTGTGTGTGTGTAGCTGCTTATTTTACTTGTGATTGATTGAGAGAAAATGGGACATTTGGGAAGCTTCATGTGAAGTAATCTCACAATGATTTTGTTCGTATTGATCAGAACAGAAGGGAGGGTCAACATGGTCAAACCTGCTGCTTTTTATTCCCGGAGCTCTCACTTTTGGCCTTGGCACTTGGCAGATTTACAGAAGAGAAGAAAAGGTGAAGCTTTTCCAAACACTTTGGGGGCTATTGTAAATAAAACATTTGTATGTGTGTGTGTGTGTCTATATATGTATAGCTAGTTATATTTGTATTTGTATGGGTTTAATTGAATTGGTTAATTTTTATTTTGACAAAGTTGTTAGTGTTTGTACAGATGAAAATGCTGGATTATAGGAAGGATAGATTGGGCTTGGAACCTATTAGGTGCAACAACACTGCCCTTTCTAGTGAAAAGTTGGATTCTTTGGAGTTCAGGAGGGTGGTATGCAAAGGGGTTTTTGACGACAAGAAGTCAGTTTTTGTGGGGCCGCGTTCCAGAAGCATTTCGGGGGTGACTGAGAATGGATACTATCTCATTACTCCTCTTGTGCCAATCCCCAGCATTGCTGAGAGGTAAACGAAGCTGAAAACAATTTAGGTTGTTAGCTTTTGGACTCTATCTGTGCAAGTACATTACATTTGCCTGGCTGTTAAATTTAGGTATTGGGCATCGAATTTGTAGGTTTCAACACACTATTATACTTGTTATGTGTCTCACTTTTTTGTTACTACCTCAAGACTAAGTACTTCAAGAAATACGAAAGCAAACATTACTAGTATTCTTTACTACAGCTAAAAGGACTCCTAATATATCCTTACTTATTACTGTGGCATATTAAAAGTTCGTAGAATCTTCAGAGCTTCAAGTTATCTTGTGTTGTCTCCTTTGAATTGAATTGATTCTCTTGGTTCTTTTTTCCCTTAGAATTTTTCTTTCTTTGGCCTCTTGTGATTTGCGATGGAATTCGCTCTTTTGCATCATGCAGAAGTATCTAGATAATGACTCAACAAATAACAATCAGAAAGAAAAAAAGGAAGAAGAAAAGGGAAATAAAAGTAAAGGTGACTCAACAAATCTTCCACCATTTCAGAGGATGTGATTTCAGATCATACCTTTTTCCTTATTCTATGTGTTTCCTTTGTCTGTTAAAGTGCTTTGGGATTGCTGATTGATGTATGGGATGATTGTTATGCTTCTCTCTCATCTAACAGTCCAACTAAAATGTTACCATCGGCAATTCTAGTCAATAGAGGATGGGTTCCAGCCAGTTGGAGAAACAAGGCTTTAAAAGTTTCACAAGATGATGAACAACCTGCAAGTGTGCCATATCCCTCTGCACAAAAGTCTGGAAGAAGTTCATGGTGGAGATTTTGGTCTAAGCAGCCTAATGTTATTGAGGTTGTTTCTTGTTATTCCATGATATTTTGGTTAATGCAGAATTGCAGATAGATGATGGTGAAAATGAAATTAGATTATGATAACATCGTAGTTGCAACTGACAGATTGAAGTTCCAGTGGTTGCTCCTGTGGAAGTTGTTGGAGTGGTTCGTGGAAGTGAGAAGCCTAGCATATTTGTTCCAGCAAACGATCCGAGCTCCTTTCAGTGGTTCTATGTTGATGTCCCTGCAATTGCTCGTGCTTGTGGACTTCCTCAGAATACACTCTACATTGAAGACGTTAACGAAAATGTCAATGCCAGTAACCCGTACCCTGTTCCAAAAGAAATTAATACATTGATCCGCAGCTCTGTGATGCCTCAGGACCATCTCAACTATACATTGACATGGTACATTTATTGTTGGCTTATTTACTACTGAAATTTATTCATGCAGTGGCCTGTCCAGCAATACTTCATTGATATTAGTCCATTTTTAGCTTAATGCATGACCTCAGGTTGTCTTTGTATTTTGTTGATGACTGCTCCATTGATGAAATGGGAGTACTCTTCCAAATTATGCCAAGTAATTCCATATTTCATTTCACTGGATTCTGCTCTTTGTATGCTTGTGTTGATCATATTTTATGTCAATTAGGTTTCCAAGGCTAATAAAAATTTCTAGCACAGGATTCATGCAAAGCTGTTTCAATTTGGCCAAGATTTTGGGAATATCAGGAAATCTTCTGATATACAATCAAGTTTTAGTTTGTCTGTGGTCTTTACTAGTGTCATAGTGTGCCCTTTCCACTTCACATGGACTGTCCCTGCATCATGTAATAAAAGAAGTGGTAGACACTTGGAAGGAAAATGGTCAATATATTGGCCTCTATATGAATGTTGTTGCCCTTGTAGGATGTCTTATTATCCCTTTTTGGTCTTACAATTTTTTTTCTAGCTTTCTTGATGTTTTCAACACTTACATGACATGCATCCAACTTTGCTAAAATGCAGAAACGTATTTTTTGTCTTTATGGACTTGGAAGAGATGTATATTGTCATGCTGAGTAAAACTTCTCATGTTGTTCAAGAATCTGAATTCTAGTTGTTGCCATGGTATTAACATCACTGTGCATTCGATGCATGTGCAATTTTTCCCAGAGAAGAGATCACTGTGACAATTCCTCTTCTGGGTTTTGTGGAATTATGTCATCTCTTATATCACCATCTCTACCTTAAATAACACTTCATCATAGTTCAGCTTTGATAGGTGATGCTCGGGCTAAGCCTAGTATGAAGTTTTTGTCAATGTATATTTGGATTGATCATGCTTTTTTTTTTTGACAATTTATAACTTATTGCTCTAGTTTTCGTGCAAGTAGCTAGTTACAAATTTGGGTTTCAATTATGTGTGATTTAATTCAAGCTGCTTTTCGCTGATATCAGTGTTATTTCCTGCAGGTATTCTTTATCGGCTGCAGTAACATTTATGGCTTTTAAGAGGCTAAAGCCAAAAAAGCGCCATAGGTAGCAAATATTCGCTGTAAGAGATTTAGCTTTCACAAATCTTCATTATACATTCAACTTTTTGATTCAGGAGAATAAGGAGTGGTCAAGTCAATGTAGCGGGCCGCCCTTGTCAAATTGAGTTTAATTTTATTAGTTAGCATCAGTGTTGTTTGTCCATTGTTGCCATGGCTCCACTGCTGATTTTACCCGCGGAATTCCTGTTATAGGAGAAGCTGATTAAGTTGAATTATGATGGGTATACATTTTCCAGGTGAATTCATTTTCCCATGAAGGATGTCAGTTATTCTAGTAGAATTGTTTTCGATATTTCTGTTGGCACAAAGTATTTGACGATCAATGTTGTCTCTAGACTTTCTTCCTAAATTATAATCTTTTTTTATACTTATTTCCAACTACACAGTGGTTTCTAACTTATTCTCCATTTATAGTGGTTTTTTAACCCCCACTGCTGGAGGTTTTGCACTGAAAGCGTGCGTTGAACTCATGATCTTATATGAACAACGGTAGAGTGAGAAATAAACTCAAAAAATTACGGTAATCTAGGAATTGGTGGGTTATTGTTGTTTGAAACAATGTTTTCTCATATATTTAATTCCATAAATGATCATCAGTACAGCAAAGGCAAGATCTGAACTATTCAAGTGTGTTGTCTGAGTAACTAATTGAACTAGGTACTTAGCTAGAAGCAGAAGAGGGATTACTTTCTATCAAAACTGTTTTGTTACTGAAAATGGCTTAGATGAAGAAGTTACTTGTATAGTAGGATCTTTCGGAAGGTGGAGTTAAAGGTGATGATAGATCATAATTTATAGAGGAAGGGGAATGTGTAGTTGGGCTGTGGGAGAGAGATAGAATGGAAAAGAAAGAATGCCCGACTCCTTGGAAGGCTATTTGCCCCCTGGAGCCTCATTGGCCAGCACCCAATTGGACATACCTGAGTCAAATATCAGAGTGTTATAGATTATCTTTGGAGCGAAACCTTTCTTTTTTTTGTTTTGTTTATGTGTATTTTAGGTCTGGTTAAAGATAAATTATTTATACTAAAATTAAGGTATTTATAAAATATAAATCTCTCGTGATCTGATTTTAATAAATTGTTAAAATTTAAAACTAGTCGAGGAATAATTTAAGCTCAATGACCCATGATCCTGTACGATGGGCTGAAAGGCTATCTGCGAATTGCCATTTGACAGGCCCGGCTGCTCATTTGTCCGGTAGGCATCCAGGCCGGAATCATGGGCCATTTCGTCAACCCTTGCACGAACATCAATTTTTTTTTTTTTTTTTAAAATAGTCAAAATAGCTAAAATATTTTAATTTTTAAATAGACTAAAATGAACTAATGATGGAATTTTGAAAATTTTCAATATTTCTAAATGTTTTTAAGTGATTCAAAATGTTTCACCATGTATATACTATGGTGTCCGAATGTTGAGGTGCTTTAAACTTTTTTGATATATTTTGATTAATATTCTAGAATTTTTGAAAATAAAATTTTAATTTTTTTTATTTGTTTCCCTTTTTTTTTCAAAATATTTTGAAACGTCATTTTTTAAGTCATCGAGATAATGTATCGAACTAGACAGTAGCATGTGATTTGGTGCATGCCCAAAATTGAACGGCGAATTCAAGAGATAGTTCAAGTGATAATTGCACGGGATATTCCTGCAATAGTTTGAGACAGCAATCTCCAAGTTGGCGACCTGAAACAACAGGGTCAGAAAAAGGGGAGTTAGGTGAACACTCGGTTTATCCCCTCCGAATCTTAAGTCAGTCTAAGGTCGAAGCGTTTAGCTCAATGAACAATCTTTTTCTGGTTCATGTTTGCGTACCTTTATCCATTTTTCTGAGAAGTATTTATACCTGAATTAACAATGATTGTCAAAGGTCTCCAGTCCCATCTGGACATCTAATATCTGACACACCATTCCTCGCGCAATGAGTGTTTTCTACTCACGTCTCCTCCTATTAAATGCTAGGACGATAAGATGAACGCTCGACTAAATATCGAGCATTTACACCCTTCCCCGAGTACCCAAACCCCTCAGATCGACATCTGACATCAACTGAGCATTGAATACTCGGGGGAACAGTTCCTTGAGGGGGGGGGGGGCGATCGCGTTGTCTCGGTGTATCAGCCATTAATGTTTAGCCATCATGATAGTAGGCCTAGACTCCTAGAGTACAGGTGCTTGCAAGCACGCATTTATTTGTCTCTTGTCACCATCACTCATTCTGCCATAAATGAGAGGTCACGTCGTATTAAATACGATGCTAACAATCGTACTCGGTTGCTCTGGGCCACCATACCTTGGCTTACCTCCTCGGCGCCCTTTGGATGTCCCAACGGCTTCATTATTCCACATGTCAACCTAGGGGCTGTAGAGCCACCTAGAGTCCCGCCAACTGTCCCCCAGCCGCAATCCTTTTCGCAGTGTAAGACAAGTGTCGTACAGAGATTGGAGGCTCAATCATCACGCCTTACTAATAGCGACGGTTACTTGCATGTCTGGCGCCGCCCTTTTCAAATACCCTAATAATTTTCCAATTTTTCGATTTCCACTCCCTATAAGGCAACATAAATAACAAGAATTTATGCCTCCTTAGAACTTTTGCACCCTCATACTTTCTTTGGCCATTAGATCCCGAGCGCTCCTTTGTTCTCCTCCGAGTTTCCTTCGTCCTCCGAGCTCCCTTTTCGAAGATCACCTTCCTGTAAGTACTTCCACTAGAGCTTTTTCTTTCTTCATTTCCTCTACGTTTCTTTCTTTTTAACGCCCACCAATGGCCAGAACTAGTAGAACTAGGGGGGAGACATTCGTTAGGGCTAGGGCTACCCATAAGACTAGGAGAACCCAAGTGACTAATGAGAACATCAAAGCTTTCAGGGTTAGGTACCACATTCATGAGTCTGTCATCGCCTTCCTCTTTAACCCTATTCACCATAGGAGGAATATGGGAAGTGTGGACATGATGCCTTTCTGGACGAAGGCCATCATGGAAGGAGGGCTGACTTTCCCTCTCAATCCCTTGTTGCTAGGAGTGTTGATGTAACTGAAGCTCTCCCCCCTTCAATGTGGGGTTAACTTCTTTAGGATTGTGATGGGCGTAGTTGCCCTAAATGCTCAACTAGGGACCAACTTAGGAGTAGATGAAATTTTATTCTGCTACGACCTGAGGTTAGTCGCCGGGGGGAGATACTACCTCTAGGCTCGAGACACCTTAATGTATCTGATAACCCACATGCCTGACTCAGACAAGGGGTATATAGACAATCTGATCATGCTCGGCGGAAGTTGGAAGAAAGGGACAAGGCCCAAGTATGATGGATTGTACTGCCTCAAAGTGTCGAGGGATGAAGGTGTGTTTTCTTCCTGACTTGTATTGATTTTTCTATTCTTGGGTCCGAGGGATGCACTAATTTTGTTTTGCTTTTACAGAAGGATATCACTAGGACACTGCTCAACCCTTGAGGTCCCAAGTCCGATTTGCTGACCTGCTAAGGGTTTGGTCCTTAGACCCAGTTGAGCGAGCGGTGCTTACTCTCCTCGGCTACATGCCGAATTATAGTCGATTCTCCCAGATCCCACCTTCCTTCCACCCTTCTCCTTGGGAAGATCATTCCTCATCGGCAGAGAAAGAATTCGAGGAAGATTCCGAAGCAGAGTCTGATCATCCTGCTCCCGAGCCTCTCACACCTGAAGAAATGTTTAATCCACCACCAGTTATCGTTGCTACAATGGAGGCCGCCGCCGTAGTAAGGAGAGCCAAGCTCGTCGGGTTGGTTGGGCCATCCAACACTGTCCCAATAATTCCACCACCAAGTTCTCCTCAGCATCAACCACCCCCGCCGTGTCAACCAGGCAAAAGCCTCAATCTCAACAAGTCTCCGCTCCGGGGGATCGACCGAGGCACTGACGGGCTCGGGATGTCGAGCAATCTGAGGAGTGCTATGTGAAGCGGCGACATGACGCCCCGGGCCCGTCTGTCTCAGGCGAATGGGTCCCTCAGGCCGAGACCAAGAGTGGTCGCCCCATCCTGGAAATCGACTCCATCCTCCAGTCCTCCGAAGTGGCCTTTACCGTCGCGAGGACTATTCAATGTGATACCGATATGGCCATATACAAAGGTTATTCAAACAATCGACTTCTGATGAGCACCATCCAAAACAACTTGGTGGTAAGTCCAACGTTTTCCTGAGTATTCCTTGCACCCTTTTGGTCATTCTCTAATAATCCTCCTTTTTCAGGCAAGCCAGCAGGTGGGGGCCATAATTGAGCACTTTTAGAAATACAAACAAGAGGGGAAGAATGCCGAGCGAGCCCTAGCTACTAAGGACGACAAAATCCTCAAGGTCGAGAGGACCCTCGACGACCAGACCAAACACATCGCCGAGCTCATTCGCCAGCAAGATGTCGTTCATGCCGAGCTGGAAAAGACGAAGGCAGGTGAAGCTGCGATGATAAAGAAAGTCGAGGAGTATGAGCTGCGAGTCTCCTCCTCTTAGGTCAAGCTGTAGGAGTTTGTAATCAACGAACTTACTGCCAAGGTGGAATCCTTGACCGCAGAGAAAGAAGGGGAGTAGGAAAGACTGTAGTCAGAATGTCAAAGGGTGTGACTGGCCACTTAGAACCAAATGGTTCCTGCCTTCGAGGAAGCCAAAAAGAAGGCTTTCAAAGAAGGTTGAGATGCCGCCCTTTGCGCCTGCCACATGGAGCCCGACTCAGATTTGTTCGCAATGCATAGTCTCTAAGGAGAGATTGATGAAGTAAAGGAACAAGTCCAAGCTGAGCCTGACGAGCAAGTTTCAGGCCGAAGGGGCGGTCAGGTTCGAGGGCGGGAATGAACCCATCACACTTAGCGATGGTTCTGACCATTTTCTCCTGCCCTTCCGTCTTTGCAACCCTTCGATCAAGCCGATGATCTTCCCCCTCCTTCGCCCCCAATCATTATTGGAGTGCATGACATTGAGCTAGACGAGATATTGGGGGGTTGGAGATGAATTGCAAAGACGGTGTGGAGGCCTCGGTGGGGGAGAAGCAGGGGAGGAATAAGCCGAGGGTCGTCAGCTTCTGTTGGCCTTACAACTTCTATGTCCCGAGTTTGTTTTGTAACCTTTAGCTCTGTTTTTTGTACAGAATTAACTGTTTTGTATGCTTGGGGACACAAAGCCCCTTTTTTGATTACAATGGACTCCTTTTTTTTTTATGTGTTCTTCCTTTCCCGCAACATGTTTGTTTCTATGAAATGGCCTTGATGTTATGTTGATAGTGACCTAAAGTAGCAAGGCTTCACATCGAATCTATCAGAGAAATTCCTAGTAAACGTGTTGAACTTATTCTTGGGTCTTTTAACCCCTCGGGATCGAGTATACACATCCCCCGGGGTCGTACCCCCACGACCGAGAGCATGGCTCATGAATAATTTGAAAGCATTGCTCCAAAGGTGAAGTCTTACATCCCTCGGGCCCGTACCCCTAACGACCGAGCGTGAGGCTCGTGTTAATAATTTGAAGTCATTGCTCCAAAGGTGGAGTCTTACATCCCTTGGGGCCGTACCCCTAACAACCAAGCGCGAGGCTCGTGTTAATAATTTGAAGGCATTGCTCCGAAGGTGGAGTCTTACATCCCTCGGGGCCATACCCCTAACGACAGAGCATAAGTCTCATGTTAATAATTTGAAGGCATTGCTCCGAAGGGGGAGTCTTACGTCTCTCGAGGCCGTACCCCTAACGACCGAGCGCGAGCCTCGTGTTAATAATTTTAAGGCATTGCTCCGAAGGTGGAGTCTTACATCTCTCAGGGCCGTACACCTAACGACCGAGCGTGAGGCTCGTGTTAATAATTTGAAGGCATTGCTCCGAAGGTGTTGCCTTTAATGTAACCAAAAAGGTAACTCTGATTTAGTAATAGTATTTCTTCAAATTTGATACATTCCATGGATGGATTACATCGTCATCGTTCATACTTTGCAATCGATATGTGTCTGTGCCCCCCACAGAGACCACCTTATAAGGGCCCACCCAATTGGGACCCAGTTTTCCGTTAGTAGGGTCACAAGTATTTTCCACCACTTTTTGTAGTACCAAATCTCCGACTTGAAAATCTCTCGTTCGAGCCTTCTTCCGGTGCTACTATGACAATTCCCCTTGGTATCTTGTCAACCTGATGGATGCCGATGACCTCCTTTTTTCAACTAAATCGTGATCTCTAGCGAGTATTTGGTCATTGTTTTCCAATGCGAAGGCTTGGCGTCGTATTGTTGGGAGTCCCACCTCCAAGGGGATGACAGCCTCGACCCCATATGTCAAGGCGTAAGGGGTTTCTCTTGTCGATGTCCTCGGCTTGGTCCTGTATGCCCATAATACGTTAAGTAATTCCTCGATCCACCTTCCTTTTGCTACCTCAAGCCTCTTTTTGATTCCTACCAGCACGGTTTTGTTGGAAACCTCCGCTTGTCCATTACATTAGGGATAGGCTGGCGTGGAATAGTAATTACATATTCCGAACCCTGAACAAAATTCTCTAAATAGGCCACTGTTGAATTGGGTTTTATTGTCATAAACGATAGCCCTAGGGATTCCAAATCGGGTGATGATGTTCTGTCATACGAACTTCTTTGTGTCCACATCCTGGATACAACTCAAGGGCTCGGCTTCAATCCATTTGGTGAAGTAGTCAGTTGCTACCAACAAGAATTTCCTACCTAGTGGAGATCTCGGGAGAGGTCCGACAATATCCATCCCCCACTGTGAGAACTGCCAAGGGCTTGTCAGCAAGTTCAAATCTCCAGCAGGTTGCCGAATACTGGGGGTGAACTTCTGACATTTGTCACACTTCCGAACATAACTCTTCGCATCTTTCTGCATGTATAGCCACCAATATCCTTGCGTCATTGCTCGGTGTGCGAGAGACCTCCTACCCATGTGGCTTCCACACACCCATTCATGGATTTCATACAATAGGGGTTCCACTTTATCCTCGGGGACACAAAGCAACAGTGATTTCGAGAACGATTTTTGGTATAATTGTTGATCATCTGACATCCAGAATCTAGGAACTTTGAGCTTAATCTTCCTGGCCTCTCTGACATCTTCGGGAAGCACTCATTCCGTCAAGTATGCAATGATAGCCTTTATCCATCCCGACAGTGTTTGCATTAGGGTTGGCAACACTTGTTTGGCCTTTGTTTCGTGTATGCTCGGACTTTCCCGAGTCTCAATAAGTATGCGCCAAGTTACCTCCGAGGCCAAGGCCAAAGCCAGACATACTAGTGCGTCAACGTGGGTATTATGATCTCTAGGAATCTAGGAAACTTTACTTTTTCTAACTTTTCCATCCTTGATTTTGCCCTCTCATGATATACCTTCATTCTGTTATCCCGGACCTCAAAGTCTCCATTTACCTGGTTCACGACCAGCTGAGAATCACAAAAGATCCGAAGGTGTCTAACCCCAATCAAACATACGACATCCAGTCTTGCTAGCAACGCCTCATACTCGACTTCGTTATTGGACATCTTGAATTTTAATCTGATTGCCCTTTCAATGACGAATCCTTTTGAGTTAACTAGCACAATACCTATCTCTGCCCCCCCTTGCGTTCGAGGATCCATCAACATGAAGATCCCAAACGTCCCCTGTTAGATCATGTGACGTTGGTGGGGGCTCGAAAGCAGAGAACTTGGCGATAAAGTCCGCTAGGACTTGTCCTTTTATCGAAGTACGAGGCTTGTACCTGATCTCAAACTCCCCAAGCTCTATAGTCCATTTGGCAATCCTCTCGGACATACCGGCACTGTGAAGGATCGGCTTGAGAGGCCGGTCTGTAAAGACATCTATGGCATGAGCCTGGAAGTAGTGTCAAAATTTTCTCGCCGAGACTACCAATGCCAAGACCAATTTCTCCATTGGAGAGTACCTTATCTCGATGTCAAGAAAAGTCTTGCTTATGAAATACATGGGTCTTTGGGCCCCTTCGCTATCTCTGACCAGTGCTCCACTCACGGCGTCTTGAGATACGGATAAGTAAACGCTAAGCACCTCTCCCGCCGCCGAAATGGATAAAATTGGAGGATATTTCAAATACTCCTTGATTCCTTCAAGAGCTCGACCACATTCCTCTTCCCATACCCCCTTAGTCACCCCCCTCAACTTGACAAAAAATGGTTTATACTTATCGAACGACTTGGAAATAAATCGGTTAAGAGCTGCCAACATCCCAGCCAATTTCTGAATATCCTTAATGGTCCTAGGTGCCCGAACAGTTTGGATTGCTTGTATCTGCTCGGGGTTTGCCTTGATACCCCGGTGAGTAACCAAATGCCCCAAAAACTTTCCTAAGCTCACTCCAAAAGCACATTTCGAGGCGTTTAGTTTTAGGTCATACTTCCGGAGGATGACAAATGTCATCCCGAGATCATAGAGATGGTCGACACTCTCTTTACTTTTGACCAACATGTCATCAATGTACAACTCCATCATTTCGTCAAGCTGGTCTTTGAAAATTTTATTCATTAAACGTTGGTAAGTCGCCCCAGCATTCTTCAACCCAAAAGACATCATTGTGTAATAGTAGATCCCCCGGGGCGTAATGAACGTTGTTTTTTCTTGATTTGATTCATGTAAGGGAATCTGGTGATATCCAACCTGAGCATCCATAAAAGTGATTCGCTTGTGGCCAGCTATGGTGTCTACCAGCTGATCAACCTTGAGCAAAGGGTACTCGTCCTTAGGGTAGGCCTTGTTCAGGTCCGTGAAATCCACGCAAACTCGTCATTTCCTTCTTTCTTCTTGGCGCACATGGTATTGGATAACCACTGGGGGAATTGTACCTCCTGATGGAACCTACCCCCAACAACTTATCCACATCTTCATCCACAGCCTTCGCGTGATGAGGCGCCATTTTTCGGGCCTTCTATCTAACGGGTTTGAATGAGAGATTCACATGGAGCCGATAAGTCATCATCTTGGTACTTATCCCCGTCATTTCGGTCTGGGTCCATGCAAAGACATCGGCATTGCGGCATAGGAATGAGGTCATATCATTTTTCTCTATGTCGTTGAGTGACTCTCCTATCAAAAAGTACTTCTCATTGTTATCTGGGCTCAGGAGAATCTTAACCAAGGCCTTAGTAGACCGGTCGGCTGGTTTTATAATGGGCTCATCCACTCCTGGGCGACCGCTCTGTGATTGCTATTTGGCAACCACCGCATCGGGATCACGTTCCTGACTTCGATCGCTAACTCCAGTTTTCACCGCAACATAGAAATAGCTTTTCGCTGATGCCTGATCACCCCGGACTTCTATTTTACCCTGCGGTGTTAAGAACTTTATCTTCTGATGATAGGATGAGTGGACCGCCTTTATCGCATACAACCACAATTCTTTCATAATGGCGTTGTACGGGGAGTCGGAGTCTACCACCACAAACTCCACTAGGGTGGTCACCACCCCTGCGCGTACCATGAGGGTGATCTTTCCAAGAGGTAGGGCGTTGGAACCATTGAAGCCGATGAGGGGGTCTTTACGGGTTTCAGGTCCCCCTGCGAGAATCCCATTTTACGGAATAGAGGTGATCATACATCACCTCGAAAGAACTGCCTGAGTCCACCAAGATCCTTTTGACATCAAACTTCCCGACCCGCAAAGTGATTACCAATGCATCCTCGTGGGGAAGGACCACCCCACCGAGGTTAGCATCGAAAAACTAGATAACCTCGGCACTACTTCGCGGCTTCTTGGGCGGCCACTCCTCACCCCTTTCTTCCACCTGATTGCTTGAGAGACCTTCTGTAACTTGGTGTGAAGGGAGTTGTACGTAGGATTCTCCACGGTGCAGGCATGAATAACATCAATCACGGATGCCACCTCAGCTAACACCTCGGCTCGCTCTCTCGTCGATCTTCCGGGAGAACCCCTATCGATGAACTCCCCGAGGTGTCTGTCTTGCACCAATTGTTCAAAGAAGGATTTATAGAAAGTCACATTGGCTACACCATACCAGACACACCTTTTTTTGTTATCCTATTTTTTGCAATCCTTCGTCAAATGACCTACATCTTTATGATACGAACAACGGAATGACGCATTCCTTGTCGATGGGTCTCCTATCATCCTCGAGGGCCACCTGAAATAGAGTTTGTTTTTAATCTTGGGGAGTATCTTGTAAATGGGCTCTTTGAAGACCGTGTTCACCCCCTGGAAGGACAGGCGAGTAGGGGGTGAAACAAGCTCTCCCCTTCGGGCCGGCTACTCCCTCTCTCTTTTTCTCAGCACCGGGACCTTACTCTCGGGCACGTTGGATTCTTCCTCCACTCAGGCATATTTGTTAATCTGAGTCATCAAGTCTTTCTTGTCCGCCGGAGCCTTCTTAGTCAGCAATTTATACAAATTAGTGTCCCGGGACAACCCCAGCCTAAACGACGCCACGACGAATGCCTCCGAACATGCCTCCACCTCGTTGACCTCATCCCAATTCCGGACGACATATTGTCGAAGTGTCTCTCCTTCTTTCCGCCTAAGCGTCAACAGAGCGCCGATGTCCTTCGATTTCTTACTGTTGGTGATAAATCGAGCTATGAAGAGCTCCATCGATTGTTTCCAGGACCTGTCGCTCTCAGGAGCTAGGTTCTCATACCATCTCATGCCTGTGTCCCCTAGGCTCATGGGAAAAACTCGACACAACACCCTTTGATCAATATCGTAGATTGACATCAATTGTTTGTATTACCGTAAATGACTCTCGGGATCGGTCTTCCCATCGTAGATTTTAAACTGTGGGACAGTAAACTTGTTCAGTATTTCGGCCTCCCTAATAGTCCGAATGAACGGTGACATGACTTCGTTGGCATAGACCTCGGGCTTAGGGTTACGATAAGTGGCGGGGTGGACCCTAGGATCCCCTCTTGGCCTTTCTTCTCGAGGCCTCTTGGGTGTGGACTCCACTTGTGATTCGGCGGCTCCGATGTCCTCAAGTATCCCTCGGCGGAGGTCCCACTGAGATAGACTCGCCTTTTTGCCCGATTCTGAATTCCCCTTGGAGGCCGAGAATCCACTTTGGCGGTTACGTCCCTTGGGTGAGCGTCTAAGCCAGTCTTTCCTAGAGGGTCTATGCCAGGGAGGCCTGGAAAGGTTTTGGCTGGGGACCTGGTCCCCGAGCCAGCGACTACGCCCACCTGCACTGCTGACTGCTCAAAATCGTCGAGCCGCCGCTGGACCTTGGCGTTTTCCTTGTCAAGCTGCTTAATACGTTTACTATCCGCTTTTCCACCATCTCAACGATATCACGGGCCATGAGGTCATGCCCCCCAAGGCCCTGATCCATAGGGAGCGTTCGTTGCGAGAAATGTTCCCCTCCACCTGATTGGCCCAACGGACCCGGTTCCAGAACCATTGGAAGTCGGACAGGCTCTGCGTTCCTTACACGCACACTTGCTCCTTCACCTTGAGATCGAGTGTTCACCATCAGACGATTTTTACTAGGAAAGATGCTCTCGTTTCCTACAGACGGCGTCAAATTGCACGGGATAATTCCTGCAATAGTTTAAGACAACGATCTCCAAGCTGGCGAACCTGAAACAACAGGGTTAGAAAAAGGGGGGCTAGGTGAACACCCGACTTATCCCCTCCGAAACTTAAGTCAGTCTAAGGTCGAAGGTTTAACTCAATGAACAATCTTTTTTGATTCAAGTTTGCGGACCTTTGTCCATTTTTCTGAGGAGTATTTATACCTGAATTAACAATGATTGTCAAAAGTCTTTAGTCTCATCTGAACATCTAACATCTGACACACCATTCCTTGTATAATGAGTGTTTTCTACTCACGTCTCCTCCTATTAAATGTTAAGACGATGGGATGAGCGCTTGGCTAAATGCCGAGCATTTATGTCCTTCCCCGAGTACCCAAATTTCTCAGATCGGCATCTGACATCAACTGAGCATTGAATGCTCGGGGGAACAGTTCCTCGGGGGGGGGGGGGGGCGATCGCATTGTCTCGGCGCATCAGTCATTAATACTTAACCATCATGATAGTAGGCCTAGACTCCCAGAGTGCAGTGTTTGAAGGCGCGCATTTATTTATCTTGTCACCATCACTCACTCCGCCATAAATGAGGGGTCACGTCGTATTAAATATAATACCAGCAATTGTACTCAGCTGCTCCGAGTCACCATACCTCGACTTATTTCCTTGGCGTCTTTTAGACGTTCTAATAGTTTCATTATTTCATGTGTCAACCTGGGGCTGTAGAACCACCTAGAGTCTCGCCAGCAATATAGATAAATTATAAATTTAAATTTTTTAAATTCAAACCAAGAAAAAGACCAACTAATCTCAGAATAAATGACTTATCTTTATCTACACCGAGAAAAAGACTAATCAAAATATATGGAACTCGTAATCTCGTCCAAACATTCTATGACAATTGAAAAAAAAAAGTTGGGTGGCGGGAACTTTTACCGCCCCTCTCTCTCCACATCACAAAGACACCGCCCCAACTCGTTTAAAGAGGGTTTCTCACTTCTGAGCTCTCAAAATAAAATCCGACGACCAAACGGAAAAAACTTTAACCCATTTCCCGGTGACCTAATCGGAGAATCAGGTAACACTTCAAACCAGAGAAACTAATTTGAAAACAATTTTATCTTTAATCGTCGATTAATCGTTCGTGTGCTGTGCGTATCGAAGGCCATGGATACATCAAACCCTGCTGTTTTCGTGAACGTCGAGCTGCTTCGCATGTATGTGGGGCGGAGGGTTAGGGCCGTGATTCAGGTTGTACGATCCGATGGCGGTGTAGTAGTTGGAAAATCTACCGATGAACAACAATTAGTCGTAAAAGGCTCTCCGCCAGTTTCTCTTTCTAATTTCGTTGAGGTAATTGGTATTGCTGACAGTAACCAGTCCATCCGTGCTGAAATCTGGAACAACTTTGGTGATACATTCGGTATGACTTCGGATCCACCGTGAATTTTGTGTTCTTATAGATTCTTTTCTTCAGATTGAATAATTTGTGCAATGTCAACCTAAATCACTTGTTTTGAAACTGCTATTATGTTTAGATCTAGTGAAATGTGAGCAGTTTGTAGTGATTTCTGCTTCTATGTTTTGCTTGAATGACTGACCATTGACATGCAAGTGAATCTTTTATTAAATAAATCTTCACAATGGTTTTAAGTCTTTTTTGTCTTATTTTCTTGAAACCTTAGCAACATTTATAGTTCTTCCAAAAGCTGCTATTTGCTTGAAAGTAAAAATCTGAGGGGCGAGTGGCCTTCAAAATAATTGTTGAATACTCAATTGCCCACTGCTTTATAATTTTGTTCACATGAGAAATCGCGGGATATGTTATAAATGATATGCATCTTTCATAACCATAATTTGTGGTGAGTTGTAATCGATTCTTGTAATTGGTAAGTCTGTATGTAATGAATATAGTCTGCAATGTTAAGAGTCATTAGTGATGGAGGTTAGACACAAACAAACCCCATCTGAAGTAAATCAGCGAAAAAATAAAAAAAGAAAAAAAATTTGCATTTGGACGTGGATCTTATACTCAATGAATGATGTTTATAACTGTTTGAATAACCTTGACTGGCATTTGAATAACCTTCTGTTGAAACAAGGGTCGTGAAATGGGACAAACTGACCTTGGTCAAGATGGGCATCCCAATGTATGCTCGTTGGCCTCCTTTATTAGTATATATTTCTTTAGGATGGCTTTGGATTTGCTTGTAAATGCCATCTATTTCTGTTTTTCTCCTATTATCAATGACAAAAGCTTGTGTATTATTTGTATAAGCTGATCTTCTTGTTTCTTCAGTTAACAAGTTGTCAGGAATATTGACAATGCATAGTGTGTAGAAAAAAGATGAAAAATCTCAAAACCTTAACCCATAATCTTGTTTTTTATTCTCAAGAAGAACATGATTAAGTGTTTATTTATTGGTCTCTCACACGTGGGCTTATTAATATTCATGGGATTGGGCACACAAATCAACCCTTAATCATACCAATTAGGTGGCTCTGGTTTCTGTTTGACTGTTTCTTTTCTCTTCCCTTTCCATGTTGCATCAAAAAGACTAATTAGTGCGTCAAGTAATTGAATTTTGGATGGGTATAGTGCTCAAGACAGACAAAAATCCCCAAATTCTCAATCTCAAGATTCAAGGCTTTATCTTTTACACCCCGTTTGCAAATTCAACCAATTTTTAAGCTCGAGTCTCATTCACGTTAATTCTCATAACAACAGCTAATAGTAATTATATAGGGTTGTCTGATGGCAGCAATAAAAAATTGCTATATTTGATGACAAAAAGTAAAGTTTTCACAGTTGGAGTATTGATTTGGGCTTCCGTATGGGTGTGAATCCAACCATTGATGTGATAGGCCATTTCCATCGTGCATCTAGTGTTGTGTGCTGAAGTTATTCACAAGTAATTTAGTCTATGGTGGATGTGCTGTTAATCTATATGGTACAAATCTTGAATTTTGTTGATTATGAATTTCTTTGCTTCTCAAGGACTTTTTTCCTTTTCCTTTGCAGATACATCTACCTACAACCAGGTTTGCCAACTTGCAAATGGAGAGTACAAACACTTGTTTATCTAAATGTGGCTTATAAGATGCTGCAAAGAGAGTATATGGATTTAGTAATTTTGGGTTTTGATACTATTTTGCGAGATATCTTGAGCTTGGGATTGTTTTTTTTTTTGGTAAATTAGTGGTGGATTTGCCCGAAATCTGAAGTTCTTTTCATTCCCCCTCCATTATTTGATAGAGAATGCTCTCCGCTTTTTTCTTGTGGGTTACTATATAAAACACAAGCCAAGGAACTCAACCACAACACAAGCACCCTTCACTAGTTTTGGATTTGCAATTTGACTAATTCATACTTCCAATATTCTTCATAGAAGGGATCTACCATTCCACCAGGGATCCTGGTTGATATTGTTTATAAAATATCCCTTGTATTTTTCATAAACTCTAGTGTGCAGTCTTCTGAAAATGTTATGCTCCGTTTGGACATCCGAGTCTAGCATAGCAATTAATAATATATATCCATTTGGATTTGAGTAGCTGTGAGTATGTGATTCAGTCCAATTGTGGTAAGGAAAAATTCCTATGGTAGAGTGGAGTATGTAATAGATTTTCTATATGGACAAAGGCAAAAGGGTAGTTGTTCAGTTTGGGATTTGATGGCCAGGGAGAAAAACTTCCTTTGATGCTGAAGTTTTTGGCTGATGTTGCAAACCTCACGTTCATGACAAAATGGTAATGATCTGTGTACATCAAGAGAAAAGTGGGAGTGAAACAATTTACATTGAAACTATTAAGATTAAAGATTCAATAGAGTGAAATAAAACTATTAGATTTCCACAGCTTGCAACTACAACCCCTCTTCTTCAAACCCCTCGTCCTGCTTGAAACTCA
Organism: Ilex paraguariensis; assembly: GCA_963454935.2. Taxonomy (NCBI): domain Eukaryota; kingdom Viridiplantae; phylum Streptophyta; class Magnoliopsida; order Aquifoliales; family Aquifoliaceae; genus Ilex; species Ilex paraguariensis. The sequence continues at coordinate 336,304 of CAUOFW020007425.1, read as the reverse complement.
GCCCCAAAATGAATCCAACACACATAACAGTTATGGTAGGGTTCATCTTAAAAAAAAAAAAAATGAGCTTAGACCGAACAAGATCAAATACAAATATAGACCTAAGAAGGGATCATTGTCGGAGATTTTATAGTTTTTTGGCATATTGATGCACAATCAAATGAGAAGAAGGGATATTTTTAGGAGATTTTGTAATTTCTCGATGAGTCAATGTCCAGTCAAGAGGTGAATGGTTTTTCTAAACTCGTGTATGGCAGAAAAAAAAAAAAAAGGCAGTCTCGTGGTCTTATGCAAGAGTAGGATTAAATTTTGGAGTTGATCAAACTTCAGTTTACTTGGAAAAATAGTGTTATTAGCCCATGATAGAAGCAAATGTCAAATGGTGATAGACCAGTTATAACCCGTGATTAAAAACACGACATAATATAAAATTTAAAAGTTTAAAAAATCGAAATGATTATATTTACTATCCATTAATTTTTAAAAAATTGATCATACTATATATAATTGTATAATTTAAAATTAATTTCTATCAATTATTTTTTTTAAAAAATTGACAAATTTTTTTCAAAATGTATGACCTCAACAAATATCAATTATATTGAGATAATAATTAATTTAAAATTAAATGATTTAACTTGTTATGGAAATGGATGATGTGATAAAAATGAACCAAAAAAAATATGAAAATATGATTTAAACTCATAACTCCATTTCTTATAGCAACTCTAATCCTGCTCAGCAAAATAATTACTCAAAATATATTTAAATATTAAATTCTCTATTTTAACTAACCATTTTTAAAATTCACTCCAACCATATTATCTATTTTAGTTAACTATTTCAACTAACTTTAACTAATTTTTAATAATATAATTTAAAAATATTACGTCGCGTAACACGTAAGTACTATAATGATAGAGCATGATAAAGTGTTGTGCCACGTCATCAATATTTCAAATTTTAAATTTTACAACAGTCATATTTTTAAAAATCTATAAATAAGACATTCCCCTTCTCATTGTCATATATCTCAAATTTATTTTACTAGTATTGCAATTATATTTTTTTGCTATAGCTCATGATGATAAATTAAAGATAATTCTTAATGATTCTAACTCCAACGATGAGTTAGAGATGTTAGAGGTTACTACTACAACAATGGAGAATATATATTATTCATGTAATTTAACGCAAAGTAGACATTATTCATGTAATTCAACTCAAAGTATACATTATTCATGTAATTTAACTCAACGCATACTATAACAATAATTCTAAATTTCAAATATAATCCAACTCAAAGCATAAAATATCACTTATGTCAATTTATTATGTAATCACAACATCAGGAGCAATGATGTCAATTTAAAACTTTGAAAATCCTTTGAAATATTATCACCATAGATGTTTGTGCATACACATATCCAAAATAAACATGACATGGTCATCATCAACCCAAATATAAAAAATCAGTAGAACATTTGCATACACCCATTCAGTAGAACCTTCCAATGAATTATGAAATAGTTCAAACCCATTCAAAAAAATAATAATAACCATTCAAAAAAAGCCAAATATCATAAGAATTGAATTAAATATCTCAGACGTAATTAAAAAAAACCAAAAAAACCACAATTAGGCAAGGAGGCAGAGTGACTGAGGGAGAGAATAGCTTCGCGCTTGTGCGATAGTGTGTGTCGTTGTGCAAGTAGTGAGTGTTTGTGTCATTTTGTGAGTGATAGTGAGTGTATGTTGTAGGGAGCAGAAATGAAGAAATTAGAGGAAGGAAGACATGCCTGGTAGGAAAAAAGGCAGAGCGACTAAAGGGAGAGAGAGTCAAGAAGCTACTGGCGAGCAATTTGGTCTCTTCAGATCTGACTAGGACGAAGACCTCCAACTATTTTGGCGAGGAGGATGGCAAGCATGTTGGAGCTAAAATTTGTAGCGTTACTAGCTAAAATAGCTAAAAGGATAGAATAGCCAGCAACATTGGAGTTGCTCTTATTATAGTATGTGCTCTAAGCATCACTTCCAAGCAGAAGCAGTCCAAACTCAGTATCCATTGCCCCAAAGGGTTATTTTCAGTTCAAAAACTGTCCTTCTAATTACTCTCATTTTTTTGGGGGTAAGTGTTATTAATCGGATAGGAAACCGCAAATAAGTAGGGACCATTCTGTAATATCGCTCATGACACGAAGGTAGACGTTCCAAATTAAAAACCCTAAAAAGCCAACCACTCCGTCTAGGGTTTTATTTACACAGAAAGGGTGTGTGAAATCCTTCGCGCGCGCCACAGAGAAGACTTAGACTGGTAATTTCTTCCCTCCTTTCTCTCTCTCTCTCCAAATACACGCACACACACACAAATATGTATTGCCATTTTTGACAGGTTTCAGCTCATATATATATATATATATATATTTCTCTCGTTGTAATAGATTCAGTGTGTTCTCTATCCGGATTATTTTCTTTCTTCCTAAAATCTGATAACGTTATGTGAAAAATGCGTTCACACGAACCAATTTACACATCATTATGCAATTTGGTTTGGAAGTTCTAAAGTAACGTACTTTGGGTTTTGCTAAAATTTGGGTTCTTTTTTATCTTTTGTGACTCAGCTGTATTTTGTATGTCTCTTGACTAATGTGTGTCCATCTAGAGTGTAAAACATAAAAACTATATGTTTGGGAGCTGGAGTAATTTTAGCCAATCATTGGTGACTAACGATCAATTGACATATACTGACTAACAATCTCACTGCCACTTCGGCTCTCAGTTGGTGTTGCATGTATGGGAGCATATTGCATGTAGAAACTATTAGTCACCCCTTGGTGCATTTAAAGCTGGCTAGAAAGTTATTGATTGGTCTGTTTTCTCTTTGCGTCATACCTAGATTGGTCATTGATGGGTTAAAAACTTGGGGTGGGAGCTTGCAAAAGAGGTGGATAAATGTAGAGACCTGTGCGATTATGTTTGGAGAGAATCATGTTGGAAACGAGGGAGCTTGATAAGAAAAAAATTGCCTTTGTTTGGCTGATAAGAAAAAACTCCTTCGTTTGTTTGCTGTAAATGTAATAAGTTGGATTGTGGAATAATTGATTTTGTCTTCACAATAAGATTGCAAGCATGTAATTTTCCCTTTCTTCTTAAACTGAACATTATTCTGAATCATGCAAGCTTACTTCTGAAATAGGGGGAAGCAGGTATTATGCATGTGCACCGATTGCATGCATGTAATTTTTCCTATCTTCTTAAATTGAACTTTCTTCAGAATCATGCATGCTTTCTTCTCAAGTAGGGGGAAGTACGCATTATGCATGTGCACTTTGCCTTAAATTATCATTTAGTTGCGAGTTATCTAAAGTTTTAGAGGATCTGAGTGTTAATGGGGAAGTACATGACAAATAGTAACTACCTATATTCCTTTATGGTGCGTGAAAGAATTATGGATGATGACTTTTGATTAGAAACGAATATATAATCATTTTTCCCTTGGATCATAAATTTTTAGATACCATTGTAATTGAAAAGGGAAAACAGCTTTGGGGTGTCATAGGAAGTAAAACGTGATATGGATGAGTGGAGTACCCTTGTTGGACACTCGGTTCTAGATTTTAACATGTCATTCCCATGTATCTATTTCTTTCGCAAAATTAGTAGTTAGCTTCAGGGTTTTGTTCTTGGATGTTCTTCTTCACATACGATATCATATTGCAATATTGTGATTTTAGAAACTTCTGTTCCTAGGGCATTAAATAAGTTTTAAGAAATTCTTAAATTTGATGTTTTCCATAAAGATATGTATCTTGCGATACATCGCGATATAATACTCGAACGATACATATCTATGAGTTGAATCGCTTTTCACCATATCTTAAGATACGCGATATGTATTTTACGATATTTTTCGATACAATCAAAAAATGATACACACAATATTAAAACAACCTCGTTTCATAACATTTTTTTTACCTAAACAATGAAACAACGCCATTTCCCCAATTTGTTGTTTTCACTTTTTTGGTTTGTTCTCAAACAAACGAAGCTCTCAATCATCTTCTCTCAAGACCCTTTTTTTGTTTCTCTTGCATCTTATTCTTCTTCTCATTCAAACAGAAAAAATCGTATTGACATTTCGATTTCTATTGTAAAGACAAACAATTTTTTTTCTTTTCATCTCTATTGGACACATGAATCACACGAAATGATAAGTGAGTGAAAATGATATTTATATTACTGTAGAGATTATATATTTACATAGTTTTAGGTATATATATATATATATATGAATTTAAATTGAGCGTATATTATGATACATGATACGTTATGATATTCGATACATTATTTTTTAAAATTGATGCGGTTTCGATACACGTTTTGACAACCATGATATGTTCAACTTGAAATTTGGATTTTTTTAGTTTTATAGTATGTCGACTGGTTCTCCATGCTCTGTTTCTTTGTCATCTTCTAGCACCTGTCCCTATGAAATTCACATGTTTTGATAATGGGGATTCTGTTCGTCTAATATTTCAAAAGGACATCTATTTTCCGGAGTATCTTTTGACGTTTTTAGAGACTTACAAAGAAAATATGGGCTTGGATTTCTCAGTATCAAAAGATGTTTTGCTATATCTTGTGCTTCAAATAATTTTGTGAAATTATGTTCTGAAAGAATGTTAAACATCTAGGCTATCTATTTTCTGTTATCGTGAGGTACTTTTGCTGGTATAGTACAGTAGGATGTCAAGAGTGTGCAATTAGACTATGCAAGAGGATGGCTCTATGGTTAAATTCAATTTTAAAACAATGTTGCGTGCACAAGTTACTGATGTATAGCAGCACACATTAAGCCTCATCCCAGACTGCTTCATTACCTGTGTGCGCTTCTTTGTTCTTGTTATTATTGCATTCTTGGAGTTGGAGTTTCCATCCAGAGTCCATTTTTCCGAGTATGAATTACCCTTTGGGATGAAGCCATTTTTGTTGTTAGAATTTGGGATTAACATCTTTGTTATACACACAGTTGTGTATCTTTGTGGGATTAATGAAACGAAGTGTCAGAATGTTCTGATATTGAGAATTGGAAATGTGATGTGCATTTGGAATTTCCTCTTCGTTGGTATGTTCTCAGTTCCTGTGCACTAAATTAATGCAGGAAGATCACAGAATGGGACATGCATTCCGGAACTGGAATTGCCTTTTGTGGGATTGGATAGGACTATGTCTTGATGACCAAAAACCATTTAACTTTCTGTTTCTTCTGTCTAGAGATATTTCCTAATCTTTTCATTTGCTGTTGCATTCATTAATGCACAAATATTATCTCCTTGTTACTTTCATCTGTTGTATTCAATTGCTCATTCCTTCTTACTTGCTTTTTTCCTCTTTTTTCCTTTCTTTGTTGTGAATGCATTGTCCCTGATAGATAGTTTACACTAAAAGTTGGCCTTAAATGTTTTTGGGCATCATTCGATATCTAAATTTCGAAAAATTCATTGCTTCATTGTTTTTGCACCTGTTGAGCATCATCAACCTCTTGAGTATCATTCAGAATTCTCTATTGACCGTCTCTGTTTGTATTGGTACTATATATTGTCTTCCCTTTATTGAAAATTATTCACATTGAAACTCCTTGGAGCCATATTTCATGGCACAAATTCGATTGAGATTCTTACTCTGGGACTCTTGTTGGCCTTTCATTTTGTTTCCACCTGTCCATATTTGTGTTCGTTCTTCTGCAAATGCTTCTGGCTTCTGTGCTTCCATCACAGTTGCTGTGCAAGCTTACTTTTTTAGATATATAAGATGCCGAGGAGAAGGGCAAGTGCCATAAAGCCTACTGAACCAGAAAAGCCTGTTGAGTCTGAAGAGCGGGTGGACCTTGATGAAGACAATGATCTTGAGGAGACAATAGAGGAAGAGGTTGAATATGAAGAAGTAGAAGAAGAAGAGGTGGAGGAAGAGGAAGACGAGGAGGAAGACGAAGAGGAAGAGGAGGAAGAGGAGGTGGAGGAAGAGGAGGGGAGAAATGGTGCCAATGTAGCTGATGCCCAAAAAGGTCGAGACAGTGATGAGGAGATGAATGCTGCTGAGGCAGTAGAGGATGTGGAAAAAAAGCATGCCGAGCTTCTTGCACTTCCTCCTCATGGTTCGGAGGTATACCTTGGTGGCATACCTCAAGATGCCTCAGAAAATGATCTGAGGGGATTTTGTGAATCAATTGGAGAAGTAGCAGAGGTATATTATTACTATTTTTCATCAGTGCAATGTTTCTCTGTGTTATATCCAAGGAACTTACATTATATGTGTGCAAAATAACAGGTCAGGATAATGAAGGGAAAAGACTCAAATGAGAACAAGGGCTATGCGTTTGTCACCTTCAGAACTAATGAATTGGCTTCTAAGGCTATTAAGGAGCTTAATTATACCGAGCTGAAGGTAATGCAAACAGAAATGTGACATTCATGCCTTTCTCTTTCCTATCGGATTTTCCTTAAATTGTCCCAAATTATATATAGTGATAATGCCGCCGCCAATTTGTGCATGCCTGTTTTTTACAATGACTTCTCTGGCATATTGCTGGAGGTTTTTTGATTTTGGGAACCAGGTTATTGACATTCTGTTGAAATGTGACATTCATGCCTTTTCTTTTTCCTATCGGATTTTCCTTAAATTATTCAAATTATATGTAGTGATAATGCTGCCGCCAATTTGTGCATGCCTGTTTTTTACAGTGACTCCTCTGGCATATTGCTGGAGTTTTTTTTGATTTTGAGAGCCTGGTTATTGACATTCTGTTTATGTCTTTGTCAGGGAAGAAAGATAAGGTGTTCAACATCTCAAGCCAAGCATCGATTGTTCATTGGTAATGTTCCCAGAAACTGGGGAGAGAAAGATATGAGGAAGGTTGTGTCAAAGATAGGGCCGGGTATTATATCAGTGGAACTGCTGAAGGTTTGTATGATTGAAACTTTTTTATTTAGTATCTTATTTCATGTTTTTCGCTGCTATTCTCTTTTTAATACTTACAGGTACTTTCCCATCTTTGGTGCTATTTTGTTGTGATTTTCTGAACCTTGTTGTTTATTATCTTCTTTTCTACTACAGGACCCACAGAACTCCAGCCGGAATCGGGGGTTTGCATTCATTGAGTATTATAATCATGCGTGTGCAGAGTATTCGAGACAAAAAATGTCAAACCCAGAATTCAAGCTCGATGATAATGCTCCCACTGTGAGTTGGGCTGACCCAAAAAATGCCGAGTCTTCATCTAATTCCCAGGTTTACTATTCTTCACCTGTTCTTTATTCCTCCTACACGTGTTGTTCAAATGAATGGAGTGATGCTATTTGTGTAATTAGTCCTATGCACCTATCAGCAGCTGATACTGAGTGGTATAATTCAAACTCTTGTAGCTCTGGTTGTCACATTGTAATGGTTTTATGGGAAAATTACAATAATGTCCTTGAAATATCTTTTATGCAAAAATCCGAGAATATACTCGTTTCTGCTTTAATTAATTTAAAATATCAAAATGGTGTTTCCTAGGGTGGGCAAACCATAGTTTAGATTCCGTACTAGTAAACTCAATTTCTTGTCATTGATGTCTTGCGCCCCATCTCTTGAGCATCAGGCATTTCTTGCATGTGACGGACAACAAAAGTGAAGATGAAAACTAAGAATTTGGGTAAAAAAGTTGGTTGCATCTCAAACATTAACATTCTCCTGCTTCAACAAATTTGAAACTATGTTTTTATGATAGGATTCAATTTTGACTGTTAATTTTTTTTTGACTAGTTATCCCTCTTAAGTCTAATGATTTCAACTACTGAGAGATAGATTTTCTTAAGACATAAAAATTGAACAAACTACATCATTTGTTTAGTTTCTTTTTTGGGTGAATTATGTCTGAAGTTTCAATTACCGTTCAATGACACTTGTGCAAATTAAGCTTACAACTGTCGTGATTCGTGAGCATGATGGTTGGTGCTTAGTGTTGAGACACTGAGTATATATATGTCCCTGGGGAGGCTTGTTTGATGGAACGCAAACACATTGAGAGGAATGGGTTTTTTTTAGCTAGAAAACTTTCCTTGTTCAAATTATCCAGATGGACAAATGTTTTCTAGAGTTTTCTGGATTGAGGACTTAATTTTAAGGTGTTATGTTGGTTTCCCTTATTTTGGTTTCTGATTCTTTCTTTCTTCTATTTAGGTTTTTACCTTTTCTCTTAGAAAAAGGGAGCCGTGTTGGATTTGGCATCATTGCTTATAGAATTCATGTTAGAAAGCTTACCACAGCTACATTTATGCTCTATATAGATAAATTGGTGGCATCTGTTGCATATGGAAGACCAATGGTGTATACTGATAATTTTTTATGGCCTGGGTATGTCGACCATTACTCTAGGCTGAGAAATTATATTACAATTCTTTTGCAGTTTAACAAATGTTGCTTTGTGTAGTTTGACGTGTTATTGGACTGATTCATTCATTGTGATTGGACACCTGTCATCTCTTCGAAGTTTTGGTTGAAATGATTCTGTGTCTACTAGTTCTAAACATGTATTGTTGTCTTTCTATTTCATTCCAAAGGTGTTTTAAGTCATGATCTGGTTTTCCCTCAGGTGAAAGCAGTCTATGTGAAGAATTTGCCCAAAGATATTACCCAGGATGAGTTAAGAGAGCTGTTTGAACATCATGGAAGGATCACAAAAGTAGTTCTTCCTCCTGCAAGGCCAGGGCAAGAAAAGAGCAGATTTGGTTTTGTTCATTTTGCAGAAAGGTCAAGCGCCATGAAGGCCTTAAAGAACACTGAGAAGTATGAGATAGATGGTAATACTGGCTCCTAGCTTTTGCAGGTTGAGTTATCTAATTAGGGAGGGTAAATACAGCATCCAATAAGTTTGGTTGACCTTAATCTGAGTTCCATTTTTGCAGGTCAAGTTTTGGAGTGCTCACTTGCCAAGCCACAGGCAGATCAGAAGCCTTCTGGTGGCCCAAACTCTCAGAAGTCAGCCTTACTTCCTAGCTACCCGCCTCATGTTGGTCATGGTTTGGTTGGGGGTGCCTATGGTGTTTTAGGTGCAGGATATGCTGGTGCAGGCTTTGGACAAGTAAGATATGTTATGGTGTGCAGGAGTTGAATTAGCTATTCATTTCACATGTTTCGAGTCAATTTCTTTTGTTTGACTGTCTGCATGTATTATGAGAACTAATTCCAATCCAATCAGGTGGCGCCCTATAATTAGTTAGCATACAGATAATGTTTTTTTTGGGGGAAAGATCCATGCATTCTAGTGAGGCAATTTCCAGTTAAAAAAGTCGTGAGACAATTTTAAATCTGTATATTAGTTGGAAATTCACTATTTGAGCAGTCTGTTACTATGTATAGATTGGGACAAGCCCACAAGTACTTTGACTCTAAATATGTTGCACAGTTTGGAATGTTTTCATCTCTGATCATTATCCTCTTGTTATGCTCCAGTAAACAAGCCCCATGTCTATGCACACATGACAAGACACTGTTTTTTCCTTTTTTCCTAGGGAAGAGGTCTAGTTGATGACCTTGGAGTCCTTGTAAGCTAATGCTTGTAGATTTGTTGCTTAGATTCATTTAGAAATGCTATTGTTTCTTGCAGCCACTGATCTATGGGATGGGACCTAGCCCTGCTGGCATGGCAATGATGCCCATGCTATTGCCTGATGGAAGGATTGGATATGTTTTGTAAGTAAATTGTTCTGCTTAAGTTGCTAATTAGATATTGTAATATTTGACCTTTTTTGGTGGCTGTGATACAATGATATGCATGCTTCCTTTTGTCAGTATTATCCTTTGAGATGGTTCCATCATGTTTCAGTAGTCTAGGAATTAACATGCCTTCATTCTTCATTTTACTTTGTTGAAGCCAGAGCGGCTTTGAACCATCACTATGTCTAGGATTTGTGTACTTTGAACCAATGACATGTGTAGTGTTGTTTGTTTTGTATACCATCAAAGGCCCTAAGGGGAGAGGGAGAGAGAGAGAGAGAGAGAGAGAGTGTGTGTGTAATTGTCCAGAGTTTGTGACAAGTCACCTGCTGAATCAATCTACTTATTGGGAAATATGTGTTTTTGTAATCATCTTATGTTTCAGAAAGTTGATGTTTGACCTCCGGCTCTGTAGCGGACTTGGGATTGTCAAATTGGTTGGATAATGATCAGTTTCTGACCCAATTCCAAATTCCACTTGAATTTCTAACTCTAAAGTTGGTAAGTTATCCAGTGCCAGAAGATTTGAATTTGAGCTGTTTTTACTGTAGGCAACAGCCAGGAGCACAACAACACACACAACCACCACAGCAAAGAGGTGGTTGGAGTGGTGAGGGAGGAGGCTCAAGTGGGGAAAGAAGGGGAAGTGGCAGTGGCCGTGGACACAGTCGTTATAACCCTTACTAACGGCGCATTGCATATGAACAATTACCGCCGGTAAGGTAGGAAAGCCGAAATGCTCCATAAGTTGGTTTTATTTGCTTCCATGGAAGTATTTAGTAGCTTGACCACAGAGCTAACATCTTCACCGCTATAAAGTGTTCCTAAGGAATTTCTGATGATTGCATTTCGTTTTGATTGTTTGTACCAACTATATTCACTCTTGACAAATGACTCTCTCTCTCTCTCTCACACACACACACACACTGCACGTCCACAGTATATGGATTATGTGAAACTGAAGATCTTTCGAACTAGTCTAAACTGGAGAGGCAAATTCTGGCATCTGGTATTTTTGCAAGAAATTGGAGGAAAAGCGAGGATGGGGGTAGAGGAGGGGAAAAAGAAGAAGAAGATAACGCGAAAAGTGAGGCTGGAAGGGGATGGTTACAGTTGTGGGATGTTTAGATCGGAGAAGAATTGAACTAAATTTCTACACTAGTCAATTGTGCTTAAGATACTTTTTTATTGGCCATTTTTATTCAGTTGATTATAATCTTATTCAACCCACCCTCAAATCAGGCAGTTTGATACATGTAGAAGACTAAAAAAGGTTTGTTTAGTAGACGTATTATGAGGCAATTAAATATTATATTATATTTTTTTTTATTTAATCAGACCTAATATTTTGTTTGTTAAAGAAACTTGATATTATATAATAATTTAAAAAATGTATATTAATTATATATTTTTTGTACGATAGACTTGTATTATGGAAATATTTTAATACCACAAAGATAGGTGGTATTATTTAATTTAAACGTATTATTTTACACATTTATTATTATAATTTTTAAATTAATAAAATCAAGATGTTATTAAGGTAACAAATACTAATTGAGATTATTTTTCTTAATATAACATTAATGTTATGAAATAATTTTTTAATCAAACAATTGATTAAATTAAATAACAATATTATTCAACGCCTATGTGATGTATTGCCTTTTGCATCTTTCTCTGTTCAAAAGTCTAGGCCCATTCTTTTGAACCTGCATTAGTACTATTTTAGGTGCAAAGCCTCTTCAATAAAAACCTATTTTTCTCTTTCTTTTCTTTCTCTCCTATTTTTCATTTTGTTGATTAGATAAAATTTTGTATTATTTTAATATTTTATTTAATTTTATCTTTTGTTCTTTTGTATTATATTAGATTGAATTATTTTATCTAATCAATCCATTTTTAATACGATAACCAAACGATTCTAAAAGTGTAATTTATTAGCTTGACATGTATACTTCCCACCCAAAATGGGAAGTTAAGCTTCAAAACCCCCATTGAAGCATGTGTTCGTACTTTCAAAAAAAAAAGCATGTGTATGTGTATGTGTTAACCATATATTTGTTGTGTATGGTCATTATATAATCGAAAGAAGAACCATTATATAATCGAAATTGGTCATTATATAATCAAAAGCTAAAAAAAAGCATGTGTATGTATATGCATTTTAGCTTTCCCTTCTATTTATCTTCTTGTTCAGCCATAGTGGGGGGCAAAGTAAAGAAGAACCATTTCTAGACAGCAAAAGTCCTGGAATAATTATTCATCCCTCAAATAAACAAACACCTACAAGCATGAAATCGAAATATGACTAATTGTATAGTGATCCAGACGTTACATCTAGTCTAATACTTTGTGTATCCCATACTGTTAACAGACTAAGTTCCAACAAATAATCGATCTTAAAACTTACATTGAAACATCGTGTAACATGCATTTCAATTGTGATACTCAGGCCTATCGTCCATGGCATATTGTTCTTTCCAATAACCCAATTTCAAAACGCTAGTATGCTACAGATAATTATAATTGTAACTCCTCTGCTCCCAGTGTATTGAGTTGGCTCATAAGTAGCCAAACTGCATAAATCACATCAGCTTTCCTGTCATTCCTTATATATAGCTGTTGCATTTGTGGATCGTTTGGCTTGACGAGGTGAACTCTTCAGAAGGAGGGCAACAGCTGAAAACCTTCATACTGCTCCTCGAAGTAATGACCAGAGAGAGATAGCATTACGTAAGAATCTGCTTATGAGACCATATTTGCAAATGAAGTACAAGTTAATATAACCGTAAATGAAGACAACAAACAATATAATCAATTGCTAAAGGAAAAAACAAGGAATGATTTGCAGAATTTCCACTAGTATTAAGACAGAGCTGCAAATGTAACCAGTTTGCGAAACAATTACATGGATTCGATGTTTGGGCATTTGTTTATACATCTCTGGGTCCAGATTTTGGTATCTGGATACTTAAACAGTGCAATACTACACTGCCAAAGCCTCTGCCATGCAACAAAATGGTTGTAATGCGCCAAGCTGAACAATAACCCATTACCTACTCTGCTTTATTTGGGACCAATATGTTTTCAGATCAAAACCACCCCATGACCATTCTTTAGATTTAAGTCGAGTACTCTTTTAGCCTTTCCTTGCCTTTATTGTGCCCTTACATGAGCAATATATCTATGTCCTGGAGCAGTCAAAGCTTTTAGTTGCACATAATTAAATCTATCATCTACCAAGTGCAGTGATAACCACAAGCTTATTCTGTGTCTCGTTGTTCATTCGAAATTTATAACCCCACAGAAAATCCAATCTTTTTGAACAGTTTTGATGCATGTTAAACGGCAACATGTTTTATGATCAGAGGCTACTACTTACAATTTAGAAGCTGGTCATAAATCATAAAAATCTACAAAAGAACTAATTCTTATTGCTATTATTGGGCTCTATATGGAAGGATGTATTTGTTGTGGTGATCAGCCCTATGTATAAGATTATCTTGAAACTAAAAAGAGAAAAGCCAGAATTTATAATGATGGGAATGAGAGGTATGGATTTTTTTTTTTTTTTCAAAATATATGCTATTTTTTTTTTTTGGGAGGGAGGGGGAGGGGGGTATGAGAGGTATGAATGGCTTGCATATTTACAAGTAAATCAAGGGCATGTACAAAATTACAAGTCTGTCAGGGTCAACAATAAATTGAAGACCTACTATTATGAGCAATTACAAAGGTTCGCGGCTGTAATGTAAACTACTAAGAGATCGCCACATCCAGGTTTGAAAGCTAGACATTTTTTTTTTAGATTAAAAAAATGAGGAGAAGAAGAACACAGCACACAATTTGCCAAGACACAGATAATTGAAGAGGTAGAGATCAGAAAACGACGAGAACACCACACAAAGAATTTGCCTAGATAAAGGGGCTATGTGTGTAACTACTAGACCAAAAAGTATGAAAGAATGTCAATCCATTGCACATAATGAACTAAATAGCGGGTAGACAAGAGGGATATATTAAAGTCTCACCAATGCATTGCTGCAACATGATCACCTACTTTGGAGGCCTTCTTTAGACAAAGACGGATAGGTCTTCAGGTGGTTCAATCCAAACACTCTCAAAAGGATTCTGTTCTCCCCAATCATAACACTGCTTTCGGGGATAGTATCTACAGTCATCAAGAGAATACGATATGCAGCGCTTTCCATAAAACCGAAATTTGGAGAAATAAACACTATTTCGCTTCATTCCAAGCAGGTCAGTCCTTGCCTGGGATGACAAGAAACTCGCAAAGAGTGTCAAGCCCCCAAGGGTTTTCATCTCTACCCATACTTTGTTTATCTGATCCAACTTGTATATCTTAGGATCTAAATCGCAGCAAGTGTATATAACAAAAATATCTCCTTTATGCTCTGCCATAAATTTGCCCTTCCACCAATTTTTGAAAAAAAAATTCTCGGGCATTTAGGTGGAGGCACAATACGAATATTCCACGTAGAGTCTTGTGGGTTATAAACTCCCAGCCAACCAGTAAGACTCAGACAATAAAAGAGGCCATTGCAGAAAACCAGCTTATTCCAAATGCTGCTAACAAATGGCAAACGGTTGTGGTAATTGATGGTAGTCCACTCAGTTGCTCCGGGATGACAAGTGCTAATAGCAACAACTGTGGGGCTGATATGCTTAACAGTAAAAACAATACAGCCAGGAGATGTTGGACCAGAAGAAAAAGCAACTATTTGGTGAGTCAACTCAAATCTTGGCAACTTAATCAACTCGCGAGTGTAAGGACTAAAGAATAGCATCCGTTGGGTTCTGGGTTTGTATAGCAGTAACCAACCATCCTTGGTGTAACAAACTCTAGAGCCAAGTAACTCTGGCAACGCGAGGGAATAAGTCTTACGCTGTGAAGGGTCATAGAATTCAAATAGGTCACCAAATTTTGGAAAGAACATAATCCAAGGAGGTTTGTTGACCACCCGGACTGAGATAGCAACTGAGAGCCATCTTTTGCAAGCAGCAGAAGCGCGGATATTTTCCATCAAGGTTAACCGGGAAATAATCAGTTCCAAAAGTTCAACTGGAAGGTCAGACCATGTTTGTTGCTTCTCTTTCTCATTATTTTCCTCAATCGCAGCTCTTCTATCATGCTTGATTGTTTCAGTTAACCTACACACACATAATCCAGGTAAGTTCTAGCTTTAAACAATGACCAGGTATCCATTCATGAACTTAAAAGGTTACAACAAACCACAGAAACCTAAAAATGTTCAATTTTGTGGTATGAAACCCAGAGGAGACCAAAGATTCCTCGAGGTAAAAGTTATAAAATCTTCTTATGCATCATCATCTATTAAAGCATCAAAACCACCAGCTATGGGTAACAACAGAATCCCAGTTTAGACCTTGATAAAATCAAATTAAAAGCCCAACATAAATCACATAATGTAATAATCAGCCATAAAACAGTAACTGGAATCAAAGATGACCATTTAAACTGTTTGAAACCCCCCCTCTATTAACAAAACTGTTGGTATCACTCATTTAGCTCATCGTGTGGAATCAACAGCAGTCCAGCAAAGAAGTAGTAGTTAATCAAACGTAAGTGTAATTAACAGACTGTTAGAGCCTTCCTGTTATTAGTTAGAATCTCAATCTCTCTCTCTCTTCTATTGTAATTATCTTGAGTCCTATAAATATGATCTAAAAGTGACTTAAGCAATAAGATTTTTATGATTCCATTTTTCTCTCTGTTCAGCTTCTCTTTCATACTCTGTTCAGTAATTCTTCATGGTATCAGAGCCTTGAGAAAGACCAACAGCTTCTTCAATTCTTCTACTGCAACCTCTGTTACAGGGACTTCTTCTTCTTCAAATTCTCAAACTCCAATTTACCTTTTATCAAACAAATGCAACTTAATCTCATTGAGATTGGATTCAACAAATTATGTGGTATAGAAGTTTCAAATTACTGCTCTCCTAAGGGCTCATTCACTCATTAGATTAGATGGAATACGTTTGTGTCCAGAATAGTTCATTCAAGATGATTCAAGAGGATTAACCACTGAAATCAATCTTGATTATCATCACTGGTTTGTTCAAGATCATGCTCTCATGACTTTGATTAATGCAACACTCTCCCAGTCTGCAATTTCTCAGGTCATTGGCTGCACTACCTCTAGAGAAGTTTGGCTAGCCTTAGAAAGAAGATTCTCTTCTCAGTCTAGATCAAACATTCTGCAACTCAAAACAAATCTGCAGACTATTGTTAAACGTATAGATTCAGTCGATGTCTACTTTCAAAAAATTAAAGAAGCTAGGGATAAGTTAGCTTTAGTAGCTGTTCATGTTGAAGATGAGGATATTTTGATCTACACATTGAATGGACTTCCTTCAGAATTTGGGTCATTTAGAACTGCAATTCGAACTAGAGCATCACCTATTTCTCTTGAGGAGTTGCATGTATTGTTAAAAGCAGAAGAAAACTCTCTTGATTCAGCATCAACAAAGTTTAATCAGTCTCAATTCACACCTAGTTCTATGGCTGCTTCACAGAACAACTACAATCAACAAGGCAAGAATTATTCTCAGGAAGGAAGAGGAAGAGGTCATGGAAACAATCACAGAGGTGGATATCAACATAGAGGTGGTTACAACAATAGAGGTAATGGAATTCAGTTTAATTCTCAAGGAAAGTATAATTCATTTTCTTCTGGACAGCAACAATTTCATAATCAACAACCACAAAATCCTTCAAGACAATGATTCAATCAGACAAATCCTATATTTTGTGAAATCTGCAACATGAGAGGACATGGTGCAGTTGAATGCTATCATAGAATGGACTACCCATATCAAGGTAGACGGTATACCTCCACCTCCACAGCCGAGTGCAATGACAGCTTTTGCAGATCCAAGTACTACAAACTGCTGGCCTAGTGATACTGGTGCTTCACACCACTTAACTCCAAATTGCAAGTCTGTCTCTGATGTTCCATACTATGGTGAAGATAAAGTCTTTGTTGGTAATAGTGAGGAACTTCAAATATCTTATACAGGTTAAGCTCTCTTACATACACCTTCACATTCTTTCAAACTAACTAATGTACTTAGAGTTCCCTCTATAGCAACCAATCTTCTTTCTGTTAAGCAGTTTTGTTTAGACAATAATTGCATCTTTCTCTTTGATTCTGACTCTTTTCTGATTCAGGACAAAGTACCAGGACAAACACTTTACAAAGGCCAGAGTAAGGATGGTTTGTATCCCATTGTGTCGGCAATAGTTCTCCAGTTGCTTATCTTGGAACAAGAGTCTCTCACCAACAATGGCATAATTGATTAGGCCATCCCTCGAATCCAGTTCTTCAGCAAATCTGCTCTACTTTTCCTTTTCAACACTCTCAACAAGCAACTGACAATCACATCTGTGAACATTGTTTGTATGGGAAGACGTTCAAGTTGTCTTTTCCAATTTCTAAGTCATTATTTTTACAACCTTTACAAGTTGTACATAGTGATGTCTGGGGTCCTTCCCCTCATCCTTCTGTTCATGGCTTTAGGTTCTATGTGTCTTTCATTGACTATTGCTCTAGATTTTCTTGGATCTTTCCTTTGAAAAATAAATCGGAAGTTTTCTTTGTGTTTTGTAAATTCAATGTCTTTTGACATTAGCACCTTACATTCAGATGGAGGTGGGGAATACATTAATCATGATTTTCAGCAATTTTTATCCAACCAAGGCATTCAGCATCTCAAGTCTTGCGCTCACACCCCATAACAAAACAACAATTACTCTCATGTCTAAAGCTTCTTTACCTTTTTCATTTTGGTTCCATGCCTTTGCTATTGCAATCTACCTCATCAATCGGATGCCTAGCAAAAACACTTCTAACAAATCTTCTTATCAATTACTCTTTGGCAAATCACCTGATTACTCTAATCTGAAAGTTTTTGGTTGTGCTTTGTTATCCTCTCTTGAAACCCTATAATTCTAACAAGCTTCAACCTAAGACCAAAGAGTGTATTTTTCTTGGTTATCCTTCTGATTACAAAGGCTACTTTTGTTTTGATTTGCATATAAATAGACTCTACATATCAACTTAGCTAGGTATATTGTTTTTTATGAGAATCGATTTCCCTTTGCTCATCATACCAGTGTCATTCCACCTTCTTCCTTGTCTTCTGATTTTTGATTTCCAGCCACTACCTCTTCTATTCTTGGTTCACCACCCCAGTTCTGCATTCCGGCACTGACAGTTCTTTACTTCTTCCCATAGTTTCCTCAGACACTTTTCATCTTTTGCCATCCCTCATTAATCCAATTCCTCACAGTCATTCAGTACCTATAGATCAATTGCTTACTGAATCTATTTCTGTTTTTTTACCTTATTCTTCAGTCTTATCAGCTATTCCTTCTTTGAACTCTCACCCCATGCAAACCGGAAGTAAGTTAGGCATCTCAAAGAAGAAAACTTTTACAGCTATTTCCACATCTTGTTCTTCTCTTATTACTGAACCTAAGTCCTATATTCAAGCATCCAAGTCCTCAGACAGGCAACCAGCTATGCCAGAAGAATTCACAGCTCTTCAGAATTAGCATACATGGATCCTTTTTCTCCCACTTTGCATCACAATGTGATTGGTTGTAAATGAGTGTACAGAATCAAACAACACTATTGTCAGATATAAGGGAAGTGTGGTAGCAAAAGGTTTTCATCAGGATGAAAGGCTGGACTATACAGCAACATTTAGTCCCGTAGTTAGATAAGTCAACTTGATGTGAAGAATGTTTTTCTTTATGGAATACTTAAGGAAAATGTTTCTATGACTCAACCACAAGGATTTGTTGATCCTGATTTTCCACATCATGTCTGTCAATTGAAGAAAGATCTCTATAGCCTTAAACAAGCTCCTAGACCTTGGTTTGAAGGTTTACTTCCTATCTTTTTATTTATCAATTTACTACTTCTACTGCTGACTCTTATCTTTTTGTTAGAGTCTCAGGTTCTTCTCTCACTATTTTTCTCATGTATGTTGATGATATAATCATCACAGGGAATGATCCTGTCTATATTGCTCAGCTTATTTCCCATCTTAGTTAAGCATTTGATATGAAAGACCTTCGTCCATTACACTTTTTTTGGGTCTTGAAATTCACTACACTCCCTTTGGTCTATTCATTAACCAAGAGAAATATGCTGCAAATTTGTTACAAGAGCCAATATGTCTAACTGTAAACCTTGTACCACCCCTTGTGTTGCTACTCAAAGAATCCATAGTCACGAGGCACCCTTCTTTCTGACCCTACGCTATACATGCATCTTGTTGGAGCTTTGCAGTATCTTACTTTTACCGGACCTGATATCACATTTGTAGTGAACTATGTGTCAGTTTATGAATGCTCCTATAGACCTCCACTTTGATGTTGTTAACAGGATACTGAGATATATCAATGGTACTTCTACTCTTGGCCTCACCTTCAATCCAGGAGATCTTCAACTTTCTGTGAGCAGATTGGGCTGGAGATCCTATTGATAGAAGGTCTATCGCTGGTTTTGTTATTTTTGGGTTCTAATCCTATCCATTGGGCAACTAAGAAACAAGCCACTGTTGCGGCTGAATATAGAGCTTTGACAGTCATAACAACTGAGCTCTTCTGGTTCAGAATGCTTCTGTGAGATTTAAAAATCTTTCTATCCAAAGCTCCTTTGTTGAGATGTGACAATGTTTCAGCACTAGCACTCACTTCCAATCTTTTATTTCATGCTCGTACAAAGCATATTGAAATTATCATTTTGTTTGAGAAAGACATGAGAAAAGATCTTGAGGTCACTTATGTGTCCTATACAGACCAGGGGGTTGCCTACATTTTGTTTTGGACTTCTCAGAAGCAAACTCATGATGAATTCCTCCATGAGTGTGAGGGGGCATATTAACATTGCTGTTGGTATCACTCATTTGGCTCATCGTGTGGAATCAACAACAATCCAGCAGAGAAGTAGTAGTTCACCAGTATTACAGTTGAAGGACAACCCTAGCACTCAATCCTCTCCAGTTGAGTTAGTTACAGGAAATGCTGAGCTATCAAAACAGAGTAGTGTTGTTCAAGTTAATCAAACATGATTATAGTTAACAGACTGTTAGAGGCTTTTTGTTATTAGTTAGAATTTCTGTCTCTATCGCTCTCTATTCTATTGTAATTATCTTAAGTCCTATAAATAGGACATCATATGATGTAAAAGTGACTTGAGCAATAAGATTTATGTGATGTTCAGTAATTCTTTACCATCCTCTCCTCCCCCCCCCCAAAAAAAAAAAAAAAACATACAAAAAAAAATGATCCAAATGGAATACAAGTTGATAAAAATGAAAATAAGTAACAAAAACCCCAAATTCAATATCTTGCGCTATTCGTGTCAAGTCAAATTGTAATTGGAAAATCTCAATTCAAATCTACAACTTGAAT
Source organism: Ilex paraguariensis (assembly GCA_963454935.2). Taxonomy (NCBI): domain Eukaryota; kingdom Viridiplantae; phylum Streptophyta; class Magnoliopsida; order Aquifoliales; family Aquifoliaceae; genus Ilex; species Ilex paraguariensis. The sequence continues at coordinate 316,078 of CAUOFW020007425.1, read as the reverse complement.
TGCCTTGTAATAAAACATTATTGAGTCCTAGTATTTATTTCACTAGAGGAACCATGAAATTAGAGTTGGAAACATTAGTTCAAGCAAGGAGCTTAGAAAGTCAAGTTTGGAAGCTTATTGGACCTAGTACATCTTCAATGTGAAGACTGGATTGATTCACCAAGGAGCAAAATAGACCAAGGCAATGTGCTGCATCATAAAGGTTGAAGGTCAACAGAGTCTTACACTGGTCGATTCGTATGAGGTCCAAATTGTTTTTGTATGGTTTAATATAAACAGAAGTAGTGCAGAATAACACTCTGATTGATCAGTGTTGGACTCGGATTGACCTGTGTTTATCAGGCGTCCAAATCAGTATCAGGATGTTGAGTGAATCAATTAATAAAGTTAATTCTTTGTAGGTATAAATGTTAATTACGAAGTTTTTCAAGGTGTACACATGAGAGATATGAAGAAAGAGACTCGTGTTAAGAGTTGGGACTTTTGATTCTTACAAGTGAGAATATCTTTTGTGAGTTTTTCATGTGAGATAAATCTTTGATGAGAACAATTATATCATTTTCATGCAACAACCACCCTAGAAGGTTTGTGTGCCTAAGCCAATGAAAAGAGCGTGAGTACTTTCTGTTGTCTACTACAACCACTGTCAGTGTGGTGCCAAGAATCATAGTGTGTAAGGAATTGTAATTTGACTGAGGTATTGTTCGTCTGAGAGCAGAAGAGCGTGGAAGGACTGCAGCTAGGAAACTACAAGGGAAACAAGTGATTTGAGTGCGAATGCGCTTTGAATGAATTGACTCCCTTAAAGTTTTTCAATGCATTCTAGATCAGGCATCTAGAATGCATTGAAAAACTTTAAGGGAGTCAATTTTTAGCAAGTGTTTGAGTCATTGTCTTTATACTGGATTTCACAAGAGATAGTGCATTGGATATGGCAACAGTAGGTACTGTGGTTTGTCCAGAGTTGGGTTCCCATATTGAAAATTATCTGTATCATCTGATTGATTATTGTATGACAGATTGCCTGGTTATAACTGTTTTATTTCCACTGCACATCCTGCTGAATTGGAGGATTTCCCATCATATCTGTAATCAGAGGGTTTTTAATTGGTCGGGGTTTGTTTAAAATTGCAAAGTTGGACGATTGGAGCTATTAACCCCCTCAAGGCTTTGTTTGCATCAAAATAGGTAACTAAGCGCATTTTCAGTATGCTAAAAAATCTTACCCTCGTTTAGTGACTCAAAATCCAATCCCAGTTAACTAAACAATCTTAAATACTGATAAAACCTCCAACGAGTCTTGCCAAAATAATTTCCTTTGGCAAAAACATTTCCAATTTAACCAAACACACCTAAGCCAAGTAAGGATCTCAGCTTGATCTAATCAAAATGCTACATAAATGAAATATAATTGCACAATACATAAACATCACACACAACCGAGCCATTCATAAACCCTAATTTGGATTACATTAGCCAATTCATCTACCCAAAGCCTGATCACATGCTACATATATATATATATATATAAACCCTTTAAAGGAAACACTTAATATACACTTAAAGATTGGATTTTTACAATGGATAAACTACTCGGATTTGAATTTACTTCAAAAGATTCAAGCACAGTAGACCTAATAACATGATCCAATCTATTAAACCCAAGAATCATTTCCAGAAAACACAAATAGACTAGAATTGCCGAAGGAGAAAGGGAACTTACGATTTCAGTTTTCTTCTTTTTCTTCCAGCCATGACCAGAACCAGCTGAGGTCCCTTCAGTTGTGTGTGTGTGTGTGTGTGTGAGAGAGAGAGAGAGAGAGAGAGAGAAGTTAACTGATGAAATGATTGCAGCAACAATCTGGTGTCAGAGCGTGAGAGTCCCTTGACCAGTTACAGCAACACGTGTAGCTTTAACCATAGAGTCGTATCCAGTGATGAGACGATAAATGAATTGATAACAACATAGTTCTACAAAAACTAGGGATTATTAACAAGCAAAAGTCCAAACTTGGGGCAACTCTATCACCAACACTCCTATAAATACACATGCTATGTCACTCCCATCTTCATAAACCATTTAATGTCTTTGAATTTTTTTTTATTAATTTAAGTATTGGAGGGTCAATCCTCAGATTCTCTCTCCGGTCATAGACTTAGAGGTAGATAACAATAACTTCCACACCAAGATTATGCTTGTAATTTTAGCTCAGTGTTTTTATGATATCCACATGAACTTATTCAAAAGGTTAGTTAAAGAGTTGTTATTTGAGTTCATTATTTTTATCTATATGCACAAATTTTTTGGTGTCACATTCAACGCACGCTAATGAAAGTCGTAACAATCTTTATTTCTTTATTTTTTAGTTTAACGATAAAAAATGTTTAAGTCAGTTTACGTGCACCTTAACTAATTCTATTTCTGGGTTAGTCAAAAGTAGGTCATTTATGCTAGAATTATGATATTTATGAAAAATAAATCTTTCGTTGTCTAGTCTTAAAGAGTTCTTAAGGTTAAAACTCAAGACGTTTGAGTTTACAATTCGTCTCTATTATTATTTGAGTTACTCTTTAAAGTTATCATCAGTTCCTTTTCTCTCTTGATTTATTAGTTGATTTAATGGTATATGCGGAAAAAAAAACTTAGAAAAAAAGACTAGAAAGTTAAGTAGGAGGGAGAATAAAGTTATAGAAGGGTGACAAGTTAGGAAAATAAGGAAAAAGGTCGTGCGAGAAAATTTATTCTTTAATTGAATAAATGAGAAAGAAAGAAAATGTTTCTTCTATTTTGAATATATCAAAAATAAAAGAATTGAATAACCAAGAAAGAAAATCTTTTTAAATCCCCACTCCCGTAATTAGATGGAGATGGATGCGACAGAATTGTAAAATTGACTACCCGCCACATGAATTCACTCATTTGCCCTTCTTTCCTTTTGTTTTGTAACGAAGAAAATAAAAAATGTGGTAATTTAAGTGATAATAGAAATGATTTATAAATTTAGATGTTTAGAATTTGAATTTTAACAATTTTTTGAGGGTTATATCATAAGGGATTTATTTTTCATGAACATTTTAATCTCGACATGGATGACTTGTCTTTGACCTGAATTAGTGAAAATGCGTATAAACTGACCCAGACACCCTGACAATTAAACCAAAATACATTAAAAAAATAAGAAATGCCTAATGTTAACAACCCTAATACTATAGAGTAGAGCAAATAATAAATTTTGATGTGTTAGGTTCATGTTGTGTTAAAATTAGCGTAGTCTACGAACAACTTATTTATATATGTATAGTTATTGTCCGTGCCTGAATGCATGGAGTAATAAAAAAAATGATCAATAATAAATATATTTGTATTCAGACCCAAAATCAAATCATAAATATAGAGGAGAGAGAAATAAATTTAAGCATTAGGGGATGAGCGGTTGTAGTGGTGGTGGGTAGAAACAATGATGGTTGTGGTGGGCAGCGACAATCGTGGTGGTGGTGGCAGTTGTGGGTGGCAACGTGGTGGTGGATTTTGGGTGACGATGATGGTAGTGACAGTCATGAGTGACTGCGGTGGTGGAGATAGACATAGGTGATGGTGAGTGACGGCGAATGTTTCTGGGCGACAGTGTGATGGGTGGTAGTGATGATGGTGGTAGGTGTGGTGTGGTGGTGGTGGGGGTGGGGGTGGGTGATAGTGAGTGATGAAGGTGGTGGGCGATGATGGGTTGTGGTGGTTTTTGTGGTGGGGATGGGTGACAGTGATTGGCGGCGATGACATGTGACGGTGGATTGTTGTAATAGGTGGCGGTGGATGGTGGTGGGTGTTGACGGGTGGTAGTGGGATGATGGTGGTATTGATAATATATATAAGAATGAAATGACAATAGTAATGGGTGATAGCAGTGGACGACGATGGTAACAATCGGTGGTGGATGACGATGGTGGTAGTTGTTACAAAAGTGAGTGGGGGTGGGGGTGGGGGTGGGGGTGGGTGATAGTGGGTGACAAAGGTGGTGAGCGATGATGGGTTGTGATGGTTTTTGTGGTGGGGATGGGTGACAGTGATTGGCGGCGATGACATGTGACGGTGGGTTGTTGTAATAGGTGGCGGTGGATGGTGGTGGGTGTTGACGGTGGTAGTGGGATGATGGTGGTAGTGATAATATATAAGAATGAAATGACAATAGTAGTGGGTGATAGCAGTGGACGACGATGGTAACAATCGGTGGTGGATGGCGATGGTGGTAGTTGTTACAAAAGTGATGGTGGGACGGTGGGGTAGTGGTCGTGGGGTGGCTGTGGTGGGATGGTGACGATGGTGGTGGGACAGTGGTGGTAGCGGCAGTGGTGGTGGTGGTGGGGTAGTTGTGGTAGTAATGGTGATGAGACGGTTTCAAACATTATTTTTTTTTTCAAAGTACTTATGAAAAATTATAAATTTTAGAAACACTTTTGAAAAGTTACTCTGATCACACATTTAGGGGTCTATTTTCTCTATAAATTTTGTGGTATTAATATTAGCCATCATATTAATTTTAAAATAAAATTTAAAGAGATCTCAATTGTAAAAAATAAAAATTATTTTATTAATTCTTTAATATTTGAATTGTATTTTATTTTATTATATAGATGTACTAAAATTCATATCATATCTAATTAACATATGGTCGGAGTGGTGATGACTCATTTAAGTTGATGGACAAGCCAATACATTTTTTATCTGAATCTTATAAAACTAAAACCATACCCACCATTTTTTTTTATTGATTTTTTGTAGGACTACTTCGTGGAAATCAAATGATACTCCAGCGGTCTGTGGTATGTGGTCTATGGATTTCTATACCTTTGGCAATTCTATCTCCTATATGTTTTTTTTGTCAAAACAGATGGGAACTCATCTTCTTCCATCTATCTGTTTGTTTGTTTATTTTTTTTGTTTTTTTGCAGTTGATAAGCCGAGATACACTCGGGCACAATCAACCACAAACCAAATGTATTAGGTCGATTAGTATGTCTTGTCATGGGCGGAGCTACAGCTGGTCCGAGTTCACCCTGAATTTTTATTTTTTGTATTACTCATATATGTTTTGTTATTGTCTTTAAGTGTCCCAAGTTGAACCCAACCAAAACAAACCCAAAAATGTTGAATCCGTTAAATTGAGTCTACTAACTTTTAGATTTTTTTAAAATTGCGGTTTGATTCAAAATTGATTACGATTAAAAATTGTAATTTGACGTTTTTGTATTCTATTTTGTTTAAATTCTTAGGTCCGTTGTGTACTTACATTAGCTTCCTACTATAATTTCTCCTTTAATATATTAACCATAAAATTAAGGTAAAAATTATATTTTACTTGTATTTGCTTCAGTTGCTTCTACTCATTTTTTCTATTAATTATTTAAAATAATCATAGAAAATATTTTAAAAGAAAGTCCGAATCAGAGTTATTACTAATAGCAAAAAGAGGTGTTAATGAATTTTTAGGTGTTATATATGATTTAAAAAATTTATATGTATCATTTATTTTAATTAATAAAAATAAAAAAGTTAAAACTTGTAATTAATACCAACCCTCGTATAAATTTCTAACTCCGCCATGCGTTTTGTACAAAATTCAAATTGGAGACATTGAGGTATTAACCATTGAAACTTTATTACTCGAATTAAACAGATGATTTCACAACATGTAGTTTTGGCTTACAGCCTTCCTCTCTTGGCTATATCATGGTCATAAGCCACTGTATTACAGCTAACATCAGCCATACTTGATCTAATATCCTTAATGGCCACATCATTTACAATAGAGATGACGTCATAATATTAATTTTTGATGACATATTATTGTCCAAACTATCTTAATTCTTTGTAATTGTTAATGTATATATGTTTGTCCCACAACAGTTAGATTATGAAATTTCACTATTTTCTTTTACTATAAATAAACCATCATGTATATAATAAATTACACCAAATCAACATACAATTACTATTCACTTTCTGCTCTCTTATTTCATATGGTATAAGAGCCTAGAATATTAAATCTTTTTGACCAAGGATAGTATATTTTGTGGTTGCCCTTCAAGGGATCCTCCACATTAGAACTCTTGAGGCTCTTCTTTTAGTCATCCTCTAACGACCTTCCGATCTGCATCGGCCATCCTCCAGCGATATTCCAATTGTCTCTCAGCCATCCTCTGGTGACGTTCCGATCACCTTCCTCGTTGTCCTCTAGCGACCTCCTAGTCATAATTCGGTCTCATTCCGACCATCCTTCGACGTCCTCTAATGACCTTCCAATCGTTTACTACTTGTCCAGAATCCACTATAGCACTATCTGATATGCCCTAGTCTCATCACTCATATTGTCACAAGACTAGTCATGCTCTATTCATCTGTCTTGCTCGAATTTGCAAGTTCTGTAACAGAAAGAGCTCAAGCCACTATCTGAGTAGCTGTCTACAAAATCTGTGGAATGACAGACCTAACATCAACCAATAGTACAGATCTGGCAATTAGTCCTCCAAAGTTTCCTTCATCGACCTTCGGTGCTAGTGATCTTGAGGTTATCCTCAAACAAGTTCTTTCTGTATCAATTAATCCATCTTCTACTGCTTTATCTACCACTTCAAGTAAATCATCGTAGTTCCTTGACTCTGCATATTGTAACCACATGACCCCTGATGAATCATTGTTTTCTTCCACACAATTTGTTGGTTCTATCTCACCAATTAACACTGAAAATGGCTCACATATGCATGTCTATCATGTTGAACATGTCTCTACATCCCATATGTCATTTCCCCATACTTATCACATACCTAATCTTACTCTCAATCTCATATCTGTGGGTCAACTTTGTGACCTTGGACTCATTATTTTGTTCTCTTCTACTGGTTGTATTGTCTAAGATCCATGGATAGGACAAGCCCTTGGGATAGGTTGGAAGCATGGACGTTTGTTTGAGTTTATCCATTTTTGTATCCTAAAATGACTATTTTTCTCAGTCCTCTCTATTGTTGCTACTTCCACTTCGACCAACTCTCATTTCAATCATTGGTATTCTCGTCTATGTCATGTTTCTTGAAGTCATCTATAATATTTAATTTCCAATGGTCAATTAGGGCATATTTATAGTGAACAACTTGATTGTTTGGCTTGTAAACTTGCAAAACAACCAGTTTTACTTTTCAATAATATAACTCTTTGTATTTTGCCCCTTTTAATTTGGAACATTTTGATATTTAGGGACCTTCTCCAACTGTTACTATGGGAGGATCAAAATATTTTGTTATTTTTATTGATAACTATTCTCGCTTTACTTGGATTTATCTTTTGCAAACTCGATCTTAATTGCTACAAATTTATTATAATTTTATGAAAATAGTCCAAACTCAATTCTCGCGATCCATTAAAGTTTTTAGACCTGATAATGTCATGGAATATAGAGACACCACATTCCTTAACTTTCTCAGTCAACATGACATCATTCGTCATCGTTTTTGTTATGGCACATCTCAACAAAATGGACATGTTGAGCGCAAACATCGTCATATTCTTGGTATTGTTTATGCTCTTCTCATCTCTTCTTCATGTCCTGAGCATTTTTAGGGTGAAACTACTTTTACAGCTAGATATACCATCAATCACATTTCCTCTCCTATTATTGGGAATCAATCTCTAAATGAGAGAGTGTATGACACATTCCTTGATTACCACTCTCTTCAAGTCTTTGGTTATGCATGTTTTGTTTTACTCCAATCTTATGAGTGTACCAAGTTGGAACTTCGGCATGTCTTTGTTGTTTCTTGGGTTATGGGATTGAACATAAGGGTTATCATTGTTGGGACCCATATTCGAAGCGTCTTCGTATTTCTCGATATGTCATATTCTGGGAACATAAGATGTTCTCCCCCTTCTCTCAATTTCAGTTTTGGACTGCCCTTACTTCTCCTTTCTTTACTGATCCATTTGTGGATCTATATCTTGATGACCCACATCCAGACTCATCTAAGCTCCCATTAATAGACCATCCAAAGGCTTCTGTCTTGCCTATCGATCCTACTCCTACATCACTTCATACTAATAGTAATCTTACCTCAACTACTGAACCCTCTAAATCACTTCTTGTTGATACTCATTCTCCTACTCATCAACAACGTCATTCCACTTAGATAAGGAACGTTCCTGTTCATTTTCATGACTGTCATTGTTTTTCTACTATTCTCTTTTAGCATGAGCCTCATTTTATCGTGAAGCTAGGTTTGACCCTGATTGGTAGCACGCAATGACAGAAGAGTTACAAACACTAGCTGACATACATATTTAGGATTTGGTTGAACTTCCTCCTAGCAAAATAGCCATGGATTGTAAATGGGTTTATAAGATCAAGATACACTCTAATGGTTTTATTGAGCAATACAAAGTTCGTCTAGTGGCTAAGGACTTTACATAGGAATATGGTATTGACTATGAGGAGATATTTGCTCCCGATGCTCTTCTCAGCTATTGCTGCCACTCGCTAGTGAAAATTATATTAGATGGATGTCAAAAATGTATTTCGCAATGGTGAACTTATTGAGGAAGTTTAGATGCAGCCTCCTCCTTGGTATCATCATTCACCACATCAGATTTATCAATGCACTCTATGGCCTCAAGCAAGCACCTAGAGGTTAGGTTTGTGAAATTTAGTGCTACCATTGGAGATTTTGGTTTCTCTTCCATCTCCTATGACTCAACCCTCTTTGTTCGTAAATCTGAGCATGACACTACTCTACTTCTATTATATGTGGATGATATGATTATCATTGAGAATAAAGTTTTTGATATTTTTGATCTCAAACATTTTCTCAACACACACTTTGAGATGAAGGACCTTGGTTCTCTCAGTTGCTTCTTGGGCCTTGAGATCTCATTTGTCCCTATTGGGTATTATCTCTCTCAGGCTAAGTATGCATCTGATCTTCTTATTTGCGTTGGACTCACTGATTGCAAGGTTGTACCTACTCCATTAGAGCAAAATGCTTGACTTAGTCGCTTGGATGACACACCTCTCCCTAATGCCACTCTTTATTATTAGTTGGTAGGCAATTTTGTGTATCTCATTATTACTTGCCTGGATATAACCTATGTTGTTTATCTTGTCAGCCAATTTTTGACTACCTGTCATTCTACTCATTATGCTGTTATTCTTCATATTCTACAATATATTAAGGGTGTTATGTTTAATGGTCTTCATTACTCTACTCACTCATCTCTCATCTCTTGAGCTACGTGCCTATTTGAAGTTGACTGTGCAGGAGATTCTATTGATTGTCGTTCTATCACTGGTTACTATTTCTTTCTGGGCGACTCTTTCATCTCTTGGTACAACAAGAAACAATCTTTTATCTCTCGATCCAGTACAGAGGCAGAGTATTGCGCTCTTGCTGACACTACCCATGAGCTTCTTTGGCTTTGTTGGCTCTTAGAAGATTTAGGTTCTCTCATTCTGACGTTACTGTTTTTTGTTGTGACAGATTGCTTACACTAATATTTTTCATGATCACACCAAGAATATTGAGATTTACTGTCATTTTGTGAGACGTGTGGTTTGAAGCCTAATTCATCTTGTCTTTGTTTCTTCATCTAACCACACTACTGATTTCTTGATTTGGTTTCTAACCTCAAGTTGATTTCTAATTTACCTAGGGAGAATAATAATGTATATATGTTTGTCTCATGTCGATTAGATTAGATAACTTCGTTACTCTCTTATACTATAAATAAACCTACTCATGTATATAATAAATCACACTAAAACAATATACAATCGCTAATCACTTCCTATTCTCTTTTTTAACACTATTCTTGGTTTGGGAGTAAAATTTTTGGAATGTGAAAGTTTGAAATTTTGAATAGCCAGATGAACGTCTTCAAAGTGGTTAATAGATCTGTAATTTAAGATCCTACGCAATAGCATAACCATAAAAATAATAAGAGTCCACATGATATACAGCACATTAAGAACCCCAGTGAGGTTATTTCATTATAAAAGTTAGAATCACGAAAATAGTTTATTAGCACAAGGGGATTAAGTTATTTACACTTGACTCTCCCCAGTTTCTAGAATTGCAAGAACCCTCCTATGTTATATTGTCCTTATTTTGAGTCAAGAAAGACATTTTTTCCACTCATATATTCAGTGATCACATTTAAACATATCACTGAAATTTATCACACTAACTAATAGAGCTAATATAAATCTTGGGTCATTAATCAACAGCGATTTCACGATGTTCTCGAGAAGAAAGAGCTACTGAAGAGAGAGGATTTGGGTCATTAATGACATTTGAACACTAATTTTCAACAAGTGTGAACACAATGAATTGAGCAAGTAGTATCCAAGATACAAGCCTGCAGAATCAAACAGCAAAACACAAGAAAGGGGGCCTAAAACCCACTTTTCATATGAAAAACCCTCACTTCTATAAATAACAAGGCAACAAGGTGCAGTAGAATCCCGCCATTGTGGAGTTTGAAATGGTCAAATTTTTCACGCAATCTCTACCCACACGCGGGAAGATTGTTTCCATAACTAAAATTTTTGATGCACAAGTCGTAGTAAAACAACTTACTAATATGTCAAGACCCAACTTTTAAGCTTACCAGAGAAAATAAATATGTTACCGTCCATATACCTTCTTTATTCCAATACCAAGTTCGATGGACATCGACTTCGAAAGTAGGGATTCTGAAAACGACTTTCTTTTGGATGGCCCGGATCAACCAATGCCACCCCAAATCCAAAAATACCAAAGTCAGTAATAGTCAAGAGTCCACACAAGTTAACAAACAACTAACAGCAAATTGGGCAGTGAATCAATCCATTCTCATTGCACTCACCACACTTCACTGTCTTCTTCCCACCATTGTCCAGCACCTTACAACTCCCATTGCAGTCCATACACATCACAAACCTGACCCCGGCGCAGCCCTCACACACGGCGACCGCCCTGGGGATCCCATCAAACAAAATCCCCAATTTGCTCTCCTCCTCCAACTTCACCATTTCATCAGCTCCCCCAATCAACCTCCCCTTCACAAACACAAGTGGAACTCTCACCTCCTTTGTACCCATTAGGCCTCTCAGTTCTTCCTTAAACCCGGAATCCATTGACACATCACGCTCAAACATCTGAACATGGTGTGATTGGATGATGGATCGGGCTGTGTTGCAATCCTCAAAAGTTTTTCTGATTCCCCTCAATGTGGTTGTGTATATGACTACTGAATTTTCACCACCTTGAGGGCATTTTTTATCAAACAGCTCTAGAATGGACTCTGAATCCTGGGAATTCCTTGATTTTCGACTAGTGGGTGTTGCTGAAACCATTTTCTTAATCTGTTCTTCATCTTCAGACATTTCTTTCTCAAAAGATGCAACAAGTTCTGGATCAAACAGTGGGCTTAAACTCCTCCTCCGTGACGAAACCACCCCTGGATCGATCCTCAAATTAGCAAATTTCATGTCAACTGGACTTTCTCTCGTTGAATTCCTCAAATTGGGTGAAATCTTCAAGGAATTTTGTGGAAAATTACTCGCTTTCAAGACCGTTTTCGCGCTATAATCGAACTGTTCCACTGTAGCATTGAACCCATTGACCCGTCCCTTGTTCTCTTTCCCTCCAAATTTCTTGAACTTTATTGGAGAACCCATCTGATTCAGAAACTTCAATGGACTTCTAGAATCCATGTCTGCAAACCCACGAAGCAAACCTCGAGTTTTCGGGCTTTTCTTGGCTTGAATCGAAATGGGTGCTCCTTCTTCAAGATCTTCCATGAGCTCCCAAGCATTGATGATCTCTGGTTCTTCACGAGGCGGTGATTTCTTCGATTCAACGACACTCTCTTTGAAGGGTGATTGACGATGATGATGTTGCTGTTCTTTGTCGAGATTGAGAGCACCATAAGTGCTTGAAGTGAGAGAGACCACATGGTTGGTGTAGTCTCCATTGCCAAACAAAATCTCCTGTTTGAGATCTTTCTTGAAGAGTTTGGATGATACACACCCCATTGATGTTTGAGATTTTCACTCTACTTGTATCTGGGATTTTGTAGGTTTCTCAATATTCGAAGGAAAGTGAAAGAGAGAGAGAGAGAGGAACTTTCCTTTTTTAAAATTCCTTAACCGTTACCCTGTCTGCAACGGGTCCCAACGGTCCGAAAATTCGAATATGACTCATTCGTGGGAATTTTGTAAGAACCCCTAAAGTTTTTATGGTTAATTGTTTTGTACCCCTAGAGTTTCGGTTAGAAATATCTTATCTACTTGATATTTAAAATTATTTACATTATCCCCTTATAATTATATACAAAGTGAAGTAATTGACATCGTTAATGAAATTAAAAAACTATCATAATATCAACGTTTCAAAATTAGACTTTTTGTATGATTTACATTTGATCATAAAATTAATGGAACACGACAGCAAATCAACATGTTTTAATTAGACATGCCGAGACGCTTTTTCCCTCAAATGAGGTTTTGATCCGAGGGTCAAAAATCACTTATTTTTTTCTTACATGTTTTTTTATGTGAAATCAATTCTCTGCTTATTTAGGTATTATACCAGAGTATTTTAGGCACTTAGACAATGTTCTTTTAGAGAGAAACAATGAAAACAAAACCCGCAAACATGTTTTGGACATGTGAAATACACCTTTCTGTTAATTTGATGATAAAATTGATAATTTTATTTTGGTACATAACTATAATGGGGTAATGTATATAATATTAAACGTCAAGTATATAAAATGTTTTTAGCCAAAATTACATGGAGGTAAAAAATAATAACCCCAAGTTTTTATGTATTCCAATTAGTCCCTCTCATTTTTTTAATTATTTCGCAAGTGTTGTAGGACATTTATTATTTTTTTCTTTTTTTATTTTCTATAGGAAATTTATTACATCACCCTTGCTTGGCTATTATTGCACTTATAATTTTTGCTCATCAATCATAAAACTTGCCGTTGTTTTGATGAAATTTCCTTTATTGTCGAAAAAAACAAAAGAATTCAACATACCCATTATGTTTATTCTTTTTCGAGAACAACCACAATAATAAGAGTGAATCTTGACACAAAAGTCCACTTGCTATAAAAAAAATTTTTGAAAAAAAGAAGTAAAAAAGAAAATCTTGAGTATTGTTATTTTAAGTTCAAGTTTCCCATGCTATTTTTTTTATCAATAATAATGGTAAGCAAGTTTTAACTTTAACGCGAAATATCCTTTATTACCAAAAAAACCCAAATCGAAAATAAATGATTTGTCATCCTCATTTCCTAGTCCAACTTGTAAACCCCAGCACCCCAGGGGCCAAAAAAAAAACAAAAAAAAATTATTATTTGTCAATGATATGTCTTTTTTGATCATCACCTAGAAAATAAACAAGTAATGAAACATAGAAAAATCTATTCTATGTATAAAAGCCAAGTGAATAGATATGAGAATCATCTATCATTGTCTTGATTGTCGATTGTCGCCGCCGTGTGTATTGTTTGAAATTGGGTTGAGTAGTAAAGTTTGGAACCGTCTCTCTTTTTTCGAACACTTATTAAAAGTGACAAAAGTCATTAAAATGCTCTTTTTTTGTCCATAAACTTTTTTTTTTTTTTGTCATAATTCTCTTCCGAAGTTGTTCTTAGAACTCATGGATCCTTGTAGGCTATGTTTGAACTAAATGAGAGAGAGACTTTCTCGCTGAGAGAACGAACTGACTACTAAGGGAGAAGGAACATCACCTAGCTAACAGAGATGACGAAGAACTAACTTTAGTGAGTGAAGCAATGCATCAAACATCAACCCTGAAACTATACCTTACTAAATAATTTGACTAAACCAAGTGAGATATAGACAACTTATATCACAACTTGTGTTACGGAGACACGAATGTACGAAAAAAATCTATTCCCAAAAAGTTCAGATTTTATACTGCATAACACGCTAAGTAGTATAGCACTATTGAAATCCAAACTAGTTAATGAAATCTGTAACTTTACATTACCCCCATATGTTTGTTAATTGTATCGTGTTCGATTTATATTGAATCTATCTTAATTAATCATCTTGATTCTCCCAATATCCCGGCAACAAAGATTTCCTTTCTTATGTCATTTTATTTGGGTTTTATGATACTGATACTTAATTTTTTTTAAAAAAAAATTCTATACATTTATGTTTGATTTTTAAATAAACTAGGAGTAATTCGTGCCTGAAAATATGATGTAATGTGAATAATTTTGAGAGAGATATTAGTGATCGTTGGATGAGTTTATTTAAAACCGTTGAATAGATTTATTGAAATCTGTTTTATTTTATATTATAGATATAGATTGGTTGACCTTGTCATAGTAGATCATTCATTGATTATACACTAAAATAGTAATATATTCATCTACATCCAAGAGAATAATATTAATGATAACAAATATTTTAAGACTTGTCTATAGTACAAAAAAAAAAATTGTACCATACTTCTATTTATCACATTTGTAAATATCTTTACTACTGTAATTAGTATTTTTACCATTTGTTGTGGTATACAAAAAAGTGATAAAAATAATTATTACAACAGTGATAAAAATACTCACAACAGTGATAATAATACTCACAACAGTAATAAAAATATCTACAAATGTGGTAAATCACTCACAAAAATCGTATTTTTTTTTCTACCGAAGAAAAGTGATAAAATACTTATCATAATAGTGATAAAAATACCCACAAAAATGATAAATCACTTATAAAAGTAATAAATTTTTTGGTTGTAAAATGACCAATAAATTTTTTAAAAAATCCATTAAAATAGTAAAAAATAATAATCTATCTATATCTATACTATCTCTAAATGTCAACAAAAATGAAAAAAATATTTGTTAGACCAAATTAACCTGAACAAACTAACTAATGTTTATCATACCTTTTGTAATTGATAATATTATTATATTATAATAATTGTCACAATTATTTTATTGTTGGCTACTATTTAAGTTTTACATAAACAATCTTGACTGTTGGGTTACTAGGATTTTAATATCATAATGAATAATTATAATATAAGTTTTTTCCATGTATTTACTTTTAAAACCTACCATCATTGATATTTTGTTTTCTCTTCCACATGTGTCTCTCTTTATGTATTTTCATTTTGTATCAATTCATTAACCAAACTCCCAAAGGAAGATGAAAGTAATCTAGGGTAAAAGAATCAGCATTGATTGTTTTAGCTTTCTACCATCCTCATCTTCGTCCTGGTTGAGATAATTATTTTTTTTATAGTAGTATAGATATATTCTTTTTTCTTTTTTGGTACATAAGACAGGATCACCATATCAACGACTCACATCCTTGAAAATAATTTCCCTCTATTCCAATATACTTAGATTGGAGTGTCTTGAAACTGACTTTAAGTGCATATATGAATACGTGAATATATGTTTCTTGTGGGTTCCATGTGAAATCTTAAAAGATTTGTTTCATTTTTACCCGTGTAAGAGGCGTGGACACTCTTATTGAGATTTCTTGTTTTCATACATATCAAAACATATATTTATATATGATATTAGTAGCTTCATTTTATTACGTACCAAAGGTTATATTTTATACTTGTAATTCTATATCTTAATTCATAGAAATATATTTGATAACATAGTTATTATATAATTTCAGCAAAATTAAAAATATAAAAATAAAATTATAATTTAAAATACCTCATATGCAACAACTGATAAATTTTAAAAATACGGTATCAATTTTTTTTTATCAATACCATAATCAAGTCCAAAATTTTAACTTAGTGACGTAACAACTGTCATAATTCAATACCTGCAAATGTCAAATTTGTTAATTCTAAAGTTTTTTGATTTTCCAGCATGTACTTCAAAGGGTGGTGGTCAAATCACATTGGAACAAAAAAATTAAAAATAAAAAATCACAAATCACAAATCACATTAGAATTGCGAAAGAAACTAGTCTATTAGGCCAATCATAATCTCCTAGAAACCTTTTTCAAAAAGGATTTTTTGAAAATTGGTACACTTAATTAGATTTATTTGGTAAAAAATATATATATTAAAAAATATTTTAAAATAAATACAAAAATATAAATACACATTTCAAGAAAAGTGGTACATTAAATATCTCCTAATTTTATAGGAGAATTTTAGTATTTAATGCACCTTCATTCATGTGTATTTGTTAATATATATATATATATATATGTGTGTGTGTGTGTGTGTGTGTGTCTATATTTATATAATTGTATAAATATAAATATATAAATATTCAAATTGTGTATTTAGATACAAATAAATATCAAAATTAAGGACTTAATAACCTTATATTTTTTAGTGCATATTTTTTATCAAATAAATCTAATTTAAGTGTACCCGTTTAACCTTTTCAAAATTCACCAAACCATGCATTGACTAACTTACGCCATACATTTTCCACAAAAACCCAAAAAAAAAAAGGGCCCCCAGTTCTTTGTATATCAGATCCACCGTGACGGTGTTGCCACTTGCTAGTCTCCATGCAAATCAAAGAAAAAGAGTCCCATGCAAATCAACGCAGTCAATGATTCAACCACATCCCCATCCTTCTCGAAGTTCGTATATGTTTACATGTGTTGTCCGTACCCAAAAATATTTGCTACCGTATTATTTATTATTTTTTAAAATATTAATATTATTTTTTGAGTAAAATTTGATGAGTTTAGATTCGTATCAAATTTAGATTCAGTTAATGAGTTAAGCTCAAATGCTTAATTTATGACCTCAATTTAATTCAAAATTCAAGAGTTCAGAGAAAGTCAACGAACATGAAAGAATAATCATCAAGATTGTCATTATTCCAAAATAGTGTCTATTCCCAACCGTAATTATTATTCCCAATAAATTAGTAGATTGATCTTCACACCATCACTACAGTTAGAGCTCTATGTCTATAGATTACAAACTCCATAGGACAGATCTCACACACCTCATATTGAGCGTACTCTTACTCTCTCTCTCTCTCTCCCTCTTACAACCTTATACTCTATCAAATAGAATTCTCTAGCCACCGTTACTGCTTCCAGTGGTTAAGTCACTCAAACCCAACTGTTCAATCTTTATCTTTTATTATTAATTATTTCAATAATTACTTTATATTACACACTTGATTAATTTAATTGTACATAATCAACTTTGTGCATCGCCATTATTTGTTCATCTTGTGGGTTTATTTACTATATTTTTTGGTTCACGTACCACTTTTTTTAATAGTGCTTATAATTTTTTGGGTTTAAATTTATTAATTTTTAGTTTTTTTTTAAAAAAATTTGGTATCATAAAAACAAAAGAGGTATGCATCCTGGCCTTTTCCGCGTGTACTTAAGTCATGGCACGTCGAATCTTTAGTTAAATTTATAATACTTAAGTTAGCTAGTAGATTTGATATAAAATTAATATTAAATTATTGAGCATGAACTTGGTCCTAATAGATTTTGACAAGAGAAGGATGGTTTTACAAATGTATGGTATGACCCATATTATACACAATTTGAACACAACATGCTTGAATTTAATTATAAAAAATTATCAATCGATCGATATTAATTGTATACATTTTAAAATGAAATTATTTGACTATAAAAATAGTCTGTCATGACACATTTCATTGTCAATCCTATTCTTATCGTTTAGCTCGATTAAGTCAATTTTCAAAAGAAGAAAGTTGGAATCGATATAATGAAAATGAAATTAAAAAATACAATATTTAAGTTAGATTTATATTTAGAATTCAACCCGAATTCACAATAATAGAGCCAATTAGGTGCAAGGTAGTCCACATGGTAAATTTTGACTAGATCGAGTCACCAATATGATAATAATTGTGAGATTGGACTAAGGGGACCCTCATTAGTAACACTTAGGAGAAAACTTGGTCATGCCCTTGTGACAGTCAAACTACAGTTAGCAACCACTTCTTTTATTTTTCTCTCCTAACATATCTAATCAACACAATATCTATCCATCATGGTGACGTACATATGAATTCATTGGTACGGACAGACTTATGGAAGAAACAAATTTGATATGGTACTCTCAAATTTTATTATTTTAATGAATATTTTTTAAATTTTGATGGGTCATGTTATAATTAAAAAATTTATAATTTTTGAAGGCATCTTTTTTATCTTTGATGTGGTAATTATTTTTATCATTTTTTCGGTTTAAAAAAAATTATCACATTTGTGGGTAATTTACTATATTTGTGAATGTTTTACTACTGTTATTGATACTTTTATTACTATTGTGGTAACTATGTTTATAATTTTTTTCAGTATCACAACAATAATAAAAATATTTACAACTATAATAAAAGTCAGTATGATATCGAAATTTTATTTTTTAATACCATAGACAAGTCCTAGTACAAACAAGTCTTAGGACTTTTTTTTTTATCAAACACTATTATCGAGGAAAGAAGACAATAAAATTTAAATTCACGATTTTAAGGTTTAACAGCGAAACATTGGTAAGTAACCTCCTTAAGAGGTTGACTATATGAGGTTTTGCGACTTTCCCACTCACCCCTTATTTCTTATTTGTGACGATATTCTTACTAATTTTTTAAACAAAAATAATAATAATAATGACAGGACTCTAGGTGGCTTTACAGCCCCTAGATTAACACGTGGAATAATGAAGTCGTTGTGATGTCCAACAGGCGCCGAGGAGGTAAGCCAAGATATGGTAACCCGGAGGAGCCGAGTACGACAACTGATATCGTATTTAATACGATTTGACCCCTCATTTATGGCAAAATGAGTGACGGTGACAACGCTAATAAATGTGCATCTGCGAGCACCTGCACTTTGGGAGTCTAGACCTATTGTTATGATGGCTAGGCATTAATGACTGATACGCCGAGATGATACGATCGGCTCTTCCTGAGGAATTGTTCCCCCTGAGTACTCAATGCTCAGTTGCTGATGTTAGATGCCTATCTGAAGGATGTGGATACTCGGGGAAAGGCATAAATGCTCGGCATTTGGCCGAACACTCACCCCATCATCCTAGCATTTAATAGGAAGAAACGTGAGTGGAGAACACTCATTGCGCGGGGGAAGGCATGTTAGACATTAAATGTCCAGATGAGACTGGAGGTGTTAGGCAATCATTGCTAATTCAGGTATAAATACTCCCCAGAAAAATGGATAAAGGTGCGCAAACTTGAACCATAAAAGATTATTAATTGAGCTAAAACCCTCGATCTTAGACTGACTTAAGTTTCTGAGGGAATAAGCCGGGTGTTCACCTGGCCCCCTTTTTCTGACCTTGTTGTCTCAGGTTCGCCAGCTTAGAGGTCGCTATTTTAAACTGTTGCAGGAATCATCTCGTGCAATTTGGTGTCGTCTATGGGAACGAGAGCATCTTTCCCGGTAGGGATCGTTTGATGGTGAATACCCGATCTCAGGGTGAAGGAGCAAGTGTGCGTATAAAGAATGCAGAGCCGTCCGGCTTCCAATGGTTCTAGAACCAGGTCCATTGAGCCAATCAGGTGGAAGGGAACATTCCTCGCAATGAACTCTCCCTATGGATCAAGGCCTTGGGGGGCATGACCTCATGGCTCGTGATATCGTTGAGATGGTGGAGAAGCGAATGGGCAAACGCATTAAGCAGCTTGAGAAGGAAAACGCCAAGGTCCGGCGACGACTCGACTATTTTGAACAGTCAGCAAGCGTGAGCGGACATAGTCGCGGGCACAGGCCAGACCCCCAGTCAAAACCTCTCCAGGCCTCCTTGGCATATACCCTCCAGGAAAGACTGGCTTAGACACTCACCCGAGGGGCGCAACCGCCAAGGTGGGTTCTCGGCCTCCAAGGAAAAATCAGAATCAGGCCAAAAAGCAAGTCTGTCTCAGTGGGACCTTCGTCGAGGGATACTCGAGGACATCGGAGCCGCCGAATCACAAGCGGAGTCCATACCCAGGAGGCCTCGAGAAGAAAGACCCAAATAGGATCCTAGGGTCCACCTCGCCGCTTATTGCAACCCTGAGCTTGAGGTTGATGCTGGCGAAGTCATTTCACCGTTCATTCGAGCTATCAGGGAGGCCGAAATGCCGAAGAAGTTTATTGTCCCACAGTTTAAAATCTACGATAGGAAGGCCGATCCCGAGAGTCACTTGTGGTAATACAATCAATTGATGTCTATCTATGATACCGATTAAAGGGTGTTATGCCAAATTTTTTTCATGAGCCTAGGGGACATAAGCATGAGATGGTACGAGAACTTGGCTCCTAAAAGCGTCAGGTCCTAGAGACAATTGACGGAGCTCTTTATAGCTCGATTCATCACCAGCAGTAAGAAATCGAATGACATCAGTACTCTATTGACGCTTAGGTGAAAAGGAGGGGAGTCCCTTCGATAATATGCCGCCCGATATAGGGATGAGGTCAACGAGGTGGAGGCGTGTTCGAAGGCACTAGCCATGGCATAATTTAGGCTGGGGCTGTCCTAGGACACTGATTTTTATAAGTCACTGACCAAGAAGACTCCAGCGGACATGAAAGATTTGATGGCCCGGATAAACAAATATGCCCAAGTGGAGGAAGAATCTAGCGCGCTAGAGAACAGATTCTCGGTGCCGAGAAAGAGAGAGAATGAATAGTCGGCCAAAAGGGGAGGGCCTATTTCATCCCAAACTCGTCTATCCTTCTAGGGGATGAACACGGTCTTCAAAGAGCCCATTTACAAGATACTTTCCAAAATTAAAAATATACCCTACTTCAAGTGACCCCCGAGAATGATAGGAGATCCATCAACGAGGAATGCGATTTTTCGTTGTTCATTGAAGACGTGGACCATTTGATAGATGATTGCAAGGTCTAAAAATCCTTCCTTAAACAACTGGTACGAGATGGGCATCTCGGGGAATTCATCGAGAGGGGGAAGAAAGCTGAAGTGTTAGCTGAGGTGGCGCCCGTGATTGATGTTATTCATGCCTGCACTGTGGAAAAGCCTACGTACAACTCCATTCGTGCTGAGTTACAGAAGGTCTCTCAAGTAGTCAGAGTGGAAGAGAGGGGTAAAGAGAGACCCCCCAAGAAGCAGCGAGGAAGTGCCGAGATTATTTAGTTTTTTGATGCTGACCTTGGCGGGGTGGTCCTTCCCCATGAGGATGCATTGGTGATCATTTTGCGAGTCGAAAAGTTCGATCTCAAAAGGATCTTGGTAGACTCGGGCAGTTTTTCCGAGGTAATGTATGACCATCTCTTCCGCAAAATGAGATTCTCACAAGGGGATTTGGAACCCGTAAAGACCCCCCTCATTGGTTTCAATGCCCTCCCCTCTTGGAAAGATCACCCTCATGGTACGTGCGGGGATAGTGACCACCTGAGTGGAGTTTGTGGTAGTAGACTCTGACTCCCTGTACAACTCTATTATGAGAAGGTTATGATTGCATGCGATGAAGGCGGTCCACTCGTCCAATCACCAGAAGATAAAGTTCCCTACACCACAGGGCATAATAAAAGTCCGGGGTGATCAGGCATTGGTGAAAAGTTGTTTCTATGCCACGGTGAAGACTTGAGTTAGCGGTCGGAGTCAAGAACGTGATCTCGAAATGGTGGTTGCCAAATAGAAATCACAGAACGGTCGACCGGGAGTGGATGAGCCCATTACAGAGCCAGCTGACCCGTTTACCGAGGCCTTGGTCAAGATCCTTCTGAGCCCAGATAGTGATGATAAGTACTTTTTTGATAGGGGAGTCACTCAGCGATGCAGAGAAAAATGATATGACCTCGTTTCTACACCGGAACGTTGATGTCTTTCCATGGACCCAAACCGAGATGACGGGGATAAGCGCTGAGGTGATGACTCATCGGCTCCATGTGGACCCCTCGTTTAAACCCGTTAGGCAGAAGGCTCGAAGAACGTCGCCTTATCATGCGAAGGCTGTAGATGAAGAGGTGGATAAGTTGTTGGGGGCAGGTTTTATCAAGGAGGTACAATTTCCTCAATGGTTATCCAACACCGTGTGCGCCAAAAAGAAAGAGGGGAAATGACGAGTTTGTGTGGATTTCACGGACCTGAACAAGGCTTGCCCCAAGGACGAGTACCCATTGCCCATGGTTGATCAGCTAGTGGATGCAATAGCCGATCACAAGCGAATCACCTTTATGGATGCCCGGACAGGATATCACCAGATTCTCTTACATGAATCGGATCAGGAGAAAATGACATTCATTACACCCCTGGGGATCTAATGTTACACGATGATGCCCTTTGGGTTGAAGAATGTAGGGGCGACTTACCAACGTTTGATGAATAAAATTTTCAAGGAGCAGCTCGGCAAAACTATGGTGGTGTACATTGGTGACATGTTGGTCAAAGCAAAGAGAGCACCGACCACCTCTATGATCCCGGGATAACGTTCGCCATCCTCCGAAAGTATGACATAAAACTAAACGCCTCAAAATGCTTTTTTGAGGTGAGCTCGGGAAAGTTTTTGGGATATTTAGTTACTCACAGGGGTATTGAGGTGAACCCCAAGCAGATACAAGCGATCCAGGACGTCCGGGCACTTAGGACCATTAAGGATATCAGCTAAAGGAGTATGAGATGAGGAGTGTGGCAAGCTCTTGAGGGGATCAAAGAGTACTTGAAACATCCTCCAACCTTATCTGTCCCGGCGGCTGGAGAGGTACTTATCCTTTACTTGTCGGTATCTCAAGGAGCTGTGAGTGGAGCACTGGTCAGAGATAGCAAGGGAGCCCAAAGACCCGTATACTTCGTGAGCAAGATTTTGATTGACACACAGACAAGATACTCTCCAATAGAGAAATCAATTTTAGCATTAGTAGTCTCGGCGAGGAAACTTCGACACTATTTTTAGGCTCACGCCATAGAAGTCCTGACAGATCGGCCTCTCAAGCCAATCCTTCACAGAGTCGATATTTCTGGGAGGGTTGCCAAATGGGCCGTAGAGCTTAGGGAGTTCGAGATCAGGTACAAACCTCGTACTGCGATAAAAGGACAGGTCCTAGCAGACTTCATCGCCGAGTTCTCTACGTCAGAACCTCCACCAACGACATAGGCTCTAAGAGAAAACATTTGAGATCTTCATGTTGATGGATCCTCGAACGCAAAGGGGGCAGGAATAGGGATTGTGCTGGTCAACTCATAAGGATTCGTTATAGAAAGGGCAATCAGATTAATGTTCAAGGCATCCAATAACGAAGCCGAGTATGAGGTGTTGCTAGCAGGTCTAGATGCTACATGCTTGATCGGGGTCATACACCTTTAAGTCTTTTGTGATTGTCAGCTGGTCGTGAACCAGGTAAATGGAGACTTCGAGGTCGGGATAGCATAATGAAGGCGTATCATGAGAGGACAAAATCCAGAATGAAAAAGTTAGAAAAAGTGGAAGCTTCCCAGATTTCTAGAGATCATAATACCCATGCCGACACACTAGCACGCCTGGCTTCGGCGTTGGCGTCGGAGGTAACTCGGCGCATAATCATTGAGAACCAGGAAAGTTTAAGCATAGACGAAATAAAGGCCGAATGAGGGTTGTCGACGCTAATGCAAGCGCCGTTGGGGTGGATGAACCCCATTATTACATACCTAACGGAAGGAGTGCTTCCCGAAGATATCAAAGAGGCCAGAAAGATTTAGTTCAAAGCTCCTAGATTTTGGATGTCAGTTGATCAACAATTATACAGGAAATTATTCTCGGGACCACTGTTTCTTTGTGTCCCCGAGGATAAAGTATAACCCCTGCTGTATGAAATCCATGAAGGGGTGTGTGGAAGCCACACGAGCGGAAGATTTCTCGCGCATCGAGCAATGACGTAAGAATATTGGTGGCCATTCATGCAGAAGGACGCGAAGAGTTATGTTCGAAAGTGTGACAGATTTTAGAAGTTTGCCCTTATTATCCGACAACCTGCTGGAGATTTGAACTTGCTGACAAGCCCTTGACCGTTCTCTCAGTGGGATATATATATTGTCGGACCTCTTCCAAGATCCCCATTAGGCAAGAAAATCTTGTTGGTGGCAACTGATTATTTCACCAAATGGATTGAAGCCGAGTCCTTGAGCCGTATTCAGGATGTGGAGACGAAGAAGTTCGTATGGCATAACGTCATCACCTGATTTGGAATCCCTAGGGCTATCGTTTCTGACAATGGGGCTTAATTCAACAATGACCCATTTAGAGAGTTCTGTTCGGGGTTCGGAATATGTAATTACTATTCCACGCCAGCCTATCCCCAATGTAATAGACAAGCTGAGGTTTCCAACAAAACCGTGCTGGCCGGAATCAAGAAGAGACTTGAGGAGGCAAAAGGAAGATGGATCGAGAAATTGCTCAATGTATTATGGGTGTACAGGACCACGCCGAGAACATCAATCGGAGAAACCCTCTAAGCCTTGACATATGGAGTCGAAACTGTCATCCCCTTGGAGGTGGGACTCCCAACAATACGAAGCCGAGCCTTCGAATTGGGAAACAATGATTAGATGCTCGCTAGAGACCTCGATTTGGTTGAAGAAAGGTGGTCATTGACGTCCATCGAACTCACAAGGTACCAAGAGGAATTATCACGACGACACCGAAAAAAGGTTCGAACAAGAGATCTTCAAGTCGGAGATTTGGTATTGTGAAAAGTAGTAGGCAATGCTCGCGAACCTATTGACGGCAAATTGGGTCCCAATTGGGAGGACCCTTATAAGGTGGTCTCTGTGGGGGGCACAGACGCATATAGATTGCAAAGTATGAACGATAATGATGTAACCCAACCATGGAATGTATCCAATTTAAAAAAATACTACTACTAAATCTGATTTCAGTCTTTATTGTTGTATTAACACGAGTCAAGCGCTCGGTCGTTAGGAGTATGACCCCGAGGGGTGTAAGACTCCACTATTGGAGCAATGCCTTCAAATTAACATGAGCCAAGAGCTTGGTCGTTAGGGGTACAACCCCTAGAGGTGTAAGACTCAATCTTAGGAGCAATGCCTTCAAATTAGCACGAGCCAAGCGCTCGGTCATTAGGGGTACGAACCCGAGGGGTGTAAGACTCCACATTTGGAGCAATGCCTTCAAATTATTAACACGAGCCAAATGCTCAGTCGGGTTTGCTAAGATTTTACTTACTATGAATTCCTCTTTCCGTATGGATTCAAAGTGAAGCTTTACTACCCTAGGAGAAGGAAAAACACATGCGAAAAAAAACAAGTTCCATTAAAAAAAAAAAGGGGCGGGGCTTTGCGTCCCCAAGCATACAAGAAGTTACTAAATTTTGTACATAGAAATTACAGAACAAACATGGGACATAGAAGTTGCTAAACCTAACAGCTGCTAAGGGCCCTCGGCTCATTCCTCCCCGGCTTCTCCCTCGCCGAGCCTTAACGCCGCCTTTGCAATTCATCTCCAACCTCAAATATCTCGTCTAGCTTGGTGTCACGCAATGCAGTAATAATTTGGGGTAGAGGAGGGGGAATATCATCTGTTGGCTTGGCGGGTGGCAAAAACGGAAGGGCAGGAGAAGGCTGGTCGGAATAGTTGCTAAGTGTGATGGGTTCGTTCCCACCCTTGACCCCCACCACCCCTTCTGCCTGAACTTGCTCACCTGGGTCGACTTGGACTTGTTCCTCCAACACCTCGTCATCGACCTCCCTTCGAAGGCTGTGCATGGCGAACAAGTCCAAGCCTACCTCAACATGGCAAGCATGAAGGGCGGCGTCTCAACCTTCTTTGAAAGCCTTCTTCTTGGCTTCCTCGAAAGGAAGGACCATTCAGTCCTAGGTGGCCAACCACACCCTTTGACATTCCGACTACAACCTTCCTACTCTCCCGCCTTTTCTGTTGTCAAGGAGTCCACATTGGCAGTAAGATCGTTTATGACGGACTTGGACTCTTGCAGCTTGACCTTGGAGGAGGAGACTCGCAGTTCATACTCTTTAACATTCTTGACCATCGCAGCTTCACCTGCCCTCGTCTTTTCCAAATCTGCATTAAGGGCGTCTTGCTGACGGATGAGCTCGACAATGTGCTTGGTCTGGTGGCCGAGGGTCCTCTTGACCTTGAGGATGTGTTCATCCTTAGCAGCCAGGGCTCGCTCGGCGTTCTTCGCCTCTTGTTTGTATTCCCAAAATTATGCAGGAAATACTCAGGAAAACGTTATACTTACCACCAAGTTATTTTGGATAGTGCTCATCAGAAGCTGATTGTCTGAATAGCCTTTGTATACGGCCATATCGGCTTCAAATTGAAAAGTCCCCACAACGACAAATGCCACCTCGGGGGACTGGAGGATGCAGTCAGCTTCCAAGATAGGCGACCATTCCTAGTCTCGGCTCAAGGGACCCACTCGCCAGAGACAGACGGGCCCGAGGCATCATGCCGTCGTTTTGCTTGGCATTCTTTAGATTGTTTGGCCTCGCGGGCACGCTGATCCCTTGGCCGGTCTCCAGGAGTGGGGACCTAAGATGGGGGCCTTTGCCTGGTCGGCGCGACTGGGTCCCTAGAAGGTTGAGGACGGGGCGACGACGGGGGTGGTTGCCGCTGAGGAGAACTTGGCGGGGGAATGATTAGGGCCGTGTTGGAAGGCCCGGCTAACCCAACGAGCTTGGCTTTCCTTGCCGCAGCGGCGGCCTCCATGGTGGCAATGGTGACCAGCGGTGGGTTGAACATTTCTTCAAACGGCAGGGGCTCGAGAGGATGTTCAGACTCTTCCTCAAAATATTCCTCGGATTCTTTCTCTTTCGACGAAGAACGGTCTTCCCAAAGGGAAGGGTTAAAGGGAGGGGGGGATCTGAGAGAATCGGCTGTATGTCGGCGTGTAGTCGAGAAGGGTGTGCGTCGCTCGCTCGATTGGTCGTAGGACCAAACCCTTAGGAGATCGACAAATCGGACTTGGGACCTCAAGGGTTGAGCAGCGTCCTGACGATATCCTTCTGCAAAAGCAAATAGCTGAGGTCAGGTCCAAAGATAGTAAAATCAGTACAAGTCTAGGAAAAAGACACACCTTCATCGCTCGGCACTTTGGGGCAATACAATCCGACATACTCGGGCCTTGGTCCCTTCTCCCAACTGCTGCTGAGCATGATCAGATCGTCTACATACCCTTGTCTGAGTCAGACATATGAGTTACCAGATACATCGAAGTATCTCGAGCCTGGAGGTAGTATCTTCCCCTGACGACTAACCTCATGTCATAGTAGAACAAAATTTCATCTACTCCTAAGTCGATCCTTAGTCGAGCATTTAAGGCAACTACTCCCATCACAATCCTAAAAAAATTAACCTCGCATTGAAGAGGAAAGAGCTTCAGTTGCATCAACATTCGCAGCAACAGGGTATGGAGAGGGAAGGTCAACCCCCCTTCCATGATAGCCTTGGTCCAGAAAGGCATCATATCTACACTTCTCATATCCCTCCTATGGTGAGTGGGGTTAAAAGGGAAGGCAAGGATAGACTCATGGATGTGGTACCTAACCCTGAATGCTTGGATGTTCTTGTCAGTCACTTGGGTTCTCCTTAACTTAGGGTTAGCCCTAGCCCTAACGGATGCCTACCCCCTGGTTCTACTAGTTCTGGCCATTAGTGGGCACTAAAAGGAAGAAATGTAGAGGAAATGAAGAAAGAAAAAGCTCAAAAGGAGGTACTTACAGGAAGATAGCCTTCAAAGAGGGAGGTCGGTGAATGAAGGAAACTTGGAGAACAGGAAAGTGCTCGGGGGCTGATTGCTGAAGGAAGGATGAGGATGCAAAAGTTCTGAGAAGACATGAGCACCTCCTATTTATACTGCTTTGCAAAGGGGTGGGAATCAAAAAGTTAGGTCATCTTTACAGTATTTGAAAAGGGCGGCGTCAGATGTGCAAGTAACCGTCACTGTTAATGAGACGTGATGATTGAGCCTCTAATCCCTTTGCGCCACTTGTCTCACGTTGCGAAAAGAATGGAGGCTAGGGGCAGTTGGCGGGACTCTAGGTGGCTCTATAACCCCCAGATTGACACGTGGAATAATGAAGCCATTGTGATGTCCAACAGGCACCGAGGAGGTAAGCCGAGATATGGTGACCCGGAGGAGCCGAGTACGATAGCTGATATCGTATTTAATACAACGTGACCCCTTATTTATAGCGGAATGAGTGATGGTGACAAGGCTAATAAATGTGCACCAGCACTCTGGAAGTCTAAGCCTACTGTCATGATGGCTAGACGTTAATGACTGATACGCCGAGATGATACGATCGGCTCTCCCCGAGGAACTATTCCCCCTGAGTATTCAATGCTCAGTTGCCGAAGTCAAATGCCGATCTGAGGGATGTGGATACTCGGGGGGAAGGGGCATAAATGCTCTGCATTTGGCCGAGCACTCGCCCCATCATCCTAGCATTTAATAGGAGGAGACGTGAGTGGAGAACACTCATTGCGTGAGGGATGACATGTCAGACATTAAATGTCTAGATGGGACTGAAGGTCTTAGGCAATCACTGCTAATTCATGTATAAATACTTCTCAGAAAAATGGACAAAGGTATGCAAACTTGAACCAGAAAAAGATTATTCATTGAGCTAAAACATTCGATCTTAGACTGACTTAAGCTTTAGAGGGGATAAGCCGGGTATTCACCTGACCCCCTTTTTCTGACCCTGTTGTCTCAAGTTTGCTAGCTTGGAGGTCGTTATCTTGAACTATTGCAGAAATCATCCCCTGCAAATAATATGTGAGAACTTTGAACCTTGGGAAACAATTTTTTTAGGATTATATGATTTCGATTTTGAAAAATATATTTTTTGATCTTACAATTATTGTAAATTATTGTTAGCAATTGTAAGCGTATTGAAATGTTCTCAATATAGAGGCCAAAAACAATGGATTTAAGGAAAGGGCCAATCATTAAGGTTTGAAAAATCTCTTTTGTTACATAAATTATTGACTATGAATAACCTCCAATTATATGAATACTCTAATTCTGAAGTAGATTGTCTATTTTTTATTAGATTGAAGAAAAAATTAGTTGAGATAAAAGGTAAACTAATTCAAACATCCCTGATCTTAACAAAATAAAAAAATAAAAACAAATTCAAAGGAGATCCTTTGGACAAAATTTATCAAATATGTTCAAGGTAAATAAATTTTGGTAGAAATCTCGATCACAAGTTGTGTATTAGTACAAGACACACATACACATATAGGGTGTAATATCAATTCATGATAAATAATCTGTTATTAAGTGAAATTGCGTGCAATTATATTGAAATAGACCCAATTAATCTTGATAC
Source organism: Ilex paraguariensis (assembly GCA_963454935.2). Taxonomy (NCBI): domain Eukaryota; kingdom Viridiplantae; phylum Streptophyta; class Magnoliopsida; order Aquifoliales; family Aquifoliaceae; genus Ilex; species Ilex paraguariensis. Next base: position 286,758 of record CAUOFW020007425.1, on the reverse strand, counting down.
CATACAAATAACATCGTCTCCCAATTCACCGAGCTTATTGACTCAATATGAATCTCATTCTTTGATAAATTAAAGTGATAATCATTATATGCACGTGATGGTTAGATATTTCGGGATTAAGAGTATAAATAATCATAATAATCATGAGATATTTTTTTTTTTTAAATTAGTAAAAGATAATAACCTCAACATGAGTCTGTTCAATACACAAAGTGTATTAGTGCAATAATTCGAGACATCAAACAGTCTCCTACAGTCAAGACAATCTATGTCAGAATATTATATTTCAATTATACTTATGGTGTATCCAATTTCATTTAGGATTGTGAACATTTATTCATATTATGCAAAGATTCGATAATCTGGTATTCTATACATAAGCAAAACTCTACACCAGATTATCTATAATATAAAATATAAAAACCACGTGCATACCATATATTAAATATAATGTAAACATTTTACTCCCATAAATTGTTAATAAAATATAAAGAACAAATTTTTACTAATTAATAAAACGAGTTTCACAACAAAAAATAAAATTTTAATATATAACTCTATTAAAAAGGATATATATAACTTTATTTATGGACCCCATTAGGGTTCATTTTTTGAATTTTGAAACAGATACATTTAATCATAAATTTTATAAGGGAAAAAGTAAGGCCAATGCACTTTTGAACGATTGATATAAATCATTACCAAATGATAATTAGCCAACATATTTTACTTGTCAATTCACATTTCAAATAAAGTCTAATAGATTGACATCATGGATGGTAGGGATCACTTGTAAATGTTAGATTACAGCTGAATTCATGCAATGTGATCTATTATTAAGAAAAAAATAGATAAAAAATATTAGAGAAAATTCAAATTTTTATTTCCCACTTAAGCATAAGCCAAAAAAAAAAAATTGTAATGATAATTAAGGGTCATATGCCAAACATCTTAAAATTTAATAAGTATATTTCTTTTTCAAGAAACGTTAAGAACATGGTCATTCTAGTAATTTGAGCATTACTATGTTTACCAAATTATTTACTAAGTTTTGTATACCAAATCAATGTAGTTGATTGAATTAATGAGTGTCACTCACTCATATTTACACGTTCAATATATAAAGAGTAATTAAATAGGGAAATCACTTGAATATTTTTCTAATTTTCAAATATATATTTTTCAAAAAAGAAACGATGATGTACTGAAAATTTTTTTCACTCTTAGCTGATTTGTTTCTCATATTTCTTATTTGATATGATTATTGATTTCATTTTATCCTAATTATAGAATTTCGCTATCGTTTAGAGAAGACATTATGTCTTTTTTAGCTTAAAATATTTATTAAAAAGGGATAATATGATGTAAATAAGAATAAATTATTGAAAATGTGAAATATAATTTAAAATGCATAGGTTATAAAACTTTAATTTTTTTATATTATAATTAAAATTATCTAATGAAGTTATAAACATCTCGACTAATCTCACGATCTAATCTCACGATGCATCCACACCCTTGTACCAGCCCTGAGAGTAATTTACCCTTCCCTTCCTGGTAGACAGAGTGGCTTTAAAAGTCTTCCTCTCCAACCACCATTTTCTCCAGGGAGAGATCTTCTCCACTCTCTCTCTCTCTCCCTCTCTCTCTCTCTCACACACACACACCTTAAAATGCCTCAAGTTGATCTAGAAATACTAGTTCCGGTTTGCGGAGGCGGCGACATCGACGGCAAAATTGCCTGCGAGACTCTCACCGACGAGACGACGGAACACACTGAACATCCCGCCGACGTTCCTCCAGATTTCCCGCCAGAATCATACTGTCTCTCCAAAGACGCCGAACTAGACTGGTTCGATCGAAACGCTTTCTATGAGCGAAAGGAATCAACCAAAGGAAACTCGAATAATTCGACAAACTTGAATTCGAATGCGAGTCCGAGTTCTAATTCGAATTCTCAGGGATTTCCGCTGAATCTGAAGTCAAAGGCTTCCTTTCTTGCATTGCCGAAAACTCCAAAGGCTACTTATGTGGATGCCAAGAGGAGGACCAGCAAACAGGCGAATATCAGACTGTTTCCAAAACAGTCTGAGTCAATTGGAAAATCGGCTGTTTCGGTGACTGAACCGTCGTCTCCGAAGGTTTCTTGCATGGGAAGAGTGAGATCAAAGAGAGGTCTCCGGAGGTCATCAGAATCGACGAAAAAGGACGAAGAACCGGCTGAACAATCAACAATCGGTAATGATCGTCGGAAAACTGGTTTTTGCTCACGTTTAATTGCAATTTTCAGGCCCAAAAGGCGCAGAGAAACAGCGATCCAACCGGGATTCGAAACCAAGGAGCAAACGGTTGAATCGCCGTCGAGAAGGAGCGTCACCGTGAAAGCGAGTATTGAACCGGTGGCAGAACCTCCCGGTTTGGGGGGGATGGCACGGTTCTCGTCTGGTCGGAGATCGGAATCATGGAACCGAGGCCATTGACGTGGCAATGTCCTATTCCACGTGACTTTCGGAGAAGAGGACTAGTGGGCCAGCGGAGGAAGTTGATTACAGGGGTGTCCCGTCGAATAATGAGTCCCGCCCTTTCTGTTCAAGGTAAAGCGACAGTTTTTACAGTTATTTTTAGGCCTTAGAAAACTAGTATGATTTGTGGGACTTCTTACATCTTAATCAAGTAGTTAATGTAAATATGCGAGTGTTTTTTTGGAATGAGCATGTTCAAATATTTCTCATCATTTTCTGTTTTTAGTGAAAATAATTACACTTCTTTTCATGAAAATATTAGATATAACGGTTATACATTGTCAGTATTGTCACAGAATAATAACTCAAAAATTAGTCAAAATACACCCCATTCATTCAAATAAACACCCCTAAGATAGTAACCGTAACATGTACGAAAAGCGAAGTTCACTTATCCACTTATTTATTTATTATTGTGCGAGCCAAACGATCGGGGCTTTCGACAAAAAAAAAAAGAAAAGAAAAAAACGCTTGGGACTAAAGACAAAAAAAGGCATAAGTCGTGTCATGGCCGTTAATTTTGTTGTGAAAATGACAATATTGATATGGTATAACCATTACACCCAATGCTGATTCATCATTTACACTTTTTAAAAAAAAATTAAAAGTGGGCATCTTGGTTTTCAATTATCGTTAGATTAATATAGAAATACTGACTCTAAATATTTTCCAATATTTTTTTTCTTCAATTTTTGTTTCAAAAAATCATCCACCGTTAGCGAGTGATGATAGTAAAAGTTGGTTGGAAGCAAATTAGAAGATGAGACTATCTTCATGACTCCATCTTTAAGCCTCTTTCCCCAACTTTTTTGCTCTATTTGTTATTTTGTATCCTTCGTTTTTGTAGTGGACCCAAACCAGTTTGAAGTGTCAAACACCTCTAATTGTCATGTTAATATCATCTTTCTGCCTTTAGCTTCAGAGGATACTTTCCTTGACTAGGTTGAAAGTTCTTTACATTTTGCAGCTCTAACTCTCACCCACTTCAATCACATATATTTAACATGGGACATATAAAGTCAAACTTTGATCTCATTAGATATACTTTTATTCAATAAATCATTTATTAATAAGAAAAATTACATGAGAGGAAGAGGAGTTCCAGATCCATCTATTATATTGTGAGCTTTAAAAGTTTTTGCAAGCTTTCCAGAATGCTAATTGAATTATACTGATGTGTGTGTATCTCTATGTTTAAGGTATTAGCTGATAATTGCTTCAATTTCCATTTTTTTTTCCTGAAAAATATGAAGCCTATATTAAATTTTTTTCATTCCATAAATTAATTTTGTTTATTATTTTTTTTTATTTATTTATTATTTTCATGTTTGTTGGACTCGTGTTTGGAGAAAAGATTGAAGTTGATTGTATGAGTAGGGTTGTGTCTATGTCATATCAAGTTTGCATTGTATTCAAGTTATGTTGATTACAAGTAACTATAAATCTAAAATCCTAATATTTTTATTTTTATTTCTTTTTTTGGAGGGGCAGGGAAAAGGAGTTTTGAACCATTGACCTCAAGAAGACAAAATTTTTACAAGGTAAAGAATACTATTAGACCAAATGACCATGGGTGAAATCCCAATATTAGAATTCCCTCCCTTAACCAAATTCACCACATAAGTGTTCTCCATAAATTAAAATCTACTCGATCCATTTCCTAGCAAAACCAAATAAAAAAAGAATAGCAATTCTACAACAATCCATAGAATACTAGTTCAAGAAATAAAATCATACAATGCCGGTTAAACGTGTTTATGACGTCAAAATCAACTTATGCTGTGTTTAACATTAACCTCATTCTTTTATAATTCATGTTATTAGATCTTATCATTGTCAAGTTTGTGTTGTGTTGTATTGGGTACGAATTGTGTTTCGGACCTTATCGAACATAACACTCTCAATGAGAAACCCATTAAGTAGAAAATGTAAATTTTTACAATAGTAATCAAGTAAGAACATATTGTTCATTGGCACAACTCTTCTGTTTTTGTCATTGATCATAACTTATTATTTAAGATAACGATAATAATATTGGTTTTAACTAATGAAGCTCATCATAAAGCTCAATTTGTCGTCCATTGAGTGCTTGCACCGGCCTCGAATTGTTCTTGCATGTCGATTTAAGTGGAGCCTTCAAAGCCTTTACTTGCTCTTTCGATATTGATCTCACCTATATTTTATGAACCAATACTATAAACTCCATCATTCCCAAATAAAAAACAGAGTTGCAAATGGTAACAAATGCTTATAATTAACTATGGCTGTTAAAAGAGCTAAATTTTTTGGGCTCGACTCGATTTTTGCTTGTTAAATGAATATGATGTAATTAAAATTTTAAGCTCATTTAACATTCAGGTTGATTCTCATCGATATACCGCTTGGTTGGTTAAGGGAGGTCTGGGTAGGGTAGGTCTAAGCTTAATTTGTTTTTAGGATAAATTACATTTACCTCCTATGAGGTTCGGTCAAATAACACCTAACTAAACTTCCTCTTGTTTGAAAAATAACACTGCACTCTTTTTTGCTTTGGGTGTCGGTAATATAATTCCCTGCTATTAGTCTTTCGTTAGGAATTTGTAAATAGTTTGATGATGTAAGTCATTTATAATTTCAAAATACCAATTCTACCCCAATAAATATAGATAGACATTCAAACAGGTTGCCAAACAAATCCTATCATGTTATATACAAATTATACTTGTTTCCAAACAAATCCATTATTTATTACTCTCTTTCAACAGCCTCCGCCACTCTCTCTTCCCCTCATCAATTCATCAACGGGATGAAGACCCTCCCTACCCAGCAGCTCCATCAATTCAGCTCCTCCATGACAGTGTTATTTTCCAAACAAAGACGGGTCTAGTTGTTATTTGACCAAAAATCTCACGAAAGGTGGAGGTAATTTACCTTTGCTTTTTATGTTTCATTTAACTTTTTCTTTTTCTTGTGAAGAAATAACAAAGTACCATCTTTAGTCTAATCAATAACCTAATATGGGTCCGAGTCTCATTTAATGTGTGTATTGTTTGAATTTACCCGAGTTCGAAACTAAATTCAAGCTCATAGTGCAAAACAAGTCAATTCAAGCCAAAACTTTAGCATATGTATGTAAAAATCGAGCTGAGATTGAGCAATGAAATATGCATCTATCTTTATATGTATGAATGTATGGAGGTATAAGTGAATGTAAGAGTTACCTTGCCAAGTATGTGCCAGATGACATTTTGGGAGCATGGAGGTGTGGTGAGAGAGCCAACATATCTGTAGTACTTTCGGGTCCTTCGCATTAATTTCTTTGTGTTAACGGTCCCTAGAACAATATGAGCGTCTCCATGACCTGCGCGCACTTCGTTCTCCAACTCATCTAATTTTTTCTGTATCTGTAGCCATTAAAAAGTAGTGTCACAAATTCCTAACTTTTTTACGACTACTTTCGTTTTGAAATTATAACCGATGCATGCATATGGCAGCACAAAAACCCGAATTGATGTATGTAGTTTGTGGGCATCTAAATTTTACAGTTTAATCGGTCTAAAAGGTGTGTTCTTGTTGAGACAATTTTCTTGGTTTTTTCTTCTTCTTTTTTTCTTTTTAATTTCAATCAAGCCTTGTGTTTTGAATCTCTTATCTTATATACCATTACTAGGACTAGTAATCAAATTGACCTTCTCAAGTTAGGCTCGTTCAAGTTCAATTCATTTAAAAAACGAGTCGAACTTTGAATAATTTTTTAGATTTGTTTGGAAAATGAACTCGACAGGCTTTATTCGTTAATGTGCAAATACTCAAACTCAGTTTATTTTGAACTCATTTAGGTTCCAAAATTGAACAATTTTTTAAATTCAACTAAAAAATCTAGTTTTTTGGACTCAGTTCGAACCCATTCGACTATTGACTCCAATCATCACATCAGGCAGGAGTAAGCGCCAATCCGAGCTAACCCACAAGTCAAAGGACCGTGCCCGCCTATGGATCAGGTAGTCGTGGTGTGGACTGGCCAATGGGCTGATCCAACCCTTCCACGCAAAGGACAACCCACCACGCTGTATGTCGGGCTAATGGGTCACTCATAGAATACAAGATTTGGGCCAACCAATAGGCCACGGGTGGGTCTTAATGCTAGGAGATGGTTCATATCTTGAGTTGGCCATACCCTAGCAAAGGTAATGTACAAATAAAAATGCAATAGATAAAGTTAGCAAAAAAATATTGAGAAATTTTTATAGGAGTTAAACACACCACGTGATAGGATTATGTGTTGTATACACACCTAAATTATTATATCAGACACACAAGTCAACTTTTTTTTAAAAAATTCTGACAAATTGACTGGTTATAATAATTTATTGGGAATATACAATATTTCATTAGTTATGTACACCATCTGACAGGGTCACGTAGGTGGAGTTATGTCGCTAAAAACTGCAACTAAGCTATGAGTGTGTAATGGCTAACATTACCTGAGCAACGATGGGATCAGCATGGCCTAACCGGTAGAGGATTGCCACAACTGAGAAGTTGCCATCATCTGCCATGTGGACTAGATGGAGCTCTGCATCATACCTGCAATTAACAAATGAGAATTAATCTAGGCTTTGAGCAGGGTATTTTTGGTGATGTTAAGGCTCGGTTTTCGGCTCGTGGCCCATAAATTGGGCTCAAAGCCCAATTGGCCCTATCGACACTAGGTGGTTTTTAGCCCATGGGTAGGCCCAGACCGGATTGTCAAATTTTGAAAGAATAGTAAAAATTGAAAACATGGGGGACCATTAAGACTCGACTGATGGCAGGCCTTTTTCAAATGGATTGGCCCGGACCATCCCAGGTAGTAGTGAGGGTGAACTCATAATCGGTCTTTTTTCGGTCACCACATTGTTTTGACTAATTATGTTCTATGTCTTCTTTTCCACGGGAAAGTTCATTCGGTTCCGATAACAACCATCCCGAACCTCCCTTTCTCGTTCATAACAAAATATCAGAGAGAGAGAGAGAGAGAGAGAGAGAGAGAGGGCATACTGGACGCCATTGATGCGGTGCTCAGAGGGAGAATGCCAGTGCATTTGCTTCAAGGTGTAATTCTTACCATCTACAATCAACACTCCTACATTTTTCCCATAATGCACCTACGAGTATGGATCAATCATACATTGTAAGGAAAACTGTTGTACACACTCACTCCACCACCCATCTCTATCATTACTACTAAACATTATTTTTTTTCTTTCTCTTTTTCTCTATCTTTACTTAGTTTTTGAAAGAAAAGCATTATGACAACTATCCCACATCTCATGAAGTACTATGTTGAATATAGCATGATCCCACAAGACTTTCATCCACAACGATATTTGCAAAAAAGTAAGTGATAGATAATTTTATTTTTATTTTAAGGGTGTTGAATCCTGCACCTTTATTTTTTGGGGAAAAAAAATCCCAGACTTTTTTTTGCCCTTTTTGAGGCATAGTCAGGGGCAAGTAAAGCTCCTCTGCAGTACTGCAGGAGGTGTTGTTCCCTTAAATGACGTCGTTTTACACATTAAATAATGTCGTTTTATGTATATAACGATTTCATTTAAAGGAACAACGCTCCTGTAGTACTGCAGAAAATCCCTGTCCATCTTGGGCTATGTTGATAAAAGGGTCTTGTGCATTATGTAATACTACATTATCCCCAGTCAATTAAAGAAAGGTAATAACGTGTTTACCTAATAAATTTTCATCCCAAATGACGCGATACAATTTTTTACTATCAGATAAGTGGGTCCCATTAATATTTAATGATGAAAATTGTACCACATTATTTGAGAGGGATGATTTAATAAGTATAGTATTTTTCATTAAAGAATGTATGCATTGGACCACTGGGATTGTCAGATAAATTGACTCAACACCAAACCAGTCATGTGCATTTAGATTCACAGACTTTTTCTTAAATGAACCAAAAGATTTTAGGAAAGGTCAATAGCAGTGTGGTTTCAGATGCTCCAAACTTAAAAACAAGATTACAAATCAAATCGAAAGATTGGTGGAGTGAGCAATTCCTGATTTGCTCAATTAATGTTAATTTTTTGATGGAAAAATTACATTTTGACCCTTCAACTATGAACTTTTGTCACATTGCCTTCTCGACTATCATGTTTTTTTACCCACAACTAATTAGTTTCACAGCGCCATAATTATAACTTCCGTTGGATATTTAATGAAAATTTGTTTCATTTTATTCCCGAATTATGTAAAGTTTTTCTCTTTGCTTCAACACATTGACAATTTTATCCAAAAAGATAGCAGACATTTTCAATTGGAGAAGTGTGAAGTAATTTAAATAGTTGAGTGGATAATATAAAAAAAACAATAGTTCAATGGGAAAACTAAAATTTAGTCTATAGTTTTGGGGGTCAGAGTATAATTTACCCTTCATTGATTTTTTTTTTATCAGACCCTTCATTGATTGATTCGTTTCCTTTATAGAATGCTTTATCACCCTATATCTAGCTTGAATAGTTTGTATAAACAAAAATTAATAAAAAGTGTTAGATATATGTATTCCTGAATTATATATTATTTTATATTTATCAAACTTATTTTTTCATTACTCATACTTTATTATATAATTATAAAAATTTTGTAAGTTCCCAAGATTTATTGTTCTAATTATAAGAAAAAAGAATAAAAAATAGTTAGAGTTCGATTTTTTTAGAATTTTGTGATTGAGAGAAATTTTTAATGAAGTTTGAAAAATAATTTTTTTTCAAATTCATTTGGTTAGGATTCCACTTACAATTCCTTGAATACAATAAAAATAATAGTATATCATATTTGGAACTTTACTTTAATTAAGAATTAGTTATGTATATTCAGATAAAAAAAAGTGTATATTCGGATAAAAGTTAAGATACTATTATATACTATATATTATAAAGCATATTAAAAATACATTACAATCTATTTTTACACAAAATCTTAATACGATTTGAAAATTTTACTATAACTGAAGAATTATGTTGATTTAATATAATTAATTTTAAAAAATTATATATATGATTATTTTTTTCATAAAAATGAAAGGGTCATAAAAATTATATATATGATTATATGTGTGTGTGAGTGTGTCTGTCGGCACAATGCATGCTATCTTTGTATATAAAATGAGTAATATTAAATTGATGAAATTTTTGAACACTTTATTGAAAATTTTAATGATACACATAATTCTAAGGGTAATATAGTCGATCAATTTTTTTTTTTATACAAAAACATATATTTATACATGGAGAATGATCACTACAAGAGATGTTAGAAGTAATTTAGAGATTTAAATAGGTAATGATGTGATAGTATTTTAAATATTTAATTATGTAAGGATAGATTGACGTTTGCAACTTTTTTGTAAAGGTAAAATAATAATTCAAAAGTTTTAATGTTAAGATAGTTTAATTAGTAGTATAGATATGTATAGCAATAATACCATATCTAAAGACATTATACAATATCAAAATCGAATTAATCTTATAATATTTTAAATAGTAATTTAGTTTTTTTAATTACGTATTTTAAAATGTGAATTAAAGGGATTGTCAGACATTGGAAAATATGTTGATTGAGTTGTCTGACATTTAGAGCCGTGTAGAGAAATTAATATTTTTTGAGCGAGACAAAATTTTTTAGGATGAATTTCATATTATTAAATTGAAATATATGAAGATTGGTTTAATCTTGGTCATTGTTGTGCTTTCATAAGTTGAGAATTTAATTTTAAGCCGTAATATTATATAGATGTGTGCATGTTTGATTCACTTACGTAGACAATAAAGCGAGCACAACAATTGTAATTCTTTTTAATTTTGTATGTCGCGAACGCAGGTTTTTTATCTGAGCTACATTAATTTACTTTTTTGCTGTTTGTCTTTTGTTTTCTCTCTCGAATCAATTTGTTTTAGATTTAATCAACAAATAAAGTAAAATATAGTAGGAAAGAGCAAGAACAAACCTCAACATTGAAGCCATTGTCAACCAAAGTAACATTTGCAGGATAGTATCTTCTGGTTAAAGGCTTTAGCTTCTTATTAAGAACAGCCTTCTCCTTCACAATGTCTATGGGAGACTGCAGTTTTCCATGTGAACATGCTGAGAACTTCGGATTCAGGTTTCCCCATTTGTTAGGACCCGTATTGCCCGAGTAACTGAAATTAAAAGCTTCACCAGGCTCTGGATGAAAAAATTTTAACATGAAATTTTTTAGTTATGTAATGTTTGACAATTTTTCTAAAATAATTGTGACTATTTTTTGCAAAAGCAATTTATATGAATATTAGCAGTGACAAATAGTTATACCACGTGCCAATGCTGACGTGGTATCACCAAATAATAATATCAAAACAAATAAGTAAATGAACCCCACTAAAATTAATAATCAATCCTTCCTAGAAGCAAATAACTATCACTTTTCTTCCATGTCAGCAAATGACTATCCAAGTGGGGTTACTTTATCCACTCGGTGTTTTATTATTGATTGGTGATACCACTACAGAATTACTAACGTGGTATCACATTTGCATTCAATATTTACTCCAGAACTACATTTGCAAATTTGAAGACCAACCGAAAAAGAAGGAAATGTTTTATAAAATTAAGGAAAATTTCCGATCACACTCTTTCTAGTTTATTTTATCTTCAAAGATATCCCTCTATTATCAATATAGCATCACTAACACCCATTCTAGTTCATATTTAAACATCACTGACACCTTCTGCCATTAAACCATCATTTATAACAAAAACAAATTCATGTAACATACCAAAATTACTCTTATATAAATCCTAAACAATTTTTTTATATAAAATACGTTTAAAATTCGAACCGATTAAAATTTATTTTTCCACATATTAAAATCCAAGCTATTTAAAATTTATTTTTTTACATATTAAAATTTAAACCGATTACAATTCGATTCGAGCTGATTAAATTTTAGTTTGTTTATTGTTAAAATTCGAGCCAATTTGAGCTCTACTTGATCTATTAGTGCCGATTAAAATTTACTTCGAGTCGATTAAAATTTATATTTTTTTTACTTATTAAAATTTATGCCAATTAGAATTTGATTCAAGTTGATTAAAATTTATTTTTTTACGTATTAAAATTTGAATTGATTAAAATTTATATTTTTTTGATTTTGATTCGAATTGATTTTTAATCTGTTCGAATAGAATTTTAATTAATTCAAATTTTAATACGTAAAAAAAATATAATTTTTAATTGACTGAAATTTTAATACAAACAAAATAAATTTTAATTAACTCGATTCAAATTTTAATTGGTCTGAATTTTAATTCATAAAAAATTAAACAATAGAGAGGTCTTATTGAAGATATGTTTATCTAGAGGGGGTGTGAATGAAATTTTTCTTCAAATATATCATGACAATTTAGTAAAATTGTATTTTAATTAATATTTTTAATCTGATAGGAGTGTTAGAGAAGATTTAGAAAATAGAGAGAGTGTTCTTGAATATAGTAAACTAGAAGGGGTGTGAAATGATGGTATATAATTAAAAAAATTTGCATCATTTCATAAAGGAGGAAATAAGTGGTTCGTGAAATTGTTACAAATTGAATTTTTCAATGATAAATAATAAATAGTTTTTGAATTTTACAAAATAAATTTTTGTGATAATTCTGTGATATGTGTCTTAATAATTAAAAATATAATTCTAATAGTAACTTGTTGGATGATCGCATTCTATTAGATTCTTAACTGTGTAATTGTATTTGTTTAGTCCTTCTCTAGATAAATTTCTAGTTTCTGTAATACTTATAGTCATGTATATTTTCACGCGTACTATTATATGTGTGATTAAGTCCGGAGGAATGAGCAAATGAAAACAAAAAATAAAAAATCTAAAAATTAATAAAATGGTAATTTAGAAAAATGCAATTCAATGTGTTAGCTCTTTTTCCTCAAGACAAAAAAAAAGAAAAAAGAAAAAGGATCCTTATAATTGTTTCTTTTTTTTTTTTTGAATATTTATGTTTTTTATTGTGCTATAATTAGATGACTAATGGATAGGGCCTCCCTAACAGGCACTATAAAGAACAAGGTGATGGCCACATAGTGTATTCTTGGGAGGGGGGTGGGGAAAAAGTTGGGACGTACCTAATTAAATCTTTAACTTCTTTTGTGTGTTTTGAACAAACAACAATGCTATTTAGGCAAAAATTTGAAAACAACATCACACCAAAACACAATTTTTACGAACAATGAAAAATTATACATGAAACGAATAGAAATAGGTATTGAATATTGCGTGCAACTATCTTTAATTTCTTGTGTGTGTTTTGAATATACAACAATGCTATTTGGACAAAAACTTGAACAAAATGTCACACCCAAAATTAACTTTTACGAACTATGAATAGAAATAGTTGTTGATTATTACGTTGCACGCAAACTAAAACCCCTGAACACTGTTAGAAAAACTCCGAACCTCAAAAATTTATTAGTTGCAAGATGCAACAATTTTTTAGTTGCAACAAAACTACTATTTCAATGAATGTATACCAACTTAATATCTTTCATAATATACTAGGGTTGTGCACAAACATTACCCATCTCCAAATACGAAGTAGAAGAAGAAAAAGAAAAGGTGAGAATAAATTATGTAATACATAAATCTTAGTAGTGATGAGAGTTATAGCCTATAGGTGGTTAAGAACAGTTAGTAACAGTTGATTGTGAAGAGAGTCATGAAATAGTGAGTTCTTTTGCCAGGAAAAATAACTATAACTTAACTGTTTATAGTGATAAACTACTAATAAAGCGAGAGGGCATTAAAACCCTATACTCTCCCTTTTGTAATCAAAATTCAACAGTAACAAACAGTAGACACAAGGTTGATAAAAAAAAAACAGTAGACACAAGAAAATCATTAAGATCTCTAGTAGTCATTACGCTAACAGGAGTATACAAAATGTTTTATGAAGGGGATAATAAGTTTTCATCTCGGTTTCAATCAGGATGGAACTATGAATTTAGTTTGAGGGAAGATGTATAGGAGACGATCCATTGCATTTCTTAAAAGTTTACAGGGACAGGCCTATATATATTTTGGTTTATTTATTACTAACAACGGTATATAGTAAGGGTTTTTCAAATCGTCTTCTATGTAGAGCAGATGCAAATCTAATGGATATATGTCAAAAAATGTATACGGATAGTATTAGATAACTACTAATGTTACATCTCTCCCGACCAGCTTAAGCTTTTGAAACTAATGGTGATCAACAACCCAACTTGAGAGAGAGAGAGAGAGAGAGAGAGAGAGAATACCATTCGCAGTTGTGGCATGGATATTCATGAGCAGAAGTGAAATTGCAACTACAAAGAAGGCGACTCGAGCGGCCATTAATGCATGTACAGTTTTGAAGATGAACACTATTTCCCCCTTCCCCAATTACAAACAAAGATGAATGAAGAGATACTTTACCACCAAGTGTTGATGAAGAAAGATGAAATATATATATATATATATGGGTTTTGTAGTTCTCGACATGAACGACAGCAACTTTTGGAATACCCCTTTAGCTTTATCTGGGTTTTTCTGTTTATACAGACCATATTCTTTTCTTTTCTTTTTAGTTTAACCGTTGGAATGTTCGGACAATTTACATGCATCTTGATTAATTTTTTTTTCGATCTAGTCAAAGACAGATCATTTACGTAGAGACTAAAGTATTTATAGAGGATAAATCCGTCATGACCTAACCTCAACCCATCCCTGTCAGTGGCAGAGCCAGAAATTTTATCTAAGATGGGCACTTTACTTAAAAATTTTAATTTTTTTTCTCCCAATCAGTAAAAATAAAATAATATATTTAAATTTACGGCATTGTATTTGATATTTAAAGACTCATAAAATTCAAAAATTGTCAAACGTCGATAAATATAATGTATACAAATAAAAAAAAAGAGGCTAATTACAACCCTTCGTAACAAATGAAACTAACTGCATAAAAGATACTATAATTTTTTTCTATATAACTAATTAAGCTATTAGTCACTGATCACTTCACTATGTTATTTAACCTAGTTTTCATAATACCTATAGCTTTAAAAATGAGTTTGACATGTCAAAGATTCATCTAAATGTATCTATAAAGAGTTTAAAGTGCGTCTAAAATGTCATAATTATTTAGTTATATGACTATACTAATTGATAGAATAAAAAATAATAGAGTGAACGCACTTAAGTATATTTATAATAATTTTACATATACACAAATAATGTTTTTTTTTAAAATTCAGGGTGGGCCTGTGCCCCTCCTGATCCTTATATGGTTTCGTTACTGATCTCTGTTATCACTTGATCTATCTTTGGATTAACACAAACACCATATTCTGTTTGCTGTTTCTAAGGCTTTGTCTTGTGTAATTAATCTCGAGCTCATCTCAACTCCAAAGCAATCAAAAGCTTGTCATAAAATGCTTCAATTTTGATGGAAAATACTATGTATTCCGAACTAGATTTGAAATGAGTATTGACAATTGGATGAGTGTATCACATTAACTTTTTTCAATAAGATCTACTAATCCAATGATCTATTGATTTGGGATCACTAAAATTGCTGATATTGCATTTTTATCTCTGTGAGACGTTTTAATTCTAGAATGACCTATTTGATGTTGATTTTTTTCCTTTCTTTAGTTCTTGTGTTATCGTTTTCTTTTGATTTTGGTGCCTTTTGGTGGTGGGGGATACCAAAGATAATCGGGCTAAGCTTATCAAACTCGATCGGATTCGGCTTGATTGTGAGTGACCGAACTTAGATTCATACTAAAACTTGGCTCGACAAAAGTTTGCACGTATTTGGAAGGAAATTGAGTTTAATTTCTTAGTAAAAATTTTCAAGATATACACTATGCAACTTAATAATAGACAAAATTTATAAAGTCGGGCATAAAATTGAACTCAATAAGCTATATTTTCAAAAATTCACTAGAAAAGAGATGGTGAAGTATATAAATTGTGATCCATTGCAATTTTGAAATAAATTTTGGAGTTATGTACTTTTTGGGTAGAGTTTTTTGGCAAGAAAGTTAAAATTATTTTGAATAAAGTCACGTGTTGCTTAAATTCGGGTCAAGTCACAAGTTGCTTGAATTCGACTAAGTTACAAAACGGACTATAAGACTAATCAAATTCAACTTATTTCATAATTTTAAAATAAACACGAATGAGTTAAAACTGAATCAAGTCAAAACCAAGGTCGAGAGTTGCTTGGATCATTCAACAAACCTAATAAGACAATGGAAGTATGGTGCACAGCTAATGTTGAAGGCACTTGGATCTAATGTGTATAATGACATGAAAACACTATGTGGCCATCACCTTGTCCTTTTTTTTTTTTTTTTTCGAATCTTTAGGTTTTTTATTGTGCTATAATTAGAGGACTAGTGGATAGGGCCTCTCTAATAGGCACTATAAAGAACAAGGTGATGGCCACATAGTGTTTTCTTGGGAAGGGGTGGGGAAAAAGTTGGGACGTACTTAATTAAATCTTTAACTTCTTTTGTGTGTTTTGACCAAACAACAATGCTATTTAGGCAAAAATTTGAAAACATCACACCAAAACTCAACTTTTACCAATAATGAAATATTATACGTGAAACGAATAGAAATAGGTATTGAGTATTGCATGCAACTATCTTTAACTTCTTCTATGTGTTTTGAATAAACAACAATGCTATTTGGACAAAAACTTGAACAATGCTATTTGGGCAAAAAGTTGAACAAAACGTTACACCATCAATTAACTTTTACGAACTATGAAAAATTGTATGTCAAATGAATAGAAATAGTTGTTGATTATTACGGTGCATGCAAACTAAAACCTCTTAAAACTATAGGAAAAACTCCGAACCTCAAAAATTATCAGTTGCAAAATGCTACAATTTTCTTAGTTGCAACAAAACTAATATTACAATGAATGTATACCAACTTAATATCTTTCATAATATACTAGGGTTGTGCACAAACATTACCAATCTGCAAATATGAAGAAGTAAAAAAAAAAGTGATAATAAATTATATAATAGATAAATCTAAGTAGTTATGAGAGTTACAGCCTACAGGTGGTTGAGAACAGTTAATAACAGTTGTTTGTGAAGAGAGTCATGAAATAGTGAGGACTTTTACCTGGAAAAATAACTATAAATTAACTGTAATAGTGATAAACTACGAATAAAGCGAGAGGACATTAAAACCCTATACTCTCCCATTTTTACTCAAAATTCAATAGTAACAAACAGTAGACACAAGAAAATCATTAACATCTCTAGTAGTCATTACGCTAGCAGGAGTATAGAAAATGTTTTATGAAGGTGATAATAAGTTTTCCTCTCGGCTTCAATCAGGATGGAACTATGAATTTAGTTTCAGGGAAGATGTATAAGAGACGATCCTTTGCATTTCTTTGAAGTTTACAGTGACAAGCCTATATATATTCGGGTTTATTTATTACTAATAACCGTATATAGTAGTGGGTTTTTCAAATCATCTTCTATGTAGAGCAGAAGCAAATCATATGGATATATATCAAAAAATGTATATGGATAGTATAGATAACTACTAATGTTACATCTCTTTCGATCAGGTTAAACTTTTGAAATAAATGGTGATCAACAACCCAACTTGAACTGCGTGTGTGTGTGTGAGTGAGAGAGAGAGAGAGAGCATACGATTCTCAGTTGTGGCATGGACGTTCATGAGCAGAAGTGCAATTGCAACGGCGAAGAAGGAGACTCGAGCTGCCATTAATGCATGAACAGTTTTGAAGATGAACCCTGTTTCCTCCTTTCCCATTTACAAACATAGATGAATGCAGAGATACTTTGCCACGAAGTGTTGAAGAAGAAAAATTAAATATATATGTGGGTTTTGTACTTCTCAACATAAACCACAGCATACGGCTTTAGCTTTATCTGGTGTCTCTATTTATGCACACCATATTCCTTTCTTTTCCTTTTAGTTTTACGTTAAGATTAGAACATTCAAGAGAAATAAATTATTCATAGCTTGACTCTAAGGAATTATCAAAATTTAAACTCAGAACATCTAAATTTATAGTTCATTCTTGTCAATGACAGATAGAGATGACAATCTTAACCTATTACCCATTAATCCGCTCAATTTGCCCATAAATAAATACGTTGGCTACCTATATTAATTAATATGATAATACTACACTGATCAAATTTTAGGACCAAATTTAGAGCACAAATGACATGACAGCTGACTTGAACTTTTTTATTTGATGTCATGTCATTTGGGCTCAATAAAAACTCAAAATAATATACTGCCATATTATTTGGGCTCCAAATTTAGTCCCAAAATTTGTTCAGCATATCATTACTCTAATTAATATGGATTCTAAATGGATTGTGTAATATGATTTATTTTAATTAAGCGGGTTAATATGAATTACAAATTGATACCCATTAGATTTAGTATTTATCTATTTATTAAATAACACAAGTAATAAAATTAAATAAATATACTAATATACCAAAAAATACATACACTATTACACCAAATAATACATACATATACATTAATACATAAAAATATACACACACTAGTACACCAACAACACACACACTAATACACCACCAATGACCCACGGATCAACCCACAAGTTGACCCACGACTCACAACTCATGGATTGACCCATAACCCATGTGTTAACCCATGACCCGCAGACTAACCCATTGCCCACAATCGACCTTGACCCATTATGTGTGTATTTTTTTTTATTAAATGTGTTTTAGTTTTTGTGCTACCATATGTGTGTATGTTTTAGTGTATTAGTTTGTGTGTATTTTAGTGTGTGTATATTTGTATTTTGGTATACTACTAATGTGTGTGTGTGTGTTTTGTTGTACTAATGTGTCTATTAAGAATTTTAATTATTTTATGGGTTAATTGATTTAATCCAACCCGTTATAAACTCAACCCATTTACTATGTGAGTGAAAAATGGATTGAATTTATTTTAGCCAAATCCAATTTAATTAATCGAACCCATAACCAACCCAACCCACCCATTTGCCACTTGACAAAGTTAGAAATACTGTTTAGGATGGACACTTTACTCAAAAAATTATTTATTTTTTCTCCCAATCAATAAAAATAAAATAATATATTTAAATTTACGGCATTGTATTTGATATTTAAAGATTCATAAAATACAAAAAAATGTCAAAAGTCAATAAATATAGAGTATACAAATAAAAAGCAAAAATAGGCTAATTATAACCCTTTGTAACAAATGCAACTAACTGCATGAAAATAGTATAATTTTTCTCTATATAACTAATCAAACTATTAGCCATTGATCACTTTATTATGTTATTTAACCTAGTTTTCATAATATCTATAACTTTAGAAATGATTCTCACATCTCAAAGATTTATTTAGACGTGTCCATAAAGAATTTAAAGTGTGTCCAAAAGTTCATAATTATTTAGTTATATGACTATACTAATTGATAGAATAAAAAATAATAAAGTGAACGCACTTAAGTATGTTTTTAATAATTTTCAATATATATAAATAATATTTTTTTTAAAAAATTTCAGGGTGGGCCCGTGCCCCTCCTGTTCCTCATGTGGCTATGTCACTGATCCCTATTTTTACTTGCCCTAACTTTGGATTGACACAAACACCATATTCAATTTAATGTTTCTAAGGCTTTGTCTTGTGTATTTAATTTGGAGTTCATCTCAACTCCAAAGCAATCAAAAGTTTATCATAAAATGCTTTAATTTTGATGGAAAATATTATGTATTCCAAATTGTATTTGAAATGAGTATTGACCGTTGGATGAGTAGATCACATTAACTTTTTTCAATAAAACAAACTAATCCAATGATTCGTGTTGATTTGGAATCCCTAATACTGCTCATAATATTAAATATTATGCTCTTATCAAAATTTGGAACCAAAATTAATTCCTAACCTCGATACTACAAATATAGCAGTGGCAAGCAAGGGTCAATACCACAGAGAAATAAATTAACTTAACTGGTAACAAGTGCAATAATATGTAAATAAAAAGGGGGGTTTGTTTGTCAAAAATACAGATTACCAAATCGTTAAGAAGAATCATTAATTAAACGTCGGGTCAAAGACAATTCAACTGTTGGTTATGGATTTGATCATAGACACACAAACAATCAACTCATATCAAAAGCTTAGTTCAAAGATCATTTAGATGCTAAACGACCTTCTTCATCTCTATAAACATTAATACAAGTCTAGTACTCATATTAATCTTGTTATTAATCAATTCGGTATTAAGAATCATCCTTCTACTAATAACAACCTTAAGAACAACTAAGATTGAATAACAAATCTCCACCAGTGAAGAACTATTAATCTAATTTATAATTCCCTCAAATTAATAACAAAAGTTTGGAAAACAACTGTATAATCTGATTGCTACTACAATCAAGTTTCAAGACAATTACGGATCAAGAACTTAATCTAGCATTCATCACATAGAACATCAATTAGTGTGCACCTTAATCAAAAGAACTATGTAATCTCATCAATAAATCAGAGAATCATATCATTCAAATAGAATTTGATATTAAATTATTAAACTAAGTCTCACAAAACCATATAACACCTTAGACTACCTTCAACTGAACAAAGGAAATCAGCTGCTTATTGCTTAGGTAAACCCAAGTTTGTATAAAAATTGTTGTGTCTCTCTTCCTTGCTCTGCCCCTCCTCTCATTCCAGGCAACCATAGATACATATAGAAAACATATGACACTTCCCAAGACGTGTACAACTCAAATCCCTACATTATAGGTATTCTTTATCAAAACAGATTGACAGAAATCACAGAATCGTGCTGGAACTTGTGAGCTATTTTTCTATCCAATAACGATTGCATATTGATTTGGGCTCTTGATGAACATTGTAGCCTTGGATGTGTAGATAAGTTTTGGCTTTTGAATCACCTGATTTGGACTTTGGAAACGTAAGTTATGACCGATTGAAGTTTACTGGGTCGGACAAGAATCCAACTCCAATTAGGATTCTGATCATCTTTCCAGGCCTGACTTTGAAACAATGTTTGTAGGCCCAAACGAACTCGGATTTTCAAAAACCATACCTTTATGAAAATCTTAAGACGTACTCTAAAAATTTTATGAAGACCACTTTCTCATTCTGAAACTCTAACGCCATCCAAACCTCAATTGAAGCTCCATAGATCGAAACGACCTAAAAGCTGAAAATTGTACAATATATTCCATATCTATTCTTTTACCTTCAATGCTTCCCTAATTCAATAAATATATTAATCAGCTCACTTAAACAGAAAATATGTCATAAAACTAAATATAAAGAAATTAAAAATATTAAATATTATGCTCTTATCAAATTCCCCCACACTTAGTTAGAGCAAACCTAGACAACCCGTCTCAAAAAAAAAAAAAAGTCCATTAACTTGAAAGTCCAAGATTAAAACTCCCTCCCTAAACCAAATTCACCATTTGGGTCCTCCATAAATTAAAATCTACTTGATCCACTTCCTAGCAAAATCAAATAAAAAATAATTTAATTCTACAACAATCCATAGAATACTAGGTCAATAAATGAAAAGAAAAATCATACAATACTGGTTAAATGGTGTCAAAATCAAATTATGCGTGTTTGACGTTAACCTCATTCCTCTATAATTCATGTTATCAGCTCTTATCATTTTCAAGTTGTGTTGTGGATCTTGTTGAACATAACACTCTCAATGAAAAACTCATTAACTAGAAAATGTAAATTTTCACAATAGTAATTAAGTAAGAACATATTGTTCTTTGGCACAACTCTTTTTTGTCATTGATCATAACTTATTATTTAAGATAACCATACTAATATTGGTTTTAACTAATGAAGCTCATTATAAAGCTCAATTTGTCGTCCATTGAGTGCCTGCACAGGCCTCAAATTGTTCTTGCATGTCGATTGAAGTGGAGCCTTCAAAGTCTTTACTTGCTATTTCGATATTGATCTCACCTACATTTTATGAACCAATACAAGTGTTGGGATTTAATACGCTTTAAATTCACAGACAAACACACACAATCGAAGAACAAATCAAAAACATAAAACAATAAGAAACAAGAAAGAACAAGACACAAAGATTTTACGTGGTTCGATAATTTGCCTACATTCAC
>CAUOFW020007425.1:0-260000 GCA_963454935.2 Ilex paraguariensis | reverse complement strand
TCAAAAATCCGAATTAATGAGTGTGTAATTGGTAACATTACCAGAGCAACGATGGGATCAGCATGGCCTAATCGGCAGAGGATTGCCAGAACTGAGAAGTTTTTTTTTTTTTGGGTTAGTAAACAATATATTGATAACCAATGAGAATATACAAGGAAGAAAAGCACTTGTCTGCCAAAAACATGCAGGACAAGAACCAAAAACAAACAAAAAAC
The DNA here is from genome assembly GCA_963454935.2 of Ilex paraguariensis. Lineage (NCBI taxonomy): Eukaryota > Viridiplantae > Streptophyta > Magnoliopsida > Aquifoliales > Aquifoliaceae > Ilex > Ilex paraguariensis. Next base: position 259,785 of record CAUOFW020007425.1, on the reverse strand, counting down.
AGGGGAGAAATCTGGGGAGAATGCTGAAAATGTGCAGTATTCTCCAAAGATTTAAACCAAAAAATATTCTATGTAATTAGCATAGAGTCATCATCATAAACAAAAAGAGAACTGGGTAGCTGTCATGAGTGAGCAATTCTTCGATTCTCTATGTTTTCCTTAAACTTCAGCGACATTAGTCTATTCCTAACAATGTTGATGATAACTTGCTGGACAATCACAAGATCCTTCTGTTGGTTCCTGAATATCCTTTGATTCCTCTCATTCCATAACATATAAACCGTGGTTGCCAAAACTGAGAAGTTGCCATCATCAGCCATGTGGACTAGATGGAGCTTTGCATCATATCTGCAATTAACAAATGAGAATTAATCCAGGTTTTGAGCAGGGTATTTTTGGTGATGTAAAGGCTCAGTTTTCTGCACATGGCCCATAATTGGGCTCAAAGCCCAATTGGCCCTACCGACACGGGGTGGTCTTTAGCCCATGGGTAGGCCCGGACCGGAGTGTCAAATTTTGAAAGAATACTAAAAATTGAAAACATGACCATTAAGACCCGACTGATGGCAGACCTCAAATGGAACCATCCCAAGTAGTAGAAAGGGTGAACCCATAATCAGTCTTTTTTCGGTCACCACATTGTTTTGACTAATTATGTTCTATGTCTTCTTTTCCACGGGAAAGTTCATTCGGTTTTGATAACAACAATCCCGAACCTCCCTTTCTCATTCATAACAAAATATCAGAGAGAGAGAGAGAGAGCATACTGGACGCCATTGATGCGGTGCTCAGAGGGAGAATGCTAGTGCATTTGCTTCAAGGTGTAATTCTTAGCATCTACAATCAACACTCCTACATTTTTCCCATAATGCACCTACGAGTATGGATCAATCATACATTGTAAGGAAAACTATTGTACACACTCACTCCACCACCCATCTCTATCATTACTATTAAACATTATTTTTTTCTTTCTCTTTTTCTCTATCTTTACTTAGTTTTTGAAAGAAAAGCATTATGACAATTATCCCACATCTCATGAAGTACTATGTTGTATATAGCATGATCCCACAAGACTTTCATCCACAACGATATTTGAAACTCTCCTCTCTCTCTCTCTCTCTCTCTCTCACACACACACGCGCGTTTTTTTTAGCTATATTTTTTTTATCTAAAATTGAAACACAAATCAAAATATTTATTTCCGTCCCCTCTCCCTTTCAATCCCACTTTTTTTTTTTATATCTATTTCGAGTGCAATACTTTTATAAATAATCAAAGACATAAAACAACAGTCTACTAATTCTCTCTGTTTTTTCCTAATGGGCGATATTAGGGGAAAATCCTTGTCTCATAACTTAATTTTGTGGGCCTCGACAATAAATTAAGCCTTATCATTTTAGAATTTTAATTTTGTTTAACTCCAAGATAGTAATATTTTTCTTATTATAGAAGTGTTTGATTGATTTGTAATTATAACAATTAGAAAATAAACATTTTTATGGTAAAATTTTTGAAGAAGATAAAATTTTAAAAACTAATTGAATTTTGACTAAAATATTCTTAATTATATTTGCTACTAGTAACAAACACAACATAACATAAAAATTTAGGCTACTTACGTAAATGAACATGAATAGATCTCACAAAATTAGAAAGATTTTGTGAATTAGTCATGTGATCAACTGAAAATATACATGTATAAAACTTAAGTGCAAAACTTGACTAATAATTATCATATCAAAAAATGAGAAATTTTTAAAATTACTATTAAAAAAAAAGACGTCATTTAAAGTCATTGTTATGAACCTCAAAGTGTATCAAGTCACCCTCGATGGAATACTGGAGAGAATTCAAAAGTGCAGGCCAAGCATGAGATGAGGAAGACAAATAAATGTGCAAATATGTTTACTAAAAATTGTGTACTTAGCCATTTTGAACTATTTATATTTACAATTTCTATGAATTGTACTATTCAATAGTTGCACGCATATAACATGAATATGAAATAGAACATACGTAATGTTTAATATATATTAAATGCCTAAATTACCAAAAAAAATTATGCGACGCCACATTGTAACATTTAACATCTTTATTATCACACCACCTTGTAAAGTTCGATTTTTGACAAATTGAAACAAAATGCATAAAATATTGGTTAAAACATATATTACATTTAATCTTTGCGTGTCATCAAGTTATCAATTTTGTCACATCCATGGACAAATATTTGACATTGATTCTTTGTTATTTGAATGCTGCAGGCCTTTGCTGTTTCAGCAGTTATATTTTTCGGTGAATATTGCACTCGGGACAACTAAAGGGATAACTCGTGTAGGATTATCAGCAACACTCTTGTGGTGTTACATGTATATCATCATTTAACATTTCCAGTGACATATCTTTTGCAAGCCCATCTGTTAGATCATTCATATGCATGTATGTCACAAACCACAACAAATTAGTTGAACCAGGTTGAGTATAACCTTTTTTGAACTCTGTTCGACTAAATCTTACAGCTATTATCTCAGTCTAAAATTGGCATTATCCATATTTATATGCAAGGGCGGTCCAAGACAAATTGAAGTCTAAAGTGAGAATTTCACATGAGATCCCGATCAATATTTTAGGAAGATAATAAGAAAATAATGATTTAGGTCCAATGTTTTAGTGATTTTGGGATCGGATGGGGGTGCAATTGTGAAGTCAGGAGCTTAAAGACTTGGAAAGAGGCGATAAAAGTGGAGGAAAATAGAGTGAAAGGAATTTGGAAGAGATTGTTACTTTTAAAACTAGAAATCGTTACGTTTTTTCAGAATATTTTTTTTATATTTTAAGAGTTTCTATAGAACTTTATAAAGACTTGTGAAAATATTTTTTTTTACTTACTCAAAAGTAGTTTTAAGTAAAAAAAAAAAACTTATACTTCTTTAAAATCACTTCTCTATAAAATATTTCACCACCACCGCCACCACCTCACCATGCTGCCTCCAACCCACCACCACTATGCCACCATCACTGTCGCCACCGTCACCCCACCACTGTCGCCACCACCACCCCCACACTTTTTATTTTAATGTTTTTCTATTTGAGCATCCAAATTGTGTTTGTTTAATGAAAGCATTTTTTTATAAAATGCTTTTAAAAAATACTTCTTATTGAATTTTATAAGAAATCCGGAACAAAGCCTAATTGTTGTTCAAAGAATCCAACATTTCTAAACGAACTTTCTTGTGAGGTTCCTGAAAGCCAAATACAGTTCAAACAGGTCAATATAAGAGCAAAAATTCCACTATTTAAAACTCTAAAAAGAAATAAGTGAAAATATAAATATATTATTTGACATTGTAAAGCCCAAAAAATCAGGTAAGATAGACACAACTCACCACATCTAAAGCTTCCTCTAAAGCAAGTTTGACCTTATCAGATGACATCTCGACGTATTGCATATTTTGATCATATTCCGCCGGGTCGCTGAATTCTACAACTTCTCTAGCTGAATTCAGTATCTTTGGCATGACTATTGCACAAAGTAAAAAGATAGCATAAGAAAATTGACTAAGATCTACACACACATGCTAACAGATAGTAATAATTCGAGTAAATTATATTTTATCCCTTCAAACTATTACCCTTATTTTATTTTATACCCTTAATTATAAAATTTTTTACATTATATTTTAAAGTATCAATTTTATTTCATGTCACTCCAATATATAACGACAAACTTAAAAATCTTTCAAAATAAGGAGGGAAACCCCAAAGAGCATCGTATCAAGTATCTAGTACCACTTTATTTTACATTTTTTGCAACTAAAACGGTTACTGAGAAAAATAAGAAGGTCAGTCAGAGGAAGAAATTTAAAATTTAGGAAGGGTAAAGTCATAGATATGTATTTTTCTTGAATTTTGATCTACACATGTGTAATAGGCAATTGCTTATTAAAAATATAGACTACTTACATGCGCATTTACCATAAAAAAAATTGACATTCGTTATCAATTGGAGTGCTATGAAATAAAATTGATACTTTATGGTGCAATATGAGAAATTTTATAGTTGAATGTACGAAGTGATATAAGAGTAATAGTTCGAGTATAAAGTGTAATTTACCGTAATAAGTCCAATCGGTCTAGTACCTGAAGCAGCAGCTATTCTAATTGCTTTGGCATTATAACGTTCCAGAGGTGGAACCAGTGCATCAGCAACGGGTGGATGTTGATACCATTTCAAAAATGGAATCAAAGTAGCAGCTATTCCAATTGCTTTGGCATAATAAGGAACCGGTGCATACCATGTCAAAAATGGAATCAAAGCAGCAGCTATTGCAAATGCAGTGGGATAATAACATTCCGCAGGTGGGTCATGATACCATTTCAGAAATGGAATCAAAGCAGCAGCTTTTGCAAATGCTTTGGGATAATAACATTCCACATGTGGATCATGGTACCATTTCAAAAATGGAATCAGTGTATGAACAACCTAGATGATTTACAAATGTTTAAAAAACCACTGTCATAACAAGTTTAACAATGGATACTTAAAATTAGACATATCAAAATTTACCTGATCAATCTCGGAAACAAGCAAATCCGTCAACTCACCAACACAGAAACACAGCACACGACAAGCCGTAGCCTTTTCCATGATGTAAACTTTATCATACCTACGTGTAATACCAACAACAATGCAATAAAAATTAAAAGTCTTGAATTAAGAAAGTGAGTTAGGTTGGATAACAACAAACATCACTGTTCATTTGTTTGTGTGTGTATATATAGAGAGAAAGATCACTTTAAGCTGTTAAAAAAATCACTATTATGGAACTATATTTTGTTAGAACTATATTGTAACCAACCGAATAACATTTGGGTCAAGTTGAGCAACTACAAACACGGGGGGACATGAGAATTTCCAGGTAAGGGGAAAAATCCTGCTCTTCGTTTCTCCAAAGTTGGATCCATGTCTGCAGTACAAAGTGACATTTATCTATTATTTAGTCAAAATAAGCACATATAGAAAGGCTTCACATAAAATGGGTCCGACAATCTGCTCCTCTAATGCTCTGGCAGTTAATATACTATACACATTGTAAAACGAATTCCCATCTTGAACTTCTGGACTTCCTAAATTAAAAATGAACGACACATAAGCGGTTCATGCCAGCTAATTAAATAATTAAAGTGGTTCTATGTAAGTTGCCCACAAATAATTCGTGTGCATGCAATTTACATATATATATATATATATATATATATATATATATATATATACACATATATATATATATATGTGTGTGTGTGTGTGTGTGTGTGTGGATAACAAGCGATGCATAACATTTTCAATCTCTCTCTTCACAATTCTACCATCCCTACGTACCCTCACCTCTTCTCCTATTGGATCCATCTATTTTGACACTGTCTCCATGCCTAAAAAGTTACTTATTATTTTGCTAAATTAAAGAAAATGCAAAATTTAAATTTAAAATAGTTTTGTGAGAATAGTTATATAAGTCATATAGAATGATTTAATTTGATAAAATCAATGCATTATTATTAAATTATTCAACATTATAAAAATCTAGTACTTGATGAGGAAAGGTAGACAATAATAGTGCGGAGTTTGAATGGGGTTGGAAGTTTAATCAGAGTAGACTTTTGAGGAAGTTGAAAACTGATAAAGAGAGTGAGAAATTGTAATGTGCAAATTAAAATGTATTTAAAATTAGTATTTAAGTTTTAAAACTCATACAAGTACATTTAAATAGAAAAAAATAGGAAAAAAAAGATGCAAATTTTAGATTGAGATAATGAGTGTAAGATTTAGCTATACAAACTCCAAAGATGCATATGAATTATTTGACTATGTACTTGCAATATTAAATGATAATATACCTGTGATACTATAAGACAGCTACTTAGAATTCCATCCAAGTGTTCCCTTAGATTGTCCCGAGTGCAATATTCACTGAAAACTAGAATTATTGAAGCAGCGCTGGCCTGCAACATACAAATAACAAAAATCGATTCAAATTTTTTCTTTTTGTAATAAAACTAGGGCAAAGATGAAAACTACCAACAATGTTCCCAATAATAACGATAATGATGACAACACTAACAATGTATCTCTTGAGTCATTGCATCTAATCACAAGAAATGAAAAACGAACAAAGAAGCAATACCGAGCAAAATACAGACAAAAACAACATGAATGAAGTCATGCCTTCATAGAAGGTTCAAGATCCAAATATCAATAGTTTACATCTTACAAACATAGCCTTAATAGGCAATGGCCATTATCAGCAAGATTGCACCCCGACCGAACATTTCCTGAAGTTGAATCTCCCCTAATAAAGATGAACAAGAACTAGCACACATCAAGCAAGTGGCAACAATTGCAAAGGTAGATTCCCACATCATACAAAAATACAATGAATAAAACTTACTTGGATGACATTGGACATTTCAAAAACTTAACTTCAATCCTAGCTTATCAATATTCTATTGGACTAAAACAGATTTTAGTAATTAAATTTGATTTTTGGTCGACTTTGAGCCTAAATTAAAGTGAGATTTGCTCATTGTTTCAAGTAAATTTTTGTGGATTCGTGTTCTACTTCGTGAAGTCAATAACATAGTGTATTTTATTGCTTAAATCGAGTAATAAATGAAAAAAAAATAGGCTCTAAAGTGATCTCTTGATTTATGGAAATAGAAGTTGTGTAATGTGAGATTTGACATTAATCTCACATTAGTTAGGAAAAAAAAAATTCTACATGAGCATAAAAAGGCTAAGTTTGATCTATGAGATTAGACAGCAAGGGGTACCACAATTTTATGAGTGGAATGAGTGTCTACATGCCTTTAGTTCAATCACACACGCGCATCACTCGCTTTGCCACGATTCCTACCAGACACGGGTGTTGGTTAGACCATGCCTCATCATTTTGAAAAAAATTCGTTTAAAGAATTGGGTGTGAATTTCTTATTCCGAAATTTAATTTTGGTACCCGTTAGATTTAAAATTCACACTGATTCAAATTAGTGTTCCTTTTAGTCCTGAATTTTTGTTATATATGTTCACGAGTAAACAGTAATACAAAATGATGTCTACTGAAACACAATAGAAAGAATTGTTCTATTTCCAAACTTCACCTTCAACAAGCGTAGATTTATTCCAATTTTTTTCTTTCTCGATTCCGAATCATGTGTCTTTTCAAGTACTTTGGCAGATTACCAAAGTTAGTACAAATATAGATAAGAGTTAGATTAGTCCAGTTCAGCTGTTTGTGCTATTCCAAAGGTGAAACATCTGAAGGTGAGTGAACAAGATTAGCCTTCTAGTGTACCTCCAAAGCTATACTGGGTCTAGCTGACCGACCTTCTATTTAAAGTGTGTCTGTCGTCATGGCCTTCATATGATCTCTTTATTGGTTAGTCTGATCTCATGTCTACCCATTGCCTAACCCTATTCTATAGGTCACCGACATTGCATGTGGAATCTCCGCTCCAAAAAGGGAAGTCCCATCTAGGTTGTATCCGTTTGACATGATGACTGTCCGGATCAGTCACTATTCTCTCTATACCCAGTTTAACTCCATTCTGCATCACTGCATTTTGGCATTTAAGGCAGTCTCATATAGTCATATTTTCGGCATTAGCAGTTTGCATTTGAAAGTACACAACACAATTTTTGGTTTGCTGGGTGAGTAGATTGGAGTTCTACTTCTAGTTGCATGAAAATCATTGTATATTAGGAGACATACGCCTTGATTTCTATAAGCCCCAAGTGTGGCGGCAAAATTTGTCTTAAAGACATAGTGTCAAACACCAGTCTTGATATGCAGAAATTCAATAACTGTTCCTGATCTGCAAATGAGTCAATTTATATATTGGTTTGATTATAAATTTATGTCTAACTATTTCATACATACTTGTAACTATTTCGTGCATACTAGTGTAACTGTTTCATTCTTGACTATTACTATTTATTCTAAGTTGCATGATATAAATAATAGATTTTGATAATTAATTTTACTATATTTAGAATACCACAAACAACAAATTCAAGAATGTGATGTAAAAAATAGATCCAGTAACAAATGCTTCCAAAACATTCATGAAATATGGATGAGCTTATCAATAGGTATAAACATTTGCAGTTATGACATGCATATAATGCTTGCACAATTAAACTACATAACCTCCACTCAACAAGTAACAAGCCTCTTAAACATGTAATGTGCAATGTTAAAGTACAAATTCGTAAGTTACACATTCTCTAATAGCTTAAACTTTAGAATAAATGGTTGTTTAATATAGTATCAGAGCAGAGGTCTAGTGTTAAGATCTCGTCGCCACCTGATCATAATTTTTTTTGCATGTGCTAGACACAAAATCTAGCCTATATGTGAGGAGTTATGTAAAAAGACAAATACTTAAGTTACACTCTCCCTAACAACTTAATCTTTTAGGATAGATGGTGATTTAAAAAAATAAAAATAAAGATCACCATTGAGTGATCTCTTCTTTCATCACAGTGGTAGACTATAATTTGCATAAGGACAACTGAATGGTACTTGTCCAAGAGATAGACAAATAGTCCTTTTATGAACAAAATTTTATTCCTTCATATTTAGGAAAAATAGCTCAGGAAGTGTTGGACAAAAATTGATTTTTTTTTTTTGTAGACTTTGAGCCTAAATTAAAGTGGGACTCACGTATGAGTTTGAATAAAACTTTGTGAGTTCGTGTTTTATGTACTCTGCGAGAAGAAAAACGTAGTATATTCGCTTGTTCAAATAGAGTAAGTGCTAAATGAGAAAATAGGCTCCAAAATGATACTCTTACAATGTGGAAATAAAGGTTGGGACAAAGTAGGAGTTGATACAAATTTCACATTGGTTGGCCAAAAATAATTTGGTGAGTATATGTATCTCATGTTTGCACTTTGGGTTAGGTCCAAAAGGGCATCCCACTTTTGTGGACGACAAAGAACCTAAATGGATTTGGGTTCGACCACACACGTGCGCATGCATCGCTACCTGGCCAGGCTCGGGCTTAAGCTCAGCCGTGCGTGTGGGTGGGTCCAATCTTATATTTTTAGATACAATTCTTTTGATAATGTCCTTAATTTCTTAACTCGAGTTTAATTGTTGCTCGTTAGAATTCAAATTCTCACTGGTTTCTGTTTGTTCATTAATGGACATGCATGAATGACTTCTTCTTAGTTGCATTTGATCAATAGGGGCTATTCCGAACAGTCACCTCTACATCTATAAATAATCTCAACAACAATTAGGGTTTTTTGAGATAAATTGTTTGCGGTGGTAGTGTTTATCGTCACAAAAAACATGCTTTGAAAATTTTTTTATGGCGGTATTGCTGTTATAAAAGGTTTAGTAGCTGTCATAAGTACTATTTGAGGTAGCAGTTACCGCCATAAAAACTTCTTGAGACTACACTTATTATGGTGAGGCATGCCGTGACAATACCTTGCCGTAATAAGTGTAGTCTCAAAAAGTTTTTGTCAGGGTAATATCTCGTTTCAAATAATATTTGCAACAACAAATAAATTTTTTTATAACAACAGTATCGCCACAAAAAAAAAAAAGAAAATTTCCTCCAAAACACACCTTTTTTTATGGTGAACACTGATGTAACAAAAACTTGTCTCAAAAGACTATAATTATTGTAGTAAACCCATATTAATTAGCATTCTGTACTTACAAAACACTTATAAAATTCATGATTACCAGTCATTACATACATTATTTTTTTCACTAGAATGTGATGATGCACAAAATAGGCTATGCATAATTAACAGTCAAGTATGTGATGCAAGGAAATTAATGAAGCATTTAATAAAAAAATCAATATCAAAAGGCAAAGAATGGGTGGTTGGACCGAGGTGACCAAACCACTGAAGGCGGCGACGGTGGCTGGAGAACTTTATTAATAAAGTAAAAGGTGGGAAAGAGAAATAGTAAGGGTAAACTCTAGGTAGCTATAAGAGAAGTAGCTGTGTAAAAGGTGTGTAAAAAGATGTCCCCCATGTGTAGAAGGCTTACAATTTATAGGCACAAAGCCTTAGTTGAAGCGGTGGTAGTGGAGGGTAGGTTACTAGCTTTTCGGGGAGGATAGCTACAACTATGATATGTACAATTAGAGATAGTCTTGATATTTGAGAGTGACTATCTCGGTAATTACTCTCCATGTACGCTAATCTTTCTGGACTCCTTGAACTTTGGATTGAGCCGAATCCATGAGTTGGGCTTGACCTACTTTTTAACTAATTTGGGCTCACCCATATATTGGGCCTAAACCCAGCTAAATTTGGGCTCACCCATGTACTGGGTCTAGACCCAGCTAGATTTTGGGTCATCATTTGCCTCCCATTTCCCAAGTCCTTGCGGTGTCAAGGAGATTGAGGGCATGCGTGAACTCTTCATTCAGGCAAATAGGTATCTTGTGCCCCATGGTTCGTCCCTTCATCCTTCATTTGGTTATTTCATGATTAGACAACAATCGTAGTAGCATATAATCTCATTCATTGAATCTTCCATTAGATCTAGCAGTCAAAACCTTCTTTTTTCTAGGGCATTGCCTATTGGCCAGGGTATATATAAACTCTTGAGAGAATCCTTTATTCTTCCATCTGTCTTCCTCATTTCTTTCTCTTGAAGAATTTTCTAGTGCAAGGAGCTTCGCAAAAGAAAATGGAGATGGAGGCTTCAACGACAAAGCAAGCTGACACGGTGGGATCAAGGTTAGGCGATCATTTACCCACGCTTGACGAAGCCCCAGGCAAAGCCATGGTGAGGCTAGACGCAACCCACTTACCCATATGGCGGCGCCCACAAAGGCGATGCCCAATGTGACAACGGCAATGACGAAAGAGCTGGGAGAAGAGGCAACGTCGTGATTGAAGGCAGCATTGTGCTTGGAGGAGACACCGTGCTTAGAGGCGACATCGTACTTGGAGCACTGGGTTGCGCCAGCTTGCTGGGCGATGTTAGCTAGACGCAAACGAGCAATGAGCATAGGGAAGGTGGGCACGATGTGGGCGACGATAGACGCTAGCTAGGCTGCTCTAGCGATGGCGTGCGCGCAAGCCAGACTGCTCCAGCGGGTTAGGTGTGAGACCTCATGAAGGTGAGGCGACCACTTGAATTTCTTTTTTTGGCATCTACTTGATATTGAGACTTCCTTGATATCGGTTCTATTTTTTGGCAGGCTCCCCCAATCTGACAAAGGCGTGATAAAGCATGCTTCACAACATTCTCAGCGAGACAAAGGGGCCGCTGTGGGGCACAATTCGGAGGTAACCTCTATTTTTAGCTCAATTGATTGTGATGCCGATATTGCTTGCATTGTTTGTCAGTTCCATATTCCTCTTGCTATCATGTGTTGCCAGGCCGAGAGGGTCAAGCCCGTGTGTTACGACTCTTTTTGGAGAGCTTGTTTTTTGCGAGAACGTTCTAGTGGCAAGACTTAGATTTCCCATACTTGGGTTCATTTTTAGGATTCTGGGTCACTTATCATTGGCTCCAGGGAGGTTGACTCCCAATGGCCGGAGAGTGATTCTAGCATTCTTCTCATTATGGTGGTTAGTCCACGGTTCTGACGTCCCTCCTCCTTTTGAGGATTTCTTGGCCTTATACGTGCTTCTGATAACCCTACTCCTCATCAAGGGTGGTACCGTTTTGCCCAGAGATCGGGCAAGTTTATTATTGCCCTCGAATTGCCACAGTTGGAAGTCTAGGTTATTCTTTATTGGAGGTGAGTGGGCTACTGAGGAAGATCGTGATTTAGTGCCTTCAAGGTGGGACACTATTCCGAAGACCAAGCTAGGTAAGAGTTCTACCTTTGCCTTTATATGTAATTGTCATGTATATGTACTTACTGTGTGCTTGGTCCCTTTGCAACTCCACCCACGTTATCTGTAGAGCAGGAGAGTAGGTTCCAAGTCGTGCGGGACCATCATTTCAAAGAGTTTTTGGCCATCATGTCTATGGCGGGTCATCCCAGAGCCTCTCCTAGGCAAAAGAGGAAAGATATTTGATCCTTTCGATAAACTTTGATGACTTTAATATTATAGGTTCTTCGTCTTATACTAGTTCCATAGTTCCACTATTGATAGAATGATGGTGGAGGCCCTTTATGCTTCTAGGGTGGCATTTTCCCTTTATTCTTTTAAGACGACGAAGTCTGATGCCCCCAGTGTTTCTCGGTCGAGATCCATTGGCCAAGTTGCTTCCCAGGAGGCAGGACCCGGTGGTGCCCCCACTCCTTCATCGGCTGTGACTCCTGTGCATCCTAGAGCTAGCCCTAGTATGGCAATAGGAATTGAGATTTCAGTGTTGTCTTCTATGGGGACCGGAGCTCCACACAACTGCTCTACTTCTACCAGTGGTTCAACATCCATGTTGCAAGATGTGAATCTAGCCAAGGAGTGGCTTTGGGGGTTTGTGACCGCTGCGGATATCAAAGAGGTCAGGTCTCGTGGTTCAAAGGGCATCAATAATATCGCGATGGAGGCGTTTGCCATGTTATACCTTTTTCTTAACTTTGATTTTGTACCCGCCTCCATTTCCTCATGTCCTACATTTCGAATGCTTGTAGGTGACTGCTATTTTTCCCTGTCTCTTTTTGAGGACAGTTAAGTTTGGAGAGGCATTAATAGCTCTGGGAGAGGAGAGGCAGACACAAGAGGTTGCTGAGGAGCAGTTGAGGCTAGAGAGGTAGGCACGAGAGGCTGCCGAGGAGCAGTTGAGGCTAACTCATGAGAGAGCGACACCTCTTGAGGCCGAGCTTTTGGTGTCCTACGAGATAGCTGCCCAGTTGGAGACTGACAGAGAGGTTGTTTACGCGAGAATAAAGACAGAGATATGGGTGTCTTGTGAGAGGGCTGTTGAAGTTGAGGCCAAGCTACGAATAACTCGGGAAAGGGTTATCGTGACAGAGGCTAACCTTCGAGCAGCTCTTGAGAGAGCTACCATGACAGAGGCTCATTCCATTGAGATGGAGAAGAGGAGGGAGGCTGTTGAGAAGGCCGTTGTCGGCGCCTTTATCGATGGTTATGAGGAACTTAATGAGAAGGTCTCAGCAGCTTTTCCTACCTTTAACTTTTCTAGCTTTGTTCCATATAAGACACTAGGGACTGATAGTGATGGGGAGGGTTTTGATGAGAGTGGATTGAGGAGTAGTGAATGATGTCAAGACTATAACACTTATCTTTTTGTTTCTCTTTTGGTTGCTATCTTTTGTACATGGTTTATGAATTTCTATGGAATGAGAGAGTTTTTTTAAAAAGATAATCTTGCAAAGTTTTATTTCATAATTTGAAGTAGACAAAAAGAATTGACTAAAACTATCTTTTTCTCCTCCTTTACCAAGTTGAGGTTGATGCAAAGGCCTTTTTTATTAGTAGTAGGGTCATGGTGTTGGACCTTAAGGGAGTGTACCCCAATTTTGACTGGTATGACCACCTCTGTCCTATAGGTTAAGGAGAAAGGGGTTTTTGCCGTAGGGCTTCTTAGAGTTATCTGGTAAGCCCATAATACTCCTATGGGCTCGTCCATCCATCGCCCCTTAGCGCTTTCCAATCTGATCTTTAGGTTGTGGAGGATCATTCTGATGGTGACCTCTATCTGCTCGTTCGCCTGTGGGTGGGCTGGGTTGGAGTGGGTTTGCTTGATTTGTAGGTCTACACAGAAGCCGTTTAGGAGTTGGTTGTCAAAATACTTGGTGTTATCACTTACTATTGCATGAAGTATTCCAAAGCGGCAGACTATACTCCTCTAGATGAAGTCTTTCACCTTCTGGTTCATTATCTTGGCTAAGGCCTCGACTTCTACCCACTATGTGAAGTAGTCAATGACTACTATCACAAATTTTCACTGGCCCCGACTCATGGGTAGGGGACTTAGGATGTCGATTCTCCACATTGAGAAGGGCCATGGGCTCAAGATGGTGGTGAGCTCTTATGGTGGCTGTCTGGGCGCTATTGCAAAGCGTTGACACTTGTCATACTTCCTCACAAACTCATAGGCGTCTCTGATCATGCTGGGCCAATAATTTCCTTGTTTTATTGCCTTGTGATCTAGTGCACACCCTTCTGATTGATTTTTACATATCCCTTTGTGGATTTCCCTCATGACAAAATCGACTTCCTCAGGGGTGAGGCAGCGGAGCAGTGACAGTGAATAACTCTTCTTGTAAAGAGTGTCACGTAGGATGACGTACCTAAATGCTCTCATTCTCAACTTTTTGGCTTTCACTGGGTTGTCTGGGAAAGTTCTCTCCTCTAGGTAGGCTCAGATGGGTGTCATCCTCTTGGCTTCGGAGGAGGCACAATTGATGTCGTCCTCCTCTACATTGTGCTTGCTTGGCTCGAACTAGTGGCATATCAGTGCTTGGTCCATGAGTATGTTTGTAGATGCAAACTTAGCTAGGGCATCTACTATGGTGTTCTCCTTTCTAGGCACATGGTGGATTTGAAAGTGGTTAAACTTTTTTAGCAAAGCCTGGGCTACTAACAAGTATTCTTGCATTTTATTCTCCTTCGCTTCAAAGTCTCCCTTCACCTGATTGACTATCAGTTGAGAATCACTATAAGTAGTCAGGCAAAGGGCTTTCATCTCCATTGAAAGCTTCAAACTGGATATGAGGGCCTCGTACTCTGCTTGGTTTTTTGATGCTGCGAACTGGAAGGAGACAACATATTTGAGTGGAGTGAATGTCATGGGGGCTGATTAGTACTAACCCTACTCCACCGTCTTCGTTAGTAGAGGATCCGTTGACACATAGTCTCTAGTATGGTACAATGCTCGTTTGGGATGCCTGCCTTGGCATAGCAGGGCATTTAGGCAAGAACATAGTAGATGAGGCCACTGAGGACTCTAGAGGAATATGTGCAAGGGAACTGGGCTCCTTTACCGTAGGAGTCTGGACTCTAGGGGCCTCTTCCAAGGCCCTAAGCTTTCTGGAGATGGTGCTTAGGCTTGCCTCATGGTGACTCAAGGCGTATGGTGATTCTTCCTGGGATTGTTTTAGTGGTGTAGATTCAGCCACAAAGTCTGCAATTGATTGCGCCTTTATAGTCGTCCTCGGCTGGTACTGCACATCAAACTCGCTCAACTCGATGACCTATTTGAGGAGTCGACCAGACACATCTGACTTTCCCAGGATTCTCTTGAGTGGTTGATCTGTAACAACCACGATGGTGTGGCTCTGAAAGTAGTAGCGTAGGCGTCTAGCGGCGGTGACAAGTGTAAGAGCCAATTTCTCCAGCTTTAAGTATCTTACCTCCACTCCTCGGTGTGACCTACTTATATGGTACACAGGCTTTTTGGATTCCTCCGTCCTCTCTAACAAGGAAGGAGCTCACGGCAAAGAATAAGGAAAAGAGGTAGAGGTACAAAGGTCTCTCCTCGTACATCATGGGAGAGTGAGGGGGTGTAACAAGATAAGCCTTTAAATTTTGGAAGGCATCTTCTATGTTTGGTCCCCACTACAAGGATTTGTGAAGAATCTTAAAGAATGGTAAACATTTGTCTGTTGATTTGAGACAAACTTGTTGAGGGCTACTATCTTTCCGTTAAGGCGCTGGACCTCCTTCACAGAAGTTGGGGACTTCATCTCCAGGACAGCTCTAATCTTGTCTGGGTTGGCCTTAACACCTTTTTTTTCACCATGAAGCCTAGGAATTTTCCTGAGCTCACACTGAAGTCGCACTTTCTATCTGTGCCCTAAACATCTTATTCATGAGGCACTAGTATATAGCTCTAGCATTCTTGAGTCCAAAAGGCATTACCCTATAGCAATAGGTTCCTTTTAGAGTGATGAAGGAGATTTTCTCTTGGTTTGGAGGAAACATGCTAATCTGGTTGTACCTAGAATAAACATCCAAAATGCTCTGGAGCTCGTGTCCTGTAGTGGCATCAATAAGGATGTCGATGCGTGATAAGGGATAAATGTCTTTAGGACAGGCTTTGTTGAGATTCGTGAAGTACACACAGAGACATCAATTCTCATTGGTTTTTGTTACCATCACCACGTTTGATAGCTAATTTCGATAGGCTACCTCCCTTACTGACCCGTTTTCCAACAACTTTTCCACTTCCTTCTCTATGGCTTGGCCTTTCTTAGCACTTATATTCCTTAGCTTCTGGTGGATGGGTTTGTACCTGGGGTTTACATTGAACTGGCGGGTGGCCACTTTGGGATTGATGCCCTTTAAGTCTTCGTGGGACTAGGCGAAGACATTCATGTTCCGCTTGAGAAAGTCTACAAGGTGGGATGCTTGCTCTTGAGAAAGTGGGGAGCCAATGTAAATTATCCTCTCTGGAAGGCTCTCATCCAGCTCCACTAGCTGAAGTTCTTCTGCTGGTTCCCCTCTCTCCAAGGTGTTGTCATCCCGAGGGTTAAGCATTTCGACTTGGAGGGTCTCATGAGGCCTCTTGGCCCTTATAGAGGTCACATAGCATTCCCTGACGGAGACTTGATCTCCTCTGACTTCTCTAATCCCACAAGGGGTTGGGAAATGGAGGAGCAAGTGGTAGGTGGATGGCACTACCCTTAAGGTGTTGAGTGCAAGGCGTCCAACACTGATGTTGTAGGCGGAAGGACAATCTAGTACTATGAAGTTCACTATGATGATGGAACTTCTTGGCGTTATCCTTGTTATGACTAGTAAGGTGATGGAATCCAAGGGATAAATCCTCTCCCCTGAGAATCCAACGAGGGGTGTCCTAACGGGTTATAATCTCTCCTTGCCAAGGTGGAGGCTATCATGGGTTGGTGTGAACAGGCTATCAGCGGAGCTGCCGCTGTCGACCAGAATTCTTTTAATCTAGTAGTTAGCTACCATCATGGTTAAGACCAAAGAATCATTATAGGGAACTTGAATCCCCTCGAGGTCCCTGTCTGAGAATGTGATGACCTCTTCTTCCCCGTGTTGGGTGTCTTTGTCGGGCGAGAGTCATTTGACTCTGCTTGTCTGGCTTTTCTGGCAAAGTTAGAGTCACCTCCTCCTCCTAACCCTCCAGAGATTGTTTGGATTTCTCTGAGGGGTTACTGGAGTTCTCTATCGTCTTGGTCCCAGACAAGTAGCGACTCTTGTCCTCTACCAGCAACGTACTACCGTAACTTATAATGCTAAATAAGCTGCTCGATCTACCTCTTAAGCTTGGAGTAGTCATCAATGTCATGGCCGTGATCACAGTAGAAACAACAATATTTTTTTAGATTCCTACGGTTCGGTACGGACTTCGTTTTTCTTGGCCACAATTGCATATGATCATCTTGTATTTGGAACTAGATGTGCTCCACCAAGGCATTGAGCGACATAAAGGCTTGTAACTTTCTCAGAGGCACTGAACCAAGGCGGTCCTTGATAGAGACTCTCTCTAAACCTTTTTCATTTGTTCTCTACTTCCTGCTTATCCTCACAGATGTCCTTCCTTTTCTCACCCCCGCGGGAGGACTCACCTGGCTTGGATTTGGTGATGTCCTTGGTGTTCTTGTACTTTTGTGCCATTAACAATAGCTCAGGCATGCTGGATGACGACTTCTTTAGAATAGAGAACATGAAACTAGAGAAGTGCAGACCTGCAATAAAGGCGCCCATGGTTACCTTATCATTTAGTTCCTTGATCTGGAGAGCCTCCTCATTAAAACAAGTGAGGTAGCTCCTTAGGCTTTCATACCGATCTGGCTTGATGGTTAGTAGGTGGGTAATTGGTTTCTATTGTCGGTGTCCCCCAATGAAGTGGGAGACAAAAGATTTGCTTAACTCCGCAAATGAGTGGATGGAAGAAGACTTGAGATTCACGAACCACCGTCGTATAGATCCCTTAAGGGTGGTAGGGAAGGCTCCACACATGATCTCATTAGGCACATTATAGAGTTGCATAAGAGATTTGTATGTGTCAAGATGATCAATGGGGTCCTTGGTACCATCAAATATCTCAATGGCAGACATCTTGAACTTGGAGGGTAAAGGGTAGTTGATAACATCTGCCACAAACAGAGTCTCAATATGCCTTACCAGATAATCCACCGTCTCTGGCACCTATGTTTTGATGGTGTTGAGGGCATCACCAAGCTGGTTTTGCATCTCCTTAATCTTTTCATCCCATTGGTTAGGGACACCCTCTGTTGGATCATTATAGTAACTTTCATGATCCGCATATTGGTTCTCCCCTTTATCTTCTTACTTAGGATGGTTGGCAGCGTGTGACGGCAGAGCAAGTACATGAGGAGGCGAAGCCTGTGAGGTGCTTAGGCACTGAGGGGGGACACCCTGGCGCTGGGTGCCATGCTGGGGGCTTCTAGAGTGGAAAGGGTGTGGAGTCTCTCTAATTAGAGGGAGTGCGGCTCCTCCTACTTGTTGGGGGATAACGCCTCATGAGACTAGCATTAGTTAGAGAATTAATTGGTTTTGACTCACCAATAATTACATAGTCTCCAAAAGTTGTTGCCCGACCACAATATTCGCCGTAATGGATGGTTCCGTTGGTGGAGGCGGAAGTGGAGCCTCCTTTCAACTAGTTGGGTCGTTGTCTTCGGGCTGTTGATTCATCGATATGATTATGATTGTCATGGATTCCAAATAGAGTAGCAAGGTCATAAAAAACTCAGTCGTTTCCCACAGATGACGCCAAACTGATGATGCAATGCACAATCAACAATCAAGTATGTGATGCAAGAAAAATAAAGAAGCAATTGATAAACCAATCAATATCAAAAGGCAAATAATGGGTGGTTGGGCTGAGGTGACCAAACCACTGAATGTGATGACGGTGGCCGAAGAGCTTTATTAAAAAAGTAAAAGGTGGGAGAAAGACAGAGAGAGAGAGAGAGAGAGAGAGAGAGCAAATGTAAGCTCTAGGTAGCTATAAGAGAGATCACTGTGTAAAATATGTGTAGAAAGATGTCTCCCATGTGTAGAAAGATGTCTCCCATGTATAGAGGGCTTACAATTTATAGGCACAGAGTCTTAGTTGAGACAGTGGTTGTGGAGTGTAGGTTACTAGCTTTTCGAGGAGGATAACTGCAATTAGGATAGATACAATTAGAGATAGTCTTAATCTTTGAGAGTGGTTATCCCGGTAATTACTCTCCATATGCGCTAATTTTTCTGGACTTCTTAAACTTTGGACTGAGCCGAATCCATGAGTTGGACTTGACCTGCTTTGTAGCTAATTTGGGCTCACCCGTGTCCTGGGCCTAGACTTAACTGGATTTGGGCTCATCAAAATGTAGTGTCCATTTCTAAGAGTACAAAATATAATTTTTGGTTCATTGTACATATAGATTGCAGTGTTTCTATATGTGTGATCATTGTAACTTGAGAGGGAGGTGTTAAAGAACCCACAATCACCACAGTGGAGATGAATCTGTCTTAAGGATATAATGTCAAACACTAATTTTGATCAAATTCTTAAATTGTTCCAATATGCAATTGGATCAATTTTATGTGTTACTGTTTTACTCTTAATTGCACGATTTAAATCAAAAATATAAATAAGTATTTTGCATACATGACACATCCTCCCAACAGAAAAAAGGAAAATGCTTCCCATTTATGTTAAAAGAAACAACTAAAGTGTGGATGCCCTCATAAATGTTTAGAGTCCATTAATTCGTTGAAAAGGTTAGCAAGATTGAGTGTCATGTCCCAAACAAGTTCAAATGTAGAGTAAAAGTACATCAATAAGCCCACTAACCCGCATTTCTTGATTTGGGGAGTCATTCATCACTTTAGCTAATGCAGGAAGCATGAGGTGACATCCGGGTTGTAAGCATCTGCCAGAAGTCAGAACCAAAGCCCACATTGCACGAATAGATTCATTTTGCATGACAGGGTCAACATTTTGAAATAAGCTCAAAAGTGTCAACATTACTTGTTCGAAATTTGTTTTCATCACCTGTGTCCACAAAATGAAAAATAAAAAAATGTATCAGAAAAATCTCTAAACCAATGATATTTGACAATCAATCGATCATATTCAATTCTCAGCATTAGACTAAAACTAGTGAGCAGCCCTTGTCATGCATGGATTTTTTATTTCTTCTTTCCATCCTCTTACCATCAAATCCTCCCCAGCTCTAATCAGGGACAGAACAGTGGCCCCTCCTCAAATTCTAAAAATTACCATTGTTCCCCCTATATTTTCAAAAAAAATATTGGTGACCTCCAGCTTTTCAAAACACCCAATGTTTAAGTGTCTCACTTAATGTATTCAAAAAAATCAATGAATTTAGTAACAATTTAAGATGTAATCACATGAATGAGTATCGTTTGCACTAACAAAGATACTTGTTGGATAATTTTGATGACCTTGGAGAAAAAAATAAGTGATTTTTTTGCGACCATGTCGAGCTATTTTTCCGTAGAACCTCCCTTACAGTTTCGTCACCGCATAAGAGTTTAACCACCAAGTTAGGGATGGATTGGTGTGGTCTTCTGCGTGACAACTGTGCCAAAGCCTCATCATTGATCAAGAAATCTCCTTTGGCTAATTCCCATGAACAGATAAGGTCAGAGAACAACATAATTTATTTATAGACATAAAATTAGATCATAAACAAGAAAAATTGGGGATGAAAATATTGTCACAACTGAATTTTTATGATGTCATTATCCAATTTTTGAGTTTTGTGCTCAAAATTAATTTTTTCAATGACATTACATAAAAATTAAATTTAATAGGTTCTTTATAAATAAAAATTTATCATCTATGTCATTGTTGGGCCCCTCAAAATAAAATTTTGGTTCACTCTAACATTACTAGACAAATACCTATTAATGTGTTAAAATGGAATTCATCTATATCTATACTACTAATAAAAAACAGCTACTGAGAAAAAAATTTAATTACCTGTTTTAACCCTAATCACTTACATATGGTCCATTTTATCCCATTTTCTCTTTCAAGTATCATCTTTTCTTATTCTATTTTTATTCACATTTTATGGGTATTTAATGGTATTTGCGTTTAACAACTTTCTTTCTTTAATGAAGGTATAACTGCAGTTTTTTGTGGGTTCCTAAGAGTCTCTCCGTTTAACGACTTCTCTTCTTCCATCTTTCATGGAAAATAATTGTGGTAGTTTGGGGTTCTTTAGCAGTCTCTCCATTTAATAATGGATTTAGAATTTTGAAGGAGTATTAATAGACTGAGTACGGAAGTCATGGGTCTCAGTTGAAAAACCTTCACCTGATACACTTCCCCACACCGAACTCTCTGCTGATTCCAAGTTCAATTTTAGAGCCCATAAAGAATCAACTGATCACCTACAGACACCCATTTGACATATTTCGTAAAGCATTGGAAGTTAAATTGTTGGAAGAGTTTTTTTTTTTTTTGATCAAAAAGTAAACTGTGATTTCATTTAAGTAGGAAAGTGATGATTATAGTCATTAGAAAGAAAAACCTTGAGCTTGTTAGGGGGACAGCTGGCCCAATTCACAGCAAGCGAACTAGACAATGCCGCTGTTGGAAGAGTTGGAAAAGGATAAGCTACGGGTGGAGTTTGGCGAGAGCCGTTCGATTGGGGTCGGGGTTCTAAGTATGGCTTTTCAAGGAGGATAGTTTGAGTTAGCTTGCAGAATGTATATACTTTCTATAGACACACACACACACACACACACACACACATATACTTACATACTGTTTAAAGTGTAAGAGTAGCCAAATTTGTTCAGAAAACTCTTGTTTTGTAGTTAATTGTTAAGAACAAGATTATGCATGCTTCTTGTTGCCCTTATATTGTACCCAATGAATTCGTTCTCTTAAGTGTTAATTTCTGTGATGTATTCCTTCTAACTTCATATTTGCACTTTATTTTACAGATACTAACCACTACAGTTGTTACTTTCACTACATGGGTATTACTTAAACACATGATAGGTGATCCATAAACAAAAATAATATTAGAGGAGATCTCACTCTGCGCTTGGCAGACAATCGTGCTAATTTTTAGCATTAGTTCCTTACATATTTTGATGTGTACTTTTAATCATGGGTTAGGAGCAAGAACACATTATGCTTCTTCTGCATTTTAGACCTCAATGTAGAAACTTGGGACATCTAGGACTATCTTGTTTATCGATTGGGGTTGTTTCGAGCCTTAAATTTTTTTTTTTTTTTTTTTGAAATGGTTTATTTTATCAACACAAAATAGAATAAAAATGTATATTGACACTATTTTTTTATGATAATGTTGTTTGATGGTAAACAAACTAATGTTTTTGTGTCCTCAACCCAATGAAATCCGAGTGGTCTGCACCTTTTCAAATATATTGAATATTTTTACATCTATAAATCATTATTTATTCATATTAATTTTTTGCGTCATGATAATCATATAATTATATTTGGTCAAACCTCCACTACACGCATAAACTATTAATTAATATATATGGGATATAATCTTATGTTTTTTAAATAGTTGTAGCATGGATAAAAAATAAAATTAAACATTATAATTTATAATAGTTCACGTGTAAGAAACTTTGATGACATAAATATGCCTTAATTTATCTCTCTCTCTCTCTCTCTCTATATATATATATATATTTAAGCTAATATATTATCATTTGACATACAATAAAAATATAAAATAAAGACTTGTAAATGTCAAGATTAAAAAAAATTAACCATTTTATTATCCTAAAGAAAGACATTAAGCCAGCACTGTCTTTCTAAATTAAAATGTGAATTATTTTTTTAATTTTTCTAGATTTATTTTTTTTATAGTTTTTA
Organism: Ilex paraguariensis; assembly: GCA_963454935.2. Classification (NCBI taxonomy): domain Eukaryota; kingdom Viridiplantae; phylum Streptophyta; class Magnoliopsida; order Aquifoliales; family Aquifoliaceae; genus Ilex; species Ilex paraguariensis. The sequence continues at coordinate 237,007 of CAUOFW020007425.1, read as the reverse complement.
AAAATTATATAGCATTTTATTAATGATACCAATATAAATTTAAAATATCTATCCTTACACAGTTAAATATCTAAATTACTATCATATCTTTATGTATTTTAATCTTCAAATTACCTTTAACATATCTCTATCCTCTTTTAATTATCTATTCTCTATGTATAAATATTAGTTTTTATGAAACTTTTTGTTGACTATATTATTCTTAAAAAATATATGAATTATTATAATTTTCAATAAAAATTTTAAAATACTTTTAAAAACTCTATCAATTTAACATTACTCATCTCATATGTATAGATAACAATATGCCTACATATATGTATTTTCATTAAAAAGTTTAATCCTTTAAGTATTAAGATAATATATATAATTTTTTAAAATCAATTTACGTTACATCAACGTAAGTCTTCAGTCATTGTAAACTTTGAAAGTTGTATTAATATTTGATGTGAAAATAGATTATAGTGTATTTTTAAGTAAAACTTGAATTGTTTAGAATTTTAATATGCTTTATAATATATGCTATAAAGTAGTATATTAAATATTGTCTCAATTGACCTAATTAATTATTAATTATAGTAAGGTTCCAATATGATTAGTATATTCATAATTAATTTTATTTTATCCAATGAATAATAGATGGAATTTTAATCAAATGAATTTAAAAAAACTTAATTTTTTAAACATCACTAATAAATCAATCTCAATCACAAAATTCGAGAAAAAATAAAAATTTAATCATTTTTTAAATCCATTTTCTTATAGGTAGAGTAGCGAACCTTAAGAACATACAAATTTATCATAATTCTATAATAAAGTATGAGTGAAAAAAAATAATTTTGACAAACTTTATTTAATATTTAATCAAGTAAACATGTACATAATATTTTTTATTAATTTTTATATATAAAAAATATGCACGTGCCATGCGAATGGTGCATTATTAATTAAAACAAAAGGAAAATGCTTCTCTTTTCTGTTAAAAGAAAACAAATAAAATTTGAACGCACTTATAAAGTACATAAATAAGTCTACTAACCTCGTCATGCAAGCAAAAGCGTAATAAATGCAGAGCTAACGACTGAATTGCTCCAATAGCTGTACGCCACACGCGACGGTGGTCATTTGGAAATGGGCTCAAAACCATTGGCACTACTTTTTTCAAATTTTCTATCGTCACCTGTGTCCATAAAATGAAAAAAATATAAATATATAAACAAAAAATCTTTAAAACATACCTTAGCATTAAACTAAAACTAACTCGCACCCCGTGCCATTCGCCAAATTTGTTTTCTTCTTTTTTATCGTTACCATATCACCAAATCCTCCCTAACCTTGATATTATTGAACAATTACTTTAATGTGATAAAATGATATTTATTTAAATTTTAAATAATTAAATGTAAAAAAATAAATAAATAAATAAAAAGCAAAGCTCTGATACCTCACGGCGGCCTCTCTCTATACTCCTTCTGAGCACAATGAATGCCGCCCGCATGCTCCTTTTGCCACTCAGGAGCAACCAAATACCCCGGTAACACTTCCAAAGCAACAGTCAAAATACCATTCTCAATCATATGCGACAAAATCGACAGCCTATCCACACACCCCTGCCAAGACCCATAGTTATCCGTCTCCTTATTATCGTCCCACAGCTCCTCCATATTAATTTCAAACTCCGTCCCAAGTTTCAGCTGCCTGAGATTCGTTTTCTCAGCCTCGGCCAATGTCAAAACGAACTGGACCAATGGCCAAACGCCTCGTCTCTTTCTTCAAACTATGATCATCGGCCATCAGCCATATTGTATTCACCATCTCCCCAATTTGTTTCCTCCAATACGTCAGCTTCATTCCTGCCAAATCTATCAATAACTTCAACGTGTTAACAGCGTCGGCCATCGTCTCATTCCCACTACACAACGCATTCTTCAACGTAGATATCATCGCTGCCAACAAATCCTGAAAATTGACCAAATCTTTTTGTTCTAAACACATAATGAAATTAATCGCGGCCCCAAACGCTGCAATACGCACATCCTCCTCTGTCGTTGTTTTCCAACACTCCAGTAAAATTGAATGAATGCAACCTCTTATCCAAATGCAACTTATTCAGTCCCTTCCCTAGATACTGTGCTAAATAAGCAACAATTAACAACGCACTCTTTTTTATCGGATTCTACAAGTTCAAATAAAAAGGATAAGAATTCGGGCCATTCTTGTTTAGATAAAAGAGAAGCTGCAAGCGCTGATACGGTGTGGCAGAGTTCTTTATTGATTAGTCTTGCAGGTGTGTCAACTAATTTCAAGAGATCGCGTTTTAGAGTCAATTGCATTTCAACAGGAAAAGAGTGAAAGGGGTAAGATTTATTGAAGAGTGACTTGCGAAGGAGACTGGCGGAAATGGTACGTGAGTTAAGATCTGGGTTGGAGGAGAGCACGTCACAAAGCTTGTTAGCGAAGAGATGTGGCTTGGTTTTATATGTGCAGATTTCGAAAATCCACTTGGCGTCGCAGCGTGTGTCGTTGAAATCGGACATAAAGTCCGCGATTAGCTCTTTCAACTCGTCGGTTTTTTCGGATTCGCAGATGGCTTCGGCTTTCTTATTCTTTTCTAGCATTGAAAGTCTCACCATGGCTGAGTTGGAATTTTGGATAGGAGAGAGAGCAGACATGCCAGATGAGGCGCTTGCTCTGTCTGGCTCAGCTGACAGTGGAAGAAAGGTTTACCTTAGGGAGGGAGATAGAAGAAGAGGATGGAGGGGAAGACGCCTTGGAAGAGGAGGTTTAACGTATTCCCCTGACTTAAAGGCTGATGATTAAACCAAACATAATTCAGATTTATTATTTAAACCGTTTTGCAATCATGAAACTTAAATTATAATTTTGGGTAATACAAGATAGCTACTTTATTAATAAAATAAATCATCCAGCCGGCATTTACTTCTCACATCAACGAATTTCCTCAAAAAAAATTGATGATGCAAAAAAATAGTTTTGTACACCACCTGTCAAGTATAGATAATAAATGCAATGAAATCAACGAGAAAATTAAAGAAGACACAATTTATAGTGGTTCGGTCAATTCGACCTACGTCCACTCTTCAATGGCTTCAGTCGCCGGGTATTTTATTGATTCAAAGGTATGGAGAACGGAGATACAAGCTTTGAGAGGGGGAATGGAGAATCAGAGAAAAACAATAATCTCCGGTAGTCGGTTCGTCTTCTGAAAGTCTCTGATGGAGCATGTGTCCCTTTCTCTCTCAGATTAGAGTCATTTTATAGTAGATAAGAGATCATTCTTGTGGAGATCATAACATATCCTCAAGGCTTCTTTATCGCAGCTTAGAGATTATCTTCGGTGCAGATCACGACTTATCCTCAACGGAAGGAAGAGTTTGGGGAACTCTTGAAGGAAACGTGGTCAAAGATTGGACCGTTGATAAGCTTCTCGTGCTCTCTTCTTGGTGACGTGCTAAGCAAGAAGTCCAACCGTGTTGTCCTCTTGGTGACGTGCTAAGCAAGAAGTCCAACCGGCCTTGGGCTCCCTAAGGCGGTGTAGATAAACTTCCCGTGTTCTTCTCTTGGTGACGTGCTAAGCAAGAAGTCCAACCGTGCTCTCCTCTTGGTGACGTGCTAAGCAAGAAGTCCAACCGGCCTTGGGCTCCCTAAGGCGGTGTAGATAAACTTCCCGTGCTCTCCTCTTGGTGACGTGCTAAGCAAGAAGTCCAACCGTGATCTTCTCTTGGTGACGTGCTAAGCAAGAAGTCCAACCGTCCTTGGGCTCCCTAAGGCTTGGTGGGTTCACGATGAGGTTGGGCTCCTCAACCGGGGTTGGGCTTTAATACATAAATTGGACTACTTGGGCTTAACCCATCATTTGCCCCCCAATGCCCCATGTCCAAGGAGACTTGGAGAAGGAGGCATTGATTTCTTTTTTTTTTTTTTTTTTTTTTTTTTTTTTAAATTCAAATCTTTCCTATTTTATTTTGAAGAGGGAGTGGTGGAGGTTGAAGAAAGGGAGACGGCTGGGCGCGCGATTGGGCAGCGCGCGCGCAGCAGGGCAGCGTAGGCGCGCTGGGCGCGCGGCTGCGCAGTGCGCGCTGCGCGCGCAGCTGGGCAGCGCAGGCGTGCTGGGCGCGCTGGGCGCGCGTAGCTGGGCAGCGCAGGCGCGCGTGGCGCGCGGCTGGGCAGTGCGCGAGCGCGCTGGGGGCTTAGGCGCTGGGCGGCTTCCTAGGCTCTGCTCCTCGCATCCTGGACAGCCCAGGCGCGCTGGGCGCTGGCCTTGCTGTCCTGGACAGCCCAGGTGCGCTGGGTGGCTTTGGAACGCTGGGCAGCAGCATTTTTTTCGGGCGGCTTCCTAGGCTCTGCTCCTCGCATCCTGGACAGCCCAGGCGCGCTGGGCGCTGGCCTTGCTGTCCTGGACAGCCCAGGTGCGTTGGGTGGCTTTGGAACGCTGGGCAGCAGCATTTTTTTCATCAAGGGGCGCTGAAAATCAGTCCGAGGTTCGTTAGGGAGAGCTAGGCAGTGGCCTGGGAGCACGGGCTGATCCGATTCTCACTCGAGGTGCTGATTTGGGCCCCTTAGGTGCTGATTTTTGCGCCGAAAATTCTGATTTGCGCAATTTTGAAGGGTCAGACACCCTTCAAGCTACTGGGCAACTTTGTTTTGACGAGCAACAGCAGTCAAGCACACTTCTAGGCATTGGGCTAGACATTGCAAGTAGTAAGGAAGCTTTGGGTGCTGCTCTTGATGATCAAGCCCTTCTCTAGGTGCTGGGCGCCTTGGGTGACCCTGGGGCTACCTCGGGAGAGCCTGCTTGTGATGACAAAAATAATGTTATTCCAAATATTAAAATATCTCACATAATTATCTAGAGAGAGAGAGAAGTAGGCTGCTTGCGCCAGAGCAAAGACAAAGTTGGAGAACTGCTCGTGAGAGAGCTACACTTTTTGAGACCTAGCTTTTGGTGACCCATGAGGGAGTCTTTAAGCTTGAGGTATAAGCTTTCTGTTTGAGAACAGTGCAGAGGCCAAGCTTTTTTGGTGACCCGTAAGAGAGCCGCTAAGCTGGAGATAGGCTGCCTGTTTGAGAACAGTGCAGAGGCCAAGTTTTATTTTGTTTATTTTGTTTTTTTGTTTTTTTTTTTGGCGATCCGTGAGAGAACCGCTAAACTGGAGATAGGCTGCCTGTTTGAAAACAGTGCAGAGGCCAAGTTTTTTGGCGATCCGTGAGAGAACCGCTAAACTGGAGATAGGCTGCCTGTTTGAGAACAGTACAGAGGCCAAGTTTTTTGGCGACCCGTGAGAGAACCGCTAAACTGGAGATAGGCTGCCTGTTTGAGAACAGTGCAGAGGCCAAGTTTTTTGGCGACCCGTGAGAGAGCCGCTAAATTGGAGATAGGCTGCCTGTTTGAGAACAGTGCAGAGGCAGGTCAAGTTTCTGGTGATCTGTGAGATGATTCACCTTGCCTAAACTTGTTGATTTCCTCAGCATTCATATATCTTTGAGCTTTTGTGAATAGTTCTGGCATGCTCTTCGGTGGGCGCTTCAGAACTGAGAAAAGGAAACTTGATGAACGGAGGCCACCCAAGAAGGCGGTCATCGTCACCTTGTCGTCGGGTTCATCAACTTGGAGTACCTCCTCGTTAAAACGAGTGAGGTAACTCCTCAGGCTCTCCTCGCGGTCCTGCTTTATACTAAGCAGGTGCGTAACTGGCTTCTGGTGGCGACGCCCTCCTATGAAGTGTGAGACGAATGATCTGCTAAGCTCGGCAAAAGAGGTAATAGAGGCGGGGGAGAGCTTAGCAAACCACTGTCGGGCAGACCCCTTTAATGTGGTTGGGAATGCCCTGCACATGATTTCGTCTGGTACGTTGTGCAATTGCATCAAGGTCTTGTAAGTGTCGAGGTGGTCCAGTGGATCCTTTGTTCCATCAAAGGTCTCCACAGATGGCATTTTGAACTTCTGAGGGAGGGGGTAGTTTGCTACATCAGGTTTGAAAGGGGTATCAGTACGCCTTACCAGGTGGTCAACAGTCTCGGGTCCCTGTGCCTTCATGGCGTTGAAGACATCACCGAGTTGATTCTGTACCTCCTTTATCTTCTCGTCCCAATGATTGGGGGCTCCTCTGGAATGATCATGGAAGTGGCTTCCATGCCCCATGCTTTGGTTTTCACCCTCATCCTCCTGGAGATAAGGGTCCTCTCCCTGGAAAGCAAGGGGAGGGGGAGGTGCAGCTCCCTCATGTTGGGCTTCCTGAAGTGGGGTGCCCAATAGGGCACCCGGGCGTGGAGCAACAGGTCGTGGTGCTCCTTGATGTCCAGGATGTGGAGCTCCTTGGGTGCTCTATGTTGTGCACCTCTGTGGGGTCCTCCATGTTGTGCACCTCCGTGTGGTGCTCCACCTTGGAGTCCTCCATGTTGCGCACCTCCGTGGGGCCCTCCATGTTGTGCACCTCCATGTGGTGCTCCACGTTGTGCACCTCTGTGTGGTGCTCCACGTTGTGCACCTCCGTGTGGTGCTCCACCTTGGGTCCTCCATGTTGCGCACCTCCGTGGGGCCCTCCATGTTGTGCACCTCCATGTGGTGCTCCACGTTGTGCACCTCTGTGTGGTGCTCCACGTTGTGCACCTCCGTGTGGTGCTCCACCTTGGGGTCCTCCATGTTGTGCACCTCCGTGTGGTTCTCCTCCTTGTCCAGCAAGTATGAGTTGCAGTAACTGTTGGTTTTGAGCAACCAGTTGCTGCATGGTCTCCAATATTTGTTGGAGATTCGGGGCTAAAGTATCCGGAACAGGGTTGATTGGCGGGGGAGCAACCTCCTCCTCTCGTGGAGGATTGTCTTCGTGTTGGTTCATGGATCGAGTTGTGATCGCCATTAGTGAATGGACGTAATGTTCAGGAGTGAGAATTTTGTCGTTTCCCACAGACGGCGCCAAACTGATGATGCACAAAAATAGTTTTGTACACCACCTGTCAAGTATAGATAATAAATGCAATGAAATCAACGAGAAAATTAAAGAAGACACAATTTATAGTGGTTCGGTCAATTCGACCTACGTCCACTCTTCAATGGCTTCAGTCGCGGGTATTTTATTGATTCAAAGGTATGGAGAACGGAGATACAAGCTTTGAGAGGGGGAATGGAGAATCAGAGAAAAACAATAATCTCCGGTAGTCGGTTCGTCTTCTGAAGTCTCTGATGGAGCATGTGTCCCTTTCTCTCTCAGATTAGAGTCATTTTATAGTAGATAAGAGATCATTCTTGTGGAGATCATAACATATCCTCAAGGCTTCTTTATCGCAGCGTAGAGATTATCTTCGGTGGAGATCACGACTTATCCTCAACGGAAGGAAGAGTTTGGGGAACTCTTGAAGGAAACGTGGTCAAAGATTGGACCGTTGATAAGCTTCTCGTGCTCTCTTCTTGGTGACGTGCTAAGCAAGAAGTCCAACCGTGCTGTCCTCTTGGTGACGTGCTAAGCAAGAAGTCCAACCGGTCTTGGGCTCCTAAGGCGGTGTAGATAAACTTCCCGTGTTCTCCTCTTGGTGACGTGCTAAGCAAGAAGTCCAACCGTGCTCTCCTCTTGGTGACGTGCTAAGCAAGAAGTCCAACCGGCCTTGGGCTCCCTAAGGCGGTGTAGATAAACTTCCCGTGCTCTCCTCTTGGTGACGTGCTAAGCAAGAAGTCCAACCGTGCTCTCCTCTTGGTGACGTGCTAAGCAAGAAGTCCAACCGTCCTTGGGCTCCCTAAGGCTTGGTGGGTTCACGATGAGGTTGGGCTCCTCAACCGGGGTTGGGCTTTAATACATAAATTGGACTACTTGGGCTTAACCCATCAAAAATTATAAAAAATTTCTAATGTTTATACTTACACAACATTGATTACATCTTAGATTTTGTCATTTGTTTCCCTCTCATTTTCTAGTCTCTCCTCTCTAACAACTCCAATACCGCCTTACTTCTTTTAATTTTATTATTATTTCTCTATACAACTTTCCTTCCCAACTTATTTATACGTTTCCTCTGCTGATTGCATTAGACCATCTTTAAGTTTGATTCAACCAAATATTTAGGTAAAACGATTGATTTTATATAAAACAACTAGTTATTGTCTGTACGTGAAAGTATAAAATAATAAAAAATGGTAAACAATAAACATATTTGTATTCATATTCATAAACAAATCACAAACATAGAAAATAGATCGATTTTTGTAGTGGGGGTGAGAGGTGGTAGGCGGCAGTGATAGTGGTAGGAGATGGTGATGGTTGTGGTGGGTGTCAATGACCGTAGTGATAGTGGCGATGGTGGTGGCAGTAGCGATGGTGGTGGTGGTTGTGGTGACTGGGGCAATGACGACGATAGGGCAACGGTGGTAGTGGTAGAGGTAGTAGTGAGGCGGTTTCAAACACTATTTTTAAAAAAATTATTTATGATAAATAATTTGTAAAAGTATTTTTGAAAAGTCACTCCAAACACACTCATAGCGGTCTATTTTTCTTATTAAATTTGGGTGTTAATATTAACCGTTAGATTAACTTTAAAGTAAAATTTAAAGTGATCTCAACCGTGAATAACAAAATTCATTTTGTTTATCTTTTGATATTTGAGCTACTTTATTATATAGATAGACAAACTCAAATTAAAAAAAAAAACAATTTCAAATTAAAAGTAGGACAAGTGTAATTTTTGATTTTCATAAGCACCAAGTGTAGGGGCGAAATTTATTTTGAAAACACTAATCTTGATCTACAGAAAGTTCAATAACAATTCATGATCTGCAAACGGATCAGTTTATATATTGGTTTGATTACAAATTTATGTGTAACTATTTCGTACATGATTGTTTCGTGCATATTAGTGTAACTGTTTCGTTTTCAATTATTATTGTTTATTTTAAGTTGTATGATATAAATCAGATATTTCAATAAATAATTTTACTATATTTCAAATGCAACATCAACAAATTCAAGAATGTGATGTAAAAAATAGATCCCATAACAAAAAGGGAGCAGTAGAAGAAAGAAGGGATAAAGGAACAAATGCCTCCAAAACATTCATGAAATATGAATGAGCTTATCAATAGGTATAAACATTTGCAGTCATGACATGCATATAATGCTTGCACAATTAAACTACATGACCCTCACTCAACAAGTAACAAACCTCTTAAACTTGTAATATGTAATATTAAAGGACAAATTTGTAAGTTACACATTCTCTAATAGTTTAAACTTTTAGAATATATAGTTGTTTAATATAGTATCAAAGTAGAGGTCCAGTGTTAACATCTCGTTGCAACCTGATCATAAAAAGATTTTCATGTACTAGACACAAAATCTAGCTTAGGAGTTATGTAAAAAGCTAAATACTTAAGTTACACACTTCCTAATAATTTGAACTTTTAGAATAAATAATGCTTTAAAACAATAAAAATAAACACCATCATCCAGTGATCTCTTCTTTCATCACACTGGTAGACTATAATCTGCATAAGGACAACTGAATGGTACTCATCCAAGAGATAGACAAATTGTCCTTCATGAATAAAATTGTATTCCTTCGTATTTAGGAAAAATAGCTCAGGAAGTGTAGGACAAAAATTGATTTTTAGTAGATTTTGAGCCTAAATTAAAATAGAACCCACTCGTTGTTTGGAATAATTTTTTGTGAGTTCGTATTCTACTGCATGAGCAGAATATATATTCACTTGGTTAAATCAAGTAAGAAATGAATGAAAAAAATAAACTCTAAAATAACCCTCTTGAAATGTAAAATAAAAGTTGAGACAATGTAAAATTTGACATTAACCTCACATTCGTTGGACAAAGAAACTTTGGAGAGCATATATGACCCAAGTTTTCACTTTGGGTTGGGCTTTGGGTTCAACCATAAATGCACATCCCCGTCCGACCGGCCTCAGGCTTTGGCTCAGGTGTGGGTCTAAATCTTATCTTTTTGAATAAATTCATTTTGTTAAATGAGTCCTTAATTTTTGAGTTTTAATTGTTGCTTGTTGGAATTCAAATAATCACTGGTTCGAGTTTGAATTTTCCACCAATTTTGAATTTGAATTTTATTTATGTTCATGAATGGACATACATAAATGGTGTCTTCTGGGTTGTATTTGACCACTGATGATTGTTCCGAATAGTACATCTACATTTATAAATAACCCAGATTTATTAGCATTAGCACCATAAAAACCCAGATTTACAGCATTATGGTGACACACACACAAAGTTGGTGATTATGCATTATTTATGTCATTAGAAGTGTCCATTTATGAGAGCACGAAATACAATTTCTTGTATGTTGTGTTATAATTGTATCTTGGGAGATAAATGCTAAAAAACTCATAATCACCGTAGGGAAGGTAAAATAAGTTTTAAAGGCATAGGGTCGAACACTAACCTTGATTAAATTCTTTAACCGTTCATGTTAGCAATTGGGTCAATTTTATGGATTACTATTTTATTCTTAATTACATAATTTAAATCAAAATTCTCAGTAAGTATTTTGGGTATATAATACATCCTCCCAATAGGAAGAAGGAAAATGCTTCTCTTTTTTATTAAAAGAAAACAACTAAAATGTGGATGTTCTTATAAATGTTGGAGTTGGCTACGGTACCACCAAAGAGCTTTTCGGTACCATATCGAAAATTTTCATATTTGTGGTAATTTTTATCACATTTGTGAGTACTTTTATCACTGTTGTGGTATCCCAAAAATGGTAAAAATAACTACCATAACAGTGCTAAAAACATTCACAAATGTAATAAATCACATATAAAAGTGATAAATTTTTTTGTACTTAAGAAAAGTGAGAAATATTTGCAACAAATATAATAAAACACCCACAATAGTAATAAAAATATTCACAAAAGTGGTAAATTAACCACAAAATTGATACATTTTTTTTGTTATAAAAAGACACTCAAAAATTATAAAAATATTTTTTAAAATAATAAATGTTCGAGGTATAGTATCAAAAATTTTTTAACGGTACCGTAATCAAGTCCATTAATTGTTTGGAAAGAGTAGTAGAAGTGAGCGTCATGTCCCAAAGAAGTTCAACTGCAGAGTAAGATTACATATATAAGCCCACTAACCTTCACCCGTGGATTGACGGAGTCATTCATTGTTTTAGCTAATGTATCCAGCACGAGGGAATATTCGTCTTCCAAGTAGAAGTCAGACTTCGTAGCTAACTGCCGAATTGCATTAATAGCTGCACACTGCACGCGAGTGCCGGGATCTTGAAATTTGCTCAAAACCAATGACATTCCCCGTTTTAAAATTTTCGTCCTCACCTACAAAATGAAAAAAAAAAAAAATGTATCCAAAAATCTTCAGAACAGAATAATGTTTGACAGTCAATCGATCATATCCAATTCTTAGCATTAGACTAAAACTAGAGAGCATCTTGTGTCATGCACAAAATTTGTTATCTCTTTATACCCTAGATCACATGGAGCGGGAGCGTTACTAAAAACGTCAAATTATATATATATATATATATATAAAAAAAGTGGATGTCAAAGTATAAAAAATAATAGATAGAAGTAGAGGAAGTCTACATAATTTTTCAATTAACTATATACTCCCACATTGGTAACTGCACGGGATAGATCCTGCAATCTCATAAGGTAGCGATTCTTTGATTGGTAAACCTGAAAAAACGGGGTTAGAAGAAAGGGGGTCAGGCGTGAGCCTAGCCAATTCCCTCCGAAGCTTAAGTCAGTAAGATCAAAGGGATGTTTCTTAGTCCATGAGCTATGGTTTGATTTTGCGTTCCTTTGTCCATTTTTCTGAGGGATATTTATACCTGAATTAACAATGATTGCTCTAGATCTTCAGTCTCATCTGGACATCTCACATCTGACACACCATCCCTCGTGCTGTGAATACTTCCCCTTTACGCCTCCTCGAATTGAATGCTCGGGGAATGGTATAAGTGCTCGGCCGCAAGGCGAACATTTATACTACGAGCCGAGCAGCCCAATCCAAGAGGTCGGCGTCTGACACCGACAGGGCACGGACTACTCGGTGGATCAGAGAACTCGGGAGAACCAATCGCGTTGTTTCGGCGCATCAGTCATTAATGCTCTAGTCATCATGACAGTAGGCATAGACTTGCAGAGAGCAGTTGGTGGCAGCCCCCGCATTTATTTGTCTTGTCACTATCACTCATCTCGCCATAAATGCGAGGTCACATCGCTTTGACTATGATGCCAGCTGTTGTACTCGGCCGCTCTGTGTCACCATGCCTCGGCTCACCCCCTCGGCATCTTTCAGACATCCTAATGACTTTATTGGGTCACGTGTCACCCTGGGAGTTGAGGATCCACACAGGAGTCCCGCCAACTGCCCCCCAGCTGCAATCCTTACGCGGCGCTCGATAAGTGGAGTGAAAGGATTGGGGCTCTATCACCATGCCTCATTAACGGTGACGGTTGCTTGCACGTCTGGTGCCGCCCTTTTCAAATGCCCTAATGATGAGCCAACTCCTCGATTCTCACTCCTTATGAGGCACTATAAATAGGGGGTTTCTCTGCCTTCTAAAAACTTTTGCATCCTTCATCTCTCCTCAGCAATCAGACCCTGAGTGCTCCCCTATCCTCCGAGTTTCCCTGGTTCCCCGAGCTCTCTCCGAAGACGAACCTCCCGTAAGTACTTCCACTTGAGCATTTTCTCTCTCCATTTCTTCTACATTTCGTCCTCTTAGCTCTCACCGATGGCCAGAACCAGTAGAACTAGGGGGGACACGTCTGTTAGGGCCAGTTCTACCCACAAAATGAGGAGAACCCAAGTAACAGACAAGAACATCCACACCTTTAGGGTTAGGTACCTTATTCGCGAGCCTGTCTTCACCTTTCCCTTCAACCCTACTCGCCATAGGAGGGACATGGGAAGTGAGGACATAATGTCTTTCTGGACGAAGGCCATCATGAAAGGAGGGTTGACCTTCCCCCTCCATCCCCTGTTACTAGGAGTCCTGATGCAATTGAAACTCTTTCCCCTTCAGTGCGGGGTTAACTTCTTTAGGATTGTGATGGGCGTAGTCGCTTTAAACACTCGGCTTAGGATTAACTTGGGGGTAGACGAAATTTTGTTCTGCTATGACCTAAGGCTAGTCGCCAGGAGACGATATTACCTCCAAGTCCGAGATCCCTCGATGTATCTGGTAACCCACATGCCTGACTCGGACAAGGGGTACGTGGACGATCTGATCATGCTCGACGGCGGTTGGGAGAAAGGGACCGGGCCCGAGTATGACGGATTGTACTACCCCAAAGTGCCGAGGGATAAAGGTGTGTTTTTGTTCTGACTTCTTGATTTACATCTTTTTTTTAGGTCCGAGGGACATACTGATTTTTGCTCTATTTTCGCAGAAGGATATCATCGAAACGCTGTTCAACCGCCGAGGTCTCAAGTCCGGTTCGCTGATCTACTAAAGGTTTGGTCCTCGGACCTGGTTGAACGAGCGGCGCACACCCTCCTCGGCTATACGCCAACCTACAGCCGGTTCTCTCAGATCCCTCCTCTTTTCAACCCTTTCGTTTGGGAAGATCACTCCTCGTCGGAAGAGGAAAAATTCGAGGGTGGTTCAGAAGAGGAGTCTTCGTATAACGCTACCGAGTCTCCTACACTCGACATGTTTAATCCACCACCCATCACCGCAACAACCATGGAGGCCGCCGCCTCGGCAAGGAGAGCTAGGCTCGCAGGCTTGGCTGGGCCTTCCAATCCGGCGCCTATCATTCCTCAACCTCATCCCCCTTAAAAGCAGCCGCCGTCGCGCGAGCGATCTAGAGATTCGGCCGTGCCAATCAGGCAGAGGGCCCAACCTCAACAAGTCCAAATTTTAGTAGACCGACAAAGGGACATGCGTGCCTGGGAAACCGAACAACATGAAGAGCGCCGTGTAAAGCAGCGGCATGGTGTCGCGGCCCCGGGGCCCTTCGTCTCGAGAGAGTGGGTTGGTCGGGCCAAGACCAGAAGCAGCCGGCCCATTTTGGAAGCCGATTCAATCCTCCAATCTCCCGAAGTGGCCTTTGCTGTCGCGGGGACGCTTCAGTTTGAGGCCGACATGGCCGTGTACAAGGGTTATTCGGACAACCGGCTCCTGACGAGCACCCTCCAAAACACCTTGGTGGTAAGTTGATCGCCTCCCCGAGTAGCTATTGTTCCCCTTTGGTCGTTTACTAATATTCCTCCTCTTCCATGCTAGCTAGTAGGTGGGAGCCATCATCGAACGCTTTTGGGAATACAAGCAAGAGGCGAAGAACGCCGAGTGAGCCGCAGCTGCCAAAGACGACCATATTTTGAAGGTTGAGAGGACCCTCGGCGATCAGACCAAACACATTGCCGAGCTCATCCGCCAGTGAGACGTCATTCATGCCGAGCTGAATGAGGCTAAGGCGGGCGAAGCTGCAGCGATGAAAAAGGTCGAGGAGTATGAGCTGCGCGTATCCTCCTCCGAGTCCAAGCTGCAAGAGTCTGAGTTTGTGATCAGCGCTCTTACTGCCAAAGTGGACTCCTTGACAGCAGAAAAAGCGAGAAAGCAGGAGAGGCTGTAATCGGAGTGTCTGAGGGTGTGGTCGGCCACTCAAGGCCAAATGATCCCCGCTTTTGAGGAAGCCAAGAAGAAGGCTTTCAAAGAGGGTTGGGATGCCGCCCTTCACGCCTATCACGTCGAAGTTGGGTCAGACTTGTTTGCCAGGCATAGCTTCCAAAGCGAGGCCGATGACAAGGCCCTGAATGAACAAGTCCGCCCCAACCTCAGCACCCCTACCGAGGCTGAAGGGCCGGTGGGTGAACCCATCACACTCAGCTACGGATCTGATCAGCATTCTCATGCCCTTTCGTCATTGCCTTCGGCCGAGCCAACAGATGAACCGTTCTCTCCGTCCCCCATCATTAGTGGAGTGCATGACACCGAGCAGGACGAGATATTGGGGGGCTAGAGATGGGTTACAGAGCCGATGAGGGGGCCACGGTGGGGAGGGAGCCGGTGATGAATGAATGAGCCGAGGATCTGAGCAGCTAGTCCATTTTTGCAATTTTGCAGCTTTGTACTGAGTTTTGTTAGTTTGTATGCCTGGGGACGCAAAGCCCCTTTTCTATAATGAATTTTGATTTTCAATCAATATGTTTTTCTCTGTTGACCGTATTTCTAGGAAACAGCCACGCGGAGCTCGCTATTAGGTTTTTAGGACATGAGCGTTTGGCCCGTGTTTCTTTCGAGAGCGTTGCTCCAGGGGTGGAGTCTTACACCCCTCGGGGCCGTGCCCCCAATGACTGAGCGCTTGGCTCGCTTGTTTCGAGAGCGTTGCTCCAAGGTAGGAGTCTTACACCCCTTGGGGTCGTCGACCGAGCGCTTGGCTCGTGTTTGTTTCAGAGCGTTGCTCCAACGGTGAGTCTTACACCCCTCGGGCCTCGGGGCCGTGCCCCCAACGACCGAGCGCTTGGCTCGTGTTTGTTTCGAGAGCGTTGCTCTAACGGTGGAGTCTTACACCCCTCGGGGTCGTGCCCCCAACGACCAAGCGCTTGGCTCGTGTTTGTAGCGCCATGAAGACTGAAACCAGATTTAGTAATAGTATTTCTTTAAATTTGATACATTCCATGGTCGAATTATATCGTCACCATCCATATTTTGCAAACGATATGCGCCAGTGCCCCCCACGGAGATTACCTTTTAAGGACCCTCCCAATTAGGACCAAGTTTTCCATCAGTGGGCTCGCGCGTATTCCCTACCACTTTTCGCAGTACCAAATCTCCGACTTGGAATTCCCTCAATCGAACTTTTTTCTGGTGCTGCCGTGACAACTCCCCTTGGTACTTTGCCAGCTTGATAGACGCCAATGACCTCCTTTCCTCGGCTAGATCGAGATCCCTAGCGAGGGTTTGATCATTATTGCCAAACTCGAAGGCTCGGCTCCGTATTGTTGGGAGTCCTACCTCTAATGGGATTACCACCTCGACCCCATATGTCAGGGCGTACGGGGTTTCTCCCGTTGAAGTCCTCGGCGTGGTCCTGTATGCCCATAACACGTTAAGTAACTCCTCGGCCCACCTTCCCTTTGCTGCCTCGAGTCTCTTCTTGATTCCTACCAGCACAGTTTTGTTGGATACCTCAGCCTGCCCATTACACTGGGGATAGGCTGACGTAGAATAGTAATTGCATATTCCGTATCCTGAGCAGAACTTTCGAAATGGGCCACTGTTGAATTGAGTCCCGTTGTCAGAGACGATAGCCCGGGGAATTCCAAATCGGGTGATGATGTTTTGCCACACAAATTTCCTCGCTTCGACATCTCGAATGCAGCTTAAGGGTTCCGCTTCGATCCATTTAGTAAAGTAATCGGTTGCCACTATCAAGAATTTCTTGCCCAGTGGGGATCTCGGGAGAGGTCCGACAATATCCATTCCCCACTGTGAGAAGGGCTATGGGCTCGTTAGCAAGTTCAAATCTCCAGCTGGTTGTCGAATAATGGGGGCAAACTTCTGACATTTGTCACATTTTCGAACATAACTCTTCGCATCCTTTTGCATGTAAGGCCATCAGTACCCTTGCGTCATTGCTCGGTGCGCAAGAGACCTTCCACCCGTGTGGCTCCCACACACTCCTTCATGGATTTCGTACTACAGTGGTTCCACTTTGTCCTCGGGGACACATAGTAATAGTGGTCCCGAGAATGATTTTCTGTATAGTTGCTCATCCAACATCCGGAATCTGGGGGCTTTGAGCTTGATCTTTCTAGCCTCTCGGACGTCCTCCGGAAGCACTCCGCCTGCCAAGTACGCAATGATTGGCTTCATCCATCCCGACGGTGCCCCCATTATGGTTGGGTATACTTGCTCGGCCCTCTCTTCGTCTATGCTCGGACTGTCCCGGGTCTCGATAAGTATACGCCGAGATACCTCTGAGGCCAAAGCCGAGGCCAGGCATGCTAAAGCGTCGGCGTGGGTGTTTTGATCTCTAGGGATCTTGGAAACTTCCACTTTTTCAAACTTTTTCATCCTGGATCTTGCCTTCTATGATATGCCTTCATCCTGCTATCCCAGACCTCGAAGTCCCCATTGACCTAGTTCACGACCAGTTGGGAATCACAAAAAATCTGAAGGTGTTTAACTCCAATCGAGCTTACGGCGTCCAGTTCTGCTAGCAATGCTTCGTACTCGGCTTCATTGTTGGACGCCTTGAATTTCAATCTGATAGCCCTTTCAATGATGAACCCTTCTCAGTTGGCTAGTACGATACCTGTCCCTGCCCCCTGGCGTTCGAGGACCCATCAACATGGAGATCCCACACGTCCTCCGACCGAGCCAGTGTTGGGGGCTCGCACGTAGAGAACTCGGCAACAAAATTTGCCAGGACTTGTCCTTTTATTGACGTTCGAGGCTTGTACCTGATTTCAAACTCTCCGAGCTCTACAACCTATTTGGCAATCCTTCCGGACATATCGGCCTTGTGCAGGATCGACTTGAGAGGTCGGTCCGTAAGGACGTCTATGGCGTGAGCCTGGAAATAATGTCGGAGTTTCCTTGCCGAGACCACCAATACCAATACCGACTTCTCCATCGGAGAGTATCTTGTCTCGACGTCGAGCAAGGTCTTGCTTACGAAATACACGGGTCTCTGTGCCCCTTCGCTATCCCTGACCAATGCTCCATTAACGACGTCTTGAGAGACGGACAAATAAAGGCTTAACACCTCTCCTATTGCTAGAACAGACAACGTCGGAGGGTGTTTCAAGTACTCCTTGATCCCTTCAAGAGCTCGATCGCACTCCTCGTTCCAAACCCCATTAGCTGCCCCCCTTAACTTGGAAAAGAATGGTTTGCACTTATCGGACGATTTGAAAATAAACCTGTTAAGGTTCGCCAACATCCCGGCCAATTTCTGAACGTCCTTGACAGTCTTGGGCGCCTGGACATTCCAAATCGTCTGTATCTGCTCGGGGTTTGCCTTGATCCCCCGATGAGTGACTAAATACCCCAAAAACTTTTCAGAACTTACTCCAAATGCGCATTTCGAGGGGTTAAATTTCAGGCCATATTCCCGGAGGATGGCAAATGTCGTCCCGAGATGGCGGAGATGGTCAGCCTCCTCCTTGCTCTTCACCAACATGTCATCAATGTACACCTCCATCGTGTCGCCGAGCTGGTCTTTGAAAATCTTATTCATCAATCGTTGGTAAGTTACCCCGGCATTCTTCAACCCAAAAGGCATTACGGTATAACAGTAGATCCCCCGCGGAGTGATGAATGCCGTTTTCTCCTGATCTAGCTCGTGCAGGGGAATCTGGTGATATCCAGCTCGAGCATCCATGAAGGTGATGCGCCTATGGCCGGCCGTGGCATCTACGAGCTGATCAACCTTGGGCAAAGGGTACTCGTCCTTAGGGAAAGTCTTGTTTAGGTCCTTGAAATCCACACAGACTCGCCATTTTCCTTCTTTCTTCTTGGCGCACACGATATTAGACAGCTATTGGGGGAACTGCACCTCCTTGATGGAACCCGCTCCCAACAACCTCTCCACTTCTTCTTCCACAGCTTTCGCATGATGGGGGCAGTTCTTCGGGCCTTTTGCCTGACGGGTTTGAACGAGGGGTTCACATGGAGCCGATGGGTCATCACGTCGGCACTTATCCCCGTGATCTCGGCCTGGGTTCAGGCAAAGACATCGGCATTGTGGCGTAAAAAGGAGGTCATATCATCCTTCTCTGCACCGCTGAGTGATTCCCCTATCAGGAAGTATTTCTCGCTGTCATCAGAGCTGAGGAGAACCTTTACCAAGGCTTCGGTGGAGCGATCGGCAGGCTCTGTTATGGGCTCGTCCACCCCTGGCCGATCGTTCTGTGATTGCTATTTGGCAATCACCGCATCGGGATTGCGCTCCTGACTCCGACCGCTTATTTTCGTTTTGACAGCAGCGTAGAAGCAACTTTTTGCCGAGGCCTGGTCACCCTGGATTTCCATTACGCCCTGTGGTGTTGGGAACTTTATCTTCTGATGGTAGGATGAATGGACCGCCTTAAGTGCATGCAACCATGATCTCCCCATAATTGCGTTGTACGGGGAGTCAGAGTCTACCACCACGAACTCTACTGGAATGGTCACCACCCCCGCTCGTACCATGAGAGTGATTTTTCCAAGGGGCAGGGCGCTGGAACCGTTGAATCCGATAAGGGGAGTCTTCATGGGTTCCAAATCCTTCTGAAAGAGTCCCATCTTGTTAAAAAGGTGATTGTACATTACCTCGGAGGAGCTGCCCGAGTCCACCAATATCCTTTTAACGTCGAACTTCCCAACGCGCAATGTGATCACCAATGCATCCTCGTGGGGGAAGACCACCCCTCCGAGATCGGCATCGAAGAACTGAATTACCTCGGCAGCGCCCCGAGATCTTTTGGACGGCCGCTGGTCCCCCCTTTCATCCACTTTGATTGCCTGGGACACCCTTTGCAACTCGGAGCGGAGGGAGTTGTATGTGGGCCGCTCCACTGTGCAGGCATGGATGACGTCGATCACGGGTGCAGCCTCAGCTGGTCCTTCGGCTCGTTCCCCCGTCGACCCCCCGGGCCGGCCCTTGTCGATGAACTCTCTGAGGTGCCTCTGTTGCACCAACCGCTCTAAGAAGCACCGATAACTGTTGCATTCCTCCGTCAAATGGCCGACATCTCTATGATATGAACAACGGAGGGCCAAATTCCTTGTCGACGGGTCGCTAAGCATCCTCAGGGGCCACCTGAAGTATGGTTTGTTTTTGATTTTGGGGAGTATCTTGTGAATGGGCTCGTTGAACACTGTGCTTACCCCCTAGAAGGATAGACGACTCGGGGGTGGGATTGGTCCTCCCCTCCGGGACGGCTGTCCCTTTCCCTTTTTCTCGGCATTGTCACCCTATTTTCGGGTGCGACGGACTCTTCCTCCACCCGGACATACTTGTTTATCCGAGACATCAAGTCTTTCATATCTACCAGAACCTTCTTGGTCAATGATTTGTACAAATCTGTATCTCGGGACTGTCCCAACCTAAATGACGCCGCGACCAATGTCTCTGAACATGCCTCCACCTCATTGACCTCATCCCAATATCGGACAGCGTATTGCCGGAGCATCTCTCCCCCTTTTCGCCTGAGCATCAACAGAGCGCCAATGTCCTTAGGCTTCTTGCTGCTGGTGATGAATCGGGCCAGGAAAAGCCCTGTCAACTGCCTCTAGGACCCTATGCTCTCGGGGGCGAGGTTCTCGTACCACCTCATGCCCGTGTCCCCGAGGCTCATGGGAAAAACTCGGCACAACACCCTTTGGTCAGTGTCATAGATTGACATCAATTGTCTGTATTGCCGAAGATGGCTCTCAGGGTCGGTCTTTCCATCGTAGATCTTGAACCGCGGGACGGTAAACTTTTTTGGCATTTTGGCCTCCCTGATAGCCCGGACGAACGGCGAAATAACTTCGTCAAAGTGAACTGCGGGTTCGTTGTCGCGCTGAGCGACGAAGGGGACCCGAGGATCTTTAGCTGATCTATCTCCATGAGGCCTTCGGGGTATGGACTCCGCGTGAGATGCGGCGACTCCAATGCCCTCAGGTATCCCTCAGCGTAGGTCCCACCTAGATAGGTTCGCCTTTTGACCCGATTCTAACCGTCCCTCAAAGGCCGAGGATCCCCCTGGGCGGTCCCGCCCTTCGGGCGTGTGCCTAACCCATTCCTTTCCGGAGGGACCTGGACAGGCTCCGGCTGGGCACCTGGTCCCCAACCCTACGGCCGCGTTCATCCGCGCTGGCCGACTGCTCGAAATCGTCAAGGCGTCGTAGGACCTTGGCATTCTCCCTCTCAAGCTGTTTAATACGTTTTACCATCCGTTTCTCCATCATCTCCACAATGTTGTGGGCCCGGAGGTCACGCCCCTAAGGGACTGATCCATAGAGAACGTTCTTTGTGACGAGCACCCCTGCCCATCTGATCGGCCTAATGAACCCAGTTCCAGGACCATTGGAAGCTGGACGGGATCTGCATTCCTGGCCCGTACACCTACTCCCTCACTCTGAGATCGAGTGTTCACCATCAAACGATTGTCACCACAAAACTTAGCGATGCTTTCATTCCCATAGACGGTGCCAAATTGCACGGGATAGATCCTGCAATCTCGTAAGGTAGCGATCCCTTGACTGGCAAACCTGAAAAAACGGGGTTAGAAGAAAGGGGGTCAGGCGTAAGCCCAGTCAATCCCCTCCGAAGTTTAAGTCAGTAAGATCAAAGGGATGTTTCTTAGTCCATGAGCTATGGTTTGATTTTGCGTACCTTTGTCCATTTTTCTGAGGGATATTTATACCTAAATTAACAATGATTGCTCTAGATCTTCAGTCTCATCTGGACATCTCACATCTGACACACCATCTCTCGTGCTGTGAATGCTTCCCCTTTACGCCTCCTCGAATTGAATGCTTGGGGAATGGTATAAGTGCTCGACCGCAAGCCGAACATTTATACTACGAGCCGAGCAGCCCAATCCAAGAGGTCGGCGTCTGACACCGACAAGGCACAGACTACTTGGTGGATCAGAGAACTCGGGAGAACCAATCGCGTTGTTTCGGCACATCAGTCATTAATGCTCCAGTCATCATGACAGTAGGCATAGACTTGCAGAGAGCAGTTGGTGGCAGCCCCATATTTATTTGTCTTGTCACTATCACTCATCTCGCCATAAATGCAAGGTCACATTGCTTTGACTATGATGTCAGCTGTTGTACTCGGCCGCTCTGTGTCACCATGCCTCGGCTCCCCCCTCGGCATCTTCCAGACATCCTAATGACTTTATTGGGCCACGTGTCACCCTAAGAGTTGAGGATCCACACAGGAGTCCCGCCAGTAACTTACCAGGAAAAGCAATGGAAACACAGTTTATAAAGGCAACCAACATCCCACATCGGTTCTTTATGAAAAAGTTGAAGAGAACAACACAGCCGGACGCTTGGGTTCTCTTGCACTTTGAGTCTCATTAAGATAGAGTATTGAATTTTTTTTGTTTGAAATTGTGTAGTGGATTCTAAAATTTGTTCAGTTTGTGGATTGTAAAAATGAATGTGAATTTAATATTTTGAATTTGTGAATTTGTGTTGAATACGTTCTAAAATTGTGAATTTACGATTAGAGCGTTGATTCATTGACCTCCTTCCTAGAAAAGATCAACAGGAGCAACCTATCTTCATCGACCTTTTCTGATAATGCTAAGATAAAACAATTAAAATGTGGATGTGCTGATAATGTTTAGAGTCCATTCATTCGTTAAAAAGGCAAGCAGGATTGAGTGTCATGTCCCAAAGAACTTCAAATGTAGACAAGCCCACTAACCTCTGTTCGTGAATATCGGTAGTCATCCATCCCGTGTTCGATTGCCAACTCTCCAATTGCATTAATAGCTGCACACCGCACCCGAGGGTCGAGATCTTGAAATGATGTCAAAAGCACTGACTCAAAAATGTTTAGAGTCCATTAATTCGTTGAAAAAGTTAGCAAGATTGAGCGTCATGTCTTAAAGAAGTTCAAATGCAGAGTAAATAAACATAAATAAGCCCACTAACCTTCGCTAATGGGGTTGGGAAGTCATCCATCTCTGCAGCTAATAATGGCGGTATATGCAAAGGGATGCCCAAATCCGTAGCCAACTGCCGAATTGCTTTAATAGCTGCACACCGCACGCGAGGGTGGGGATCTTGAAATGAGTTCAAAACCATTGGCACCTGTGTCCACAAAATGAAAAAAACAAAAATGTATCTAAAAAACCCTTTAGAACTGAATCATGTTTGCCAGCCAATAGATCATATCCAATTCTTAGCATTAGACAAAAAAAATATCTTACCATTCGATTAAACACTAAAATCCCAGTGATAATTTAATGTTGAAACCCACTGACAATCTAATGGTTACAATCATTAAGTCTCTAAGTTATGTTCTAATTATGTCCCCATAGCATTGCTCCAAAACATTAAAACTAGTTGGCAGTCTGTGTTATGCACCGAATTTGTTGTCTTTCTATCATTACCCTACCACTAGATCCTCCTAACCCTGATATCTATAATACAAAATAGAGCGGTTTCAATAAGTCCATGCTTTGTTGTTCACTAGCCCCTCCTCTTTCTCTTTATCTGTTATGTCATCTCCAACAACACCACCATCGCCAGCGACATACCCACCACCACAACCACAGCCACAGCCACAACCATAACCACACCCCTCCCAGGTAATAGAATTGTATACTAAAAGCTTGTTTTTTGTAGTGAAACTTGTTTTCTTAATTAATAGAAGTTTATTATTTCTTTTTTATTGAGAATCTATGTGGACAAAATATTTGTATTATATTTAATATATGATATGCATGTGTGTCTTAATTTTACATTGTAGATAATTTGGTATGTAGAGTTCGGCTTATGCGCAGAAGACCAGATTATCAGATTCTTGTATATTATGAGTGTATGTTCACAATCGTAGATGAAATTGAACACACCATTAGTATGATTGTAGCGTAATATTCTGTCATAGTCTGTCTTGATTGTAGGAGATTGTTTAATGTCTCGGATTATTGCACTAATACACTTTGCATATTGAATAGACCCATATTGAGGTTATTATCTTTTATTGATTCAATAAAATAATAAATACCTCATGATTATTATGATTACTTATACTCTTAATCCCAAAATATTTAATTGTTACGTGCATATAATATTTGTCACTTTAATTCATCAAAGAGTGAAATTCATATTGAGTCAATAAACTCAGTAAATTGGGAGACGATATTACTTGTATGGTGAAAATTAATTATTAAGGGAAACAACGTCCTGATATTGAAATAGGTTGATAAAGTCATCTTGAGAAAGTTCATAAGTTTTGTCCATGTCAAACCCTACAGGTGGATTTAATTATCTGACATGACAAATAAGTTGAGTAGTAAAGTCTCAAGGAATAAAAGAAGTCAATTAAATATAATTGTCAGTAATTTATTTAATTGATGGACATTTGTAATCTTAAACGTAATAAGATTATTGAGCATATAATAATAAGGAGCTCAAATATAATTTTGAGATAAGACTCAAGAGATCAATAATAAGTTTTTAGTGGATTAACTTATTATTAATAAGTCGTAGGATATTTGTTCTGGGTTGAATATAGGAATTCTAGGCCCATTTGAGGCCCGATCCTTATTTCTTCTTAAGGTTTTTGTCGTAGCCTATATATAGACGTCTAAACTCTCTAAATCAGTATTGATGGTGCTCTTAAATATTGGCCCAAGCCCAAAACTATATTAAAGGATTTCAGTGAGGGGATTTAGTGGGTAAACTGGTCCGAAAAGGGATCGAACTATGAGAGAAAAATGAAGACAATATATAAGTGGTTCACCTTAGCCGAGGGATTAAAGCTACGCCCACTGTAAAGGAGTCTCTTGCTCCGTAGGGATGTATATTTCTTAAAGGGGGTAGTTACAATGATTATGTGTATCCTCACGTCTTTGCAAGGGAAGTTTTTACGAATAAAAGTTGCTATGAGGAGCTAGCAATAGATGTTGTGTGGAAGATGATGGAAGTAGTCTTTTACAATGTAATAGTGTCTTATTCATACAGGTGGTTTCTCTAGGGTTTCTAGTGTCTCCTTCCTCCTTTTTTGCTAATTTTGTGGGTCTCTTCCCTTTTGTCCTGTAATGATTTCTGCCATGGACACTATTGCACCCACATCCCTTAAATGATGCTTATTAATGGATTTTGTGGTAGAGATTGTGCGTTCGTTGCAGGCGCCAGAAGTGGTCCCCTTTTCCCCTGGACACGTGGCATGGTGGGAGGAATTTGGGGTAATCGAGGAACCGAGCTCCTGAGTTCCAAACTAGTTGTCTGCCGAGCTAGATCAGGTTTGTGTTGGACCCTTGGACCTTTACTGGGCTTTCTTCTTGGTGGCTTAATTTGCCCTTTGAACAAGTGGGTGGGCTGTTTGGTTTTACAAACAATGGCCTTCCAAATGGATTGGGTTTTTTAATTGGGCGGCTCATGTCCAAAATCCCATCATTATCAAGCACCAATTCATTACTCAAGTTTTGAGAGAGGCTTAGAGAGAGAGAGAGCAGAAGTTTGGAGGTTTTTGTAACTCACACTGCAACCGAATTTTTGGCGCTTGGGGATATACGACAAAAGATCATGAGGTTCAGCAAGCTACCTTCTGCGTCTATCTTTTGTTTTTTGCATTCCTGCTGAGACTAGATCAAACCAGAGCAATCTCGAAGATAAACCTTAATTCTACCTTGTAGGGTTTTAATAAAAAAAAATTGTATTGGATACATATGCGCTATCAATGATTCTTGAAATTTTCGTTCCAACACCAAGTATCCCTCTTCTCTGCTTCTCTCTCTTTTTCCCTGACACACCCAAGGATAAAACCCGCTCCCATCCCAACCCCTTTGCTCTCTCTCTCTCTCTCTCTCTCTCTCTCTCTCTCTCTCTCACTCACACTCTCAACAAACCCCCCCCCAAGCTCTCCTCCCTCTGGTGAACCTCTCTAAGGTTCATTTTAAAAGTGTTGAATCATGTACCTTTATTTTTTGGGGAAAAAAATCCCAAACCTTTTTTTCCCTTTTTGAGCCATCATCTCGAGCAAGTATAGCTCCCCTGCAATACTAAAAGAGGTATATATGTACTTGAATTAAATATCATTTTACATTTATCAAACTTATTTTTTCATCGCTCATACTTTATTATATAATTATGAAAATTTTGTTAAGTTCCAAAAATTTGTTGTTCTAATTATAAGAAAAATGAATAAAAAATAGTTAGAGTTAGATTTTTTTTTTAGAATTTTGTGATTGAGAGTGATTTTTAATGATGTAGAAAAATAATTTTTTTTCAAATTCATTTGAGTAGGATTCCTCCACTTATAATTCATTGAATACAATAAAAATAATGGTCAATATATGGGTACACAACTCCTTCCCCTATCCAATAAGCCTTCGCTTGGAAAATCCACAAGCTCTCTAGGGTTTGGCGGCTACCCCCTTTCCTGTCATTACTGCTCTCCGGCGGCTACTATTTGGTGGTTGCCCCTTTCCTGGTGAGTTTTTCCTTTAAAAATCAGATTTATTTACACTCTACCGACCGACATATCGACTACCAATCCATTCTAGTTAACAAAACCAAAGCCACCGACTACCCATCCATACACCAGCGAAACCAAAACCAAAGCCAAAGCCAACAAAAAAAAAATCTGATCTGCACAATACCCACCATTAACAGGCAAAAAAATATGTAATTAACCCTAAACCTAACCCTAGCCCTTAATACTGTATGCCCACTACCCAGCGAACAACCATAACTAGGACATCAATCCAGGGCACCGAACACCTTTCAACCACCGTGCCACATGGCCAATCTAGCTGTCGATGATGACCCAACCGCTGGCCTAAACCCACCACCTGATCTTCCCCCTCCTGGCACAGACACCTATACTGGAGGAGTTATCCACCACCCCATTGTCGAAGACTTACATCACGTTGATGCCGCAAGTTACACTTATAAGCAAACTCGGCCCATCTCTCAATCTGCCCAGCCCACCCTTAAACCCAGCCCACTTCTAACAATTAATACAATTCTCTAACCTCCTCAAGCTAAACACCAACCCGGCCGAAACCCAACACAACCTGCTGCTCCCAAATCGCCATACCCACCACCCATAATTCTTGGACCCGACCCCTCGATTTTGCCCCAGACCCGACCTAGCCACAAAAGTAATTCATAGATGTTTTGAGGGGATCCGCCATCCCTGGCTCCGATGCCCCCACCCGTCTAGTTCCCCGCCCTGTGACAGCATATAGGGGTGCCCCGACAGTTGAATTTTCTAATGAGGAGATTCAGAGTCTCACAGCTTCTTTTAGATTGGTCTTGGTGGGAAAGTTTACCCGAGGTCGCCTTCCAATGGATATGATCAGGAGATTCATTCAGCTAATTGAATTGAGGGGGCAGGTTAGTGCCTCTTTGTTAGATAGTCGACATGTGCACATGATGTGCGACTTTGAGGAAGATTACACTTGTCTCTAGGTGAAGCAAGCTTGGTCGATTTATGGATGAGAGATGTGCATGTTCAAGTGGACTCTCTAATTTCATTGTACCAAGGAGTCACCCATAGTTCCTATCTGGGTTTCATTTCCATATTTATCAGTCCATTTTGTGCGCTCCTAGGATGCATTATTCTCAATAGCTTCAGTGATTGGGACGCCTTTACAGGTTGATCAGGCCACAACAAGTTTGAGCCAACCTTTAGTTGTTAGGGTGCTGGTTAAGTATGATGTCACATGGCAGCAGATGCAAAGGATTAGGATAGGCAGACAAGAGACCAAATTTTGGTAAAATGTGCTCTACGAGGATGTACTGCAATATTGTTATGGGTGTCGGAATTTAGGCCATTCAATGGAGACTTGGATCACTCACTCCCAGCATCGAGAAGAGGTCAATAGAGACCAACCACTACATGGTTGAGGTGATGGCCAGCAAAGGACTAGACCATAAGATAGAGTACCCAGTCAGATAGCCCCAGCCCCTAGGATAGAGTACCGAGCAGGTTAGAATATCCTCTAGGGGAGTGATAGATGTTGTTACCGATGTTCCTTTCCTTAGGGCTATAGTTGCTACTGCTAGGGAGTCCGCCACAGTTGCTCCTGTCCAGATTGTTGTTGAGCCGCGTACTGTGGGTGAACTAGTAGTTGTGGTCAGTTCAAATACTATCCCTGCCAGTGTTATGTAGGAGCAGATTTTGTGCCCCAATCCTTTAGTAGAAACAGTTTTTGAACTTGTCCGTGATGGACCTGTGACTACCCCGGTCGTTCGTCTGACTATTTGTGAGCTTTGAGAGGTTCAAAGTCCCCCAGTTGTGTTAATTTCTAAGGATACTAGTTTGAGGCGTAGAGATAAGGGTGTTTCTAGTCGGACATATTGTACCACCTTAATTGATATCCCTCTTAGACTTCACCCCTTCACCTACAACCAGTGACCTTCAAAGCACTGCCCCAGTTAATCATCAATTGCTCATGATTAGGAAAGAAAAGGGTTTGTTCTTACCTAATATGATTAACCTAAAGCAAGACTTTCAATCTAAAGAAAATGAATCTAAAACACTTGGGTACTTTAAAAGATTCACTAGTAACCAACACAAAGATATAATGGCACAATGGGTTAGTTTAATGCACAAAATAGAATCAAAAATTCTATTTTTTGATTATCTAGAAACCCATCACCCAGAAGTGAAAGTAGTAACAAAACATAAATGGAAAACCCTTGATAATTCCACAAAATCATCTAGTCATCCCCCAGTGGAAACCATAGTAGTTAGACACTTAGACTCAGAGATAAAAGCTTCACCTTTTAAGAAACCTATAGATGATTATGATAAAAAGGTGATTGAGCAAAATAATTTCACTAACCAGAGTCTAATAACCATAGGAAAACAACTTGATAAAATTGAAACTAAAATCGATGAAATCAAGTCATCCTCCAGTAAAAAATTAGAGAAACCTCTAATTCATTTACCTGAAGATAGATCCAGTTTAGGGTTAAAAGATAAGCAAACAATTCAAAGAATTGAAGAACTTATCTCTAAACAAGAATCTAAATCTGGACCATCTCAAGTAACAGTTATTAACCAAACTTCTGATAATTCAGAACCTAGCAGCTCAGAAAGCTCTCCTGATTCTGAAATTGAAAAATTAGAAGAACAGTTTGGTAACCAATAGATTAAAAAATTAACTTTTTCAAAAGTTAATCCAACCAGTACTAGTAAAAATTGGTATTCTTGACCAACAGCACCAGATCTTCAATTTGAAGAAAAAAATGTTAGTAATCAATTTTTTGTTCAATCCAATAAACTCTATGAATGAAACATAGATGGATTAAGTGAACAAGAAATCCTTGACAAAATTAGCCATCTTTCTATGGTCGCCAATAGTTATGTCTCAAATCTTGATCTCACTGAACCAGAATTAGTTGATATGATCACCTCTGGATTCACAAGAGTATTAAGTAATTGGTGGACTATCTCACCCAAGCATCAAGAGACCATATCAAATATGTTGTTGTTCTTGATGATGAAGGTATGCCAGTTTTTAATGAAAGAATTGGCAGAGCCAAAGATGATGGAATTAACACCCTCATCTTCACAATAATCAAATATTTTGTTGGTACACCTAGTAACATTGAAGCTAGAGTCCATGACCAGTTTAGTAACCTTAGGTGCCCAACACTTAGTGATTTCAGATGGTACAAAGATGTATTCATCTCTAGAGTTATGCTTAGGCTAGATTGTGACAAATCTTTTTGAAATGAAAAATTTGTTAATGGCCTACTTAATCTCTTTGCCCAAAAGATTAGGGATGCACTTAGTAAAGAAACTTGAATCATAAAATATGATTCACTAACCTAAGGTGATCTTGTTAGTACCATCCAAAAGGAAGGCCTTAAGATGTGTATTGACATGAAACTTAGTAACCAACTAAAAAATGAAAAAAAAAAAAAAGGCTAAATACGAAATCAATAATTTCTATGAACAATAATATGGTCTCCCTTCAGTAGCACCATCCTGGAGGAAAACCAAATCACATAAACCTTATACTCGTAGCAAAAGTCACTGTAAACATAGTAAAAAGACTTTTAGTAAACCCACATACTATGCAGAATCCAGTAAAAAACCCAGAAAACCTTATAAGCGTAAAACTTATAAGAAAAAATGCAGGGAAAAAGATAGTAAAAAATATTCAGATATTAAGTGTTACAACTGTGGCAAAAAAGGTCATAAAAGCCCAAATTGTCCAATTAAAAAACAAGTCAAAAGATTGAATTTAACCCAAAAAGATGAAGAGAAAATTCTCAACATTTTTAGGTTAAACAATCTTCCTAACAGTGAAGAAAGTTCAGATGACTCAAGCAGTTCGAAAAGTTCTTCAGACTATCAGTCAGCCTCTAGTAACCCTAGTGAACCTAAGATTAAATTAGGTTGCAAAGATAGTTGTTGTAAAGTAGTTAAGGTTATCACTAAACAAAATGAGGAAGAACATATCATCATTGAGTTGATTAGTAAAATAGAAGAACCAAATTTAAAGGTCAAATATATCAAAAAATTAAGAGATTTGTTTGTCACAAAAGACACAAAATAATATTTTAATCAAAAACAGTTAATTAGTATTAACACCACAATGGAAAGATTCAGTAAGGAGAAAAAGAAAGAAATCACCTTACAAAATCTCCAAAGTGAAGTTAATAAAATTAAATCTGAAATAAAAGATTTAAAAGCTCAAGACAAGAAACTTGCAGAAGCTTTAAGTCTTTTAACAACAAATAGTCTTGGCAACACAAAGAACTTCAATCCTGGAAAACAGCCACTAGTTGAAGAACAATCTGAGACAGAATCTTAGGATGGAACAAAATTACAGGGGATACCCATAACCTCCACCTCTCTAGTGGATCCTTTGGGTGTAACGAACCTATCATCTCACGATGAATGTTCCCAGGCTAATGATGATCATAGGATCAATCTAGTTAATAAAATTAATTTCCAAAAATAGCATTCTAAAGTAAAAATCATAATTGATAATGATTTTGAATTAGAAACCATTGCCTTAATTGACACTGGGGCAAACATAAACTGCATCCAAGAAGGCATTATCCCAACTAAGTACTCTCAAAAAACCATTGAAAGACTTAGTTCAGCAAATGATAGTAAAATGAATGTTAAATAGAAACTGTCAAGTATGCATATCTGTTAAGATAATGTATGTTTTAAAACATCATTTATCTTAGTAAAAGATATGACTAATGATGTTATATTTGGTTTACCCTTTGTATACTTATTGTATCCATTTACAACAGATACAAATGGTGTAACCACGTAACCACTTGGTCAGACAGTAACCTTTAAGTTTGTAACCAAACTAGAAGTAAAGAAATTAAGACAACTTAAAGATCATTCAATCTCTAAGTATCTTAATCTCATTAACCAAAAAACTAAGCAAGTGAAATTTCTTAAAGAAGAAATTAATCACAAAAGAATTCAAGAACAGTTAACCAATCCAATCTTAATGGAAAGGATTAACCAGTTTAAAGAAAAACTTGAAGCAGAAGTATGTTCTAACTTTCTTACAGCCTTATAGCATAGGAAAAAACATATGGTAAAACTTCCTTACATTAAAGGATTTAAGGAACAGAACATTCCTCCTAAATCCAGACCCATCCAAATGAGCCATGAAGTAATGAAAATCTGTAAAAAATAGATTCTGAATTACTTAAAAATGGTATCATTCGGAAGAGTAAATCTCCTTGGTCCTGCCCAACTTTCTATGTCATCAAAAATGCAGAGTTAGAAAGAGGCGTACCAAGACTAGTAATTAATTATAAGCCTTTAAATTCTGTATTGGAATGGATCAGGTACCCAATTCCAAACAAACAGGATTTAATCAAAAGACTTAGTAACTCAGTAATCTTTTCAAAATTTGACTTGAAAAGTGGTTACTGGCAAATCCAAATCTATCCAGAAGATAGATATAAAAATGAATTCACAACTCCTTTTGGTCATTACGAATGGAATGTAATGCCCTTTGAATTAAAAAATGCACCTAGTGAATTTCAAAACATAATGAATGATATTTTTAATTTCATTAGTCATTTTTCTATTGTCTATATAGAGGATATTCTCATATTCTCCAGATATATAGAAGAACATTGGAAACATCTCCATGCATTTTTTAGAGATTGTCAAACACAATGGTCTTGTCATCTCTGCTAGTAAAATCAAGTTATTTCAAACCTCTGTCAGGTTTTGGATACAATATCCAACAGTCAACTATCGTTCCCATTAGTCGTTCTATCCAGTTCGCAGATAAGTTCCCTGATAAGATAACCGATAAAACCCAGTTACAAAGGTTCTTAGGATCCTTAAACTATGTTTATAATTTCTACCAGGATCTCAGAAAAACAGTCAAACCTTTGTATGATAGACTTAAAGGAAATTCTTCTCCTTGGACATCTGTTCATACATTCATAGTTCAACAAGTCAAGCATTTTATTAAAATGTTGCCTTGCCTTGATATTCCTTCGGTTAATTCCTTTAAAATCATCCAAATTGATGTCTCTGACATTGGCTACAATGATATCTTACTCCAGACTCCCTAGAGTAAATTGTTCGTTTCCACTCTGGTATCTGG
The DNA here is from genome assembly GCA_963454935.2 of Ilex paraguariensis. NCBI lineage: Eukaryota > Viridiplantae > Streptophyta > Magnoliopsida > Aquifoliales > Aquifoliaceae > Ilex > Ilex paraguariensis. The sequence continues at coordinate 204,767 of CAUOFW020007425.1, read as the reverse complement.
AATAAGGCACAAGCTAATTATAGTACAATTAAAAAATAGATTTTAGTTGTTGTCCTGTGTATCTCTAAATTCCAGGATGATATATTAAACCAGAAATTATTAGTAAGAGTTGATTGTAAATCAGCAAAATATGTTTTGGAAAAAGACGTACAAAACATTGCTAGTAAACAAATTTTTGCCAGATGACAATCTATTTTGAGTATTTTCGATTTTGACATCGAGTATATTAATGGCAGTAATAACTGCATCCCTGATTTCTTAGCCCGTGAATTTCTGCAGGAACATCATGGCGGACAGGAAGAATAGTAAACCTGGTACTGGTACATCTTCAAAAGCCGGGAGGGATACTGAAAGACAATTAGCCTTACCTAGCCCAAATCCAAAACCAAGCCAATTGCCTAGCCAAAGCTCTGCAATTGCAATAGCCAACTGTTACCAACCCCTTGGTAACCTAGTAAAACTAGTGGCCCAGTCCACATTAGTAAAGCCTAATACTTTCCTTCAAATGCCCCAACAAGGCCCAGCCCACATTTGGCCCAGCCCATATTTGGCCCAACCCATATCCTCAACTAGACCTAGTCAATTAGTTAACCCATATCAGGGATATAGATCCCAACCTAATTACACCAAGATGGATTATGTAGACAAGCCTCCAGCCCACTACATATTCCCTATTGAACCAGTCCATGCTCATCTTTGTGACCCAATTGACCTAGTCAATGCTTACCTTGAGCCTGGATGGACTTTTGTCCCACATGACCCTAAAAAGACTTTTCAGTTTTATCAGGATATCCTTTTCTTTACCCAGTCCATTTTCATCAAAGAAATTCCGGACAGTAAAGATCCTAGAAAAATCATTTACCATTCTCTATATATATTAAAAATTATGTCATTAAAAGATTGGGGATCTCACCCTTCTTTACTCAGAGATCTACCTTTCCATAGTAAGAAGTTAAGTTACTATGATTACATGGAATCATGGTATAAACTTATCCTCTATCAGGATGTGTCTTTAACACACTCCTGGTTCATCCAATTTAACAAGGATTTCAAAAGCCTGCTTCCTTGTTGGTTTTCACAGTGGTGGCAGGTTCATGGCCCCATTCTTGAAATCCTTCCACTTGATCTTCAAGATCAGGTAACCTATTTCTCATCTGCTTACAAACCTAGTAAACATGAGTCTAGTTAAACAAGCTATGCCATCTCTAAGGATCTCTGCCCCTGTAGAATCCTCAGCACAACCATCCACAGTAAAGCAGAAAAAATCCTCCTCCAATGATTCTAGTAAGCAATCCAAGAAGAAGTCCTCTGCCCTCATTGAGTTAGCACAAAAGCTTCTTCAACAAGTAGCTAGTGGAAGCAGTTCATCTGCTTCATCTTAGGCCTCAGTCACTCCATCCTTGGATCCGTTTCAAGATAACCAGGATCCATTTGTAGGATATGATGACTTAGCCGACATCACTACCCCATGAATTGTATCCTTACATGTGATAGCTTCAATCACTACTCTCGAAAGAGGGAAAAATTGTCTGTCACTTGTAATGATATTATATCATATAGTAAAGTCAGACACTTTCTCTAGTAAAACAGCCGACCATCAGCATCAGATCTGCTTTCCCACCAAAAGCAGATTCTTCAACCAGCAGTAGGGGTCCACACCTGTATTAGGCAAGAAGTAAAAGGTATTTCACTCTTACTTTTCCACCGAAAGTTAAAGTGAAAAGCATTTTACCTTAGTAAAAGCAACAAAGGGTAATCATGCCAAGATTCCCTTTGAAGACTCTCTCCTTCTATATACGGGCTTTAGTCTTCTTTAGTAAACCAAGTGTGTTTTCACACAACATTACAATCTAGCAAACACTATCCTACCCTTCTCTCATATTGTAATCTATTCTTCATCATGATGCAAATGAAGATGCAAAACCTATCCTTAGTTCGTTATTTCCACTAGCATTGCCTAGTGTTGTAAGTATTTTATTTATGTTATTGTAATTTCTTTATTTTGTTAATAGAAAGAAATTTTTAGAAACTCTATTATAATTCATCACCACACCTTATATCCATAGCTTGTTTTCTCCTCATGTCTCTAATTCCGCACTTGTTTGTATTTTGGTATCGAATGGAATATAATGCCCTTTGGATTAAAAAATGCACCTAGTGAATTTCAAAACATAATGAATAAAATTTTTAATTCTATTAGTCATTTTTCTATAGTTTATATAGATGATATTCTCATCTTCTCCAGATCTATAGAAGAACATTGGAAACATCTTCATGCATTTTTAGAGATTGTCAAACACAATGGTCTTGTCATCTCTGCTAGTAAAATCAAGTTATTTCAAACCTCTATCAGGTTTCTTGGATACAATATCCAACAGCCAACTATCGTTCCCATCAGTCATTCTATCCAATTTGCAGATAAGTTCTCTGATGAGATAACCGATAAAACCAGTTACAAAGGTTCTTAGGATACTTAAACTATGTTTCTGATTTCTACCAGGATCTCAGAAAAAAAAGTCAAACCTCCGTATGATAGACTTAAAGGAAATCCTTCTCCATGGACATCTGTTCATACATCCATAGTTCAACAAGTTAAGCAGTTTATCAAAACTTTGCCTTGTCGGGTTCGGGTTCACGAGGCCTTAACCCGAGCCCAACCCAAATTAGATTTTTTTGACACAAGCCCAACCCAAGTATTAAAAACCCTTACCCAAGCCCTAATTTTTTTGGGTTGGGCTCGGGTTAAAATCGAGGTTACCTAACCCAAGTTGCAGCCCTAGTTGGGGGATTACCCGTTGGCTTTATTGTATCCATAAGCAGCTCCTGAGGTTCCTGTTTCTACTTACTAGGCAGGTCGGCAGTGAGACAGAGGCCGATTGTTGGGGATTTTGCCTTCTTCAATTGTTGAGCAGATTGTGCAGATTCAGATTTTGGATCATGGGGTTGATTAGATGAGGTGGAGTTTATCTTTGGATGGGGATTTTTCCTTGAGCACTGCTTGGGCATATTCTGACTCAGGTCTCCTTCTTTATGTGGCGGTTGTTTCATGGTTTCCTAGCCACAGATGATGGCTTAGAGAGACGAGGTTTCCATATAGTATCCCGGTATGTGTGTGGTGGGCTGTTGAGACTCTTAGGCACTTTTTTTTGGATTGTCCGCTTGCTGTTTAGGTGTGGGGTCACTTTTATCAGATGTTTGGGATCAAATCTTGGTCATTTCAGTCTCCTTATGCTTTAATGCTTTGTTGGTGGCGTTAGGTTCCTTCTACAGGTCATGTGTGGGTACTGCTACCATGCTTTATTCTATGGCACCTATGGAAGGCGCGTAATGCTTATAGGTTCAATAGTCGAACATTTCAGGTACCCATTGTGGTTCAAAAGGTTATGGCTGATATGAAGTTGATTGGGCTTGCTTTTGGATTTGCTCCGAGTCAGTTGTATCAAGATGAGTCGATTGAGTTTGTGGGTTCTCTTAGGGTCTTTACTCCTCGGCCTAAGCCACTCTGCTTGATTGCTTGGACTCGTCCTGTACCAGGTTACCTGAAGATCAGTGTTGACAGTTGTTCTAAAGGCAATCCGAGGTTGTCTGCGGCAAAGGGTGTTATTTGGGACCACCAAGGTCAAGTTCTCAGGGCTTTTGGCATGTTTCTGGGGCATCAGCCTATTATGTATGCGGAGATGCAGGTTGTTTGTTCTGGGTTAGAGTTGGCTGCAGATTTGGGAGCTTCAGAGTTAGTAGTGGAGTCAGATTCAGCTACAGTGATTTCTTGGGTTTATTCTCAAGGAACTAGGTGTTAGATTTATGCTTACCTGCTTGCTCGCATTCTGCTTCTATGGGCTTCTCTCTCGGCTCGCATCTGTCACGTCCCGCAGGAGGCGAATCAGGTTACCAACTTCATGACTAATTGGGCTTGCTCTCAGCAACTCAATCAACGATTTCCTGATTCATCATCCATTTCTTCTGGGATTACTGGCATCCTCGCCTTGGATGCTCGACAGACTCCTCACGTTCGTCAGTGAGTTTTTATTTTCATTTATGTTTTCAGTTAGTTCTGTGGGGAGTCCCCACATTGTTTTCATGTTTTTGGTGGTGAGTCACCATCTTACTTTTGCTTTGATGCTCTCACTTTGTACTTTTGGAGGTTTATGTCTTCCTCCCTTGTACTTTTTTCTTTTTAGTTATATATACAATTAGAGGTCCTATCAAACCCCCCACCCACATTGGGTGGCTTTGGAGGAAAAAAAATGGTCAATATACTAATTATATTTGGAACTTTACTTTAATTAATAATTAGTTATGTATATTCGGATAAACAAAAGTGTATATATGGATAAAATTTAATATACTATTTTATAGTATATATTATAAAGCATATTAAAAATACACTACAATCTATTTTGACACAAAATCTTAATACAACTTAGAAATTTTACTATAACTGAAGAATTATGCTGATTTAATATAATTAATTTTAAAAAATTATATATATGATTATTTTTGTCATAAAAATGAAAGGGGCATAAAAATTATATTTATGATTATATATGTGTGTGTGTGTGTGTATGCAATGCATGTTATTTTTGTATATAAAATGAGTAATGTTAGATTGATGAAGTTTCTAAACACTTTTATTGAAAAATTTTAATGGTGCACATATTTCTAAGGATAATATAGTCAATCAATATATATATATATATATATATATATATATATATATATATATATATATATATATATATATATATAACTGATATTTATACATGAAGAATAGATCACTAAAAGAGATGCTAGAGGTAATTTGGAGATTTAAATAGATAACGATATGATGGTAATTTAAATATTTAATTATGTAATGATAGAGTGGCCTTTACAACTTTTTGTAAAGGTAAAATAGTGATTAAAATTTTTTTCATATTAAGATAATTTTGTTAGTAGTATAAATATGTATAGCAATAATACAGTATCTAAAGACATTATCCAGTATCAAACTCGAATTAATCTTATAATATTTTAAATAGTAATTTAATTTTTTAATTACGTATTTTTAAATTAAAATGGAAAGAGATAATTGTGAATTGGAGGGATTGTTTGACTTTGAAAAGTATGTTGATTGAATTGTCTGACATTTGGAGCTGTGTAGAAAATTTAAAATTTTTTTGGCGAGACAAAATTTTTTTGGATGAATTTCGTATCATTGAATCGAAATATATGAAAATTGATTTAATTTTGACCGTTGTTGTGCCTTCATAAGTTGAGAATTTAATTGTTTAGCTGTAATATTATATAGATGTGTGCATGTTTGATTCACTTAGGTAGACAATAAAACGAGTACAACAATTGTAGCTACATTAATTTACTTTTGTGCTCGTTTGTCTTTCATTTTCTCTCTCAAATCAATTTGTTTTAAATTTAATCAACAAATAAAGTAAAATATATTAGGAAAGAGCAAGAACAAACCTCAACATTGAAGCCGTTGTCAACCAAAGTTTCATTTGCAGGATAGTATCTTCTGGTTAAGGGCTTTAGCTTCTTACTAAGAACAGCCTTCTCCGTCACAATGTCTATGGGAGACTGCAGTTTTCCATGTGAGCATGCTGAGAACTTCGGATTCAGGTTTCCCCATTCGTTAGGACCCGTATTGCCCGCGTAACTGAAATTAAAAGCTTCACCAGGCTCTGGGTGAAAAAATTTAACATGAAATTTTTTAGTTATGTAATGTTTGACAATTTTTCTAAAATAATTGTATTTAATTAAATATAAATATATATATATATATTAGCAGTAACGGAACTATGAGAAAATATTTATTACAATAATTATACCACGTGTCAATGCTGTTATAGTATCACCAAATAATAATATCAAAATAAATAAGTAAATGGGTCTCACTAAAATTAATAATCAATCCTCTGCAAATAATTATCCAAGTGGAGTTCACCTTGTTCACTTGGTGTTTTATTATTGGTTGGTGATACCATTTCAGAATTATAAACATAGTATCACCGTTACATTCAATATTTACTCCGGAACTACATTTGCAAAAGCAATTCCCTCTTTAGGTTTTCAAAAATTCAATATGTACTTGTAGGTTTTTAAATTTTTTTTTTTTTTTTGTATAAAGGATATTCAGTTAGTGTATGAAAATGCATAATAGTATGACATTAAACATTTACTACCCAAATAGGGGATATTGTATTCACATGGACGAGTGGGTTTTATAGAAGAAAATTGTTTGGGCAAATTTGTAGGCCAACAAAAAAAGAAGGAAATGTTTTATAAAATTAAGGAAAATTTTTAGCCACACCCTTTTTAGTTTATTATATCTTCAAGGTTACCTCTGTATTATCAATAACATCAGTGACACTCCTTCTAATTTATATTTAAATATCACTGACATCTCTTGTCATTAAACTACCATTTCTAACCAAAAACATTCATGTAACATACCAAAAATACTCATACATAAACCCTAAACAATTTTTCTATATAAAATTTGTTTAAAATTTGAACCGGTTAAAATTTATTTTTCTACATATTAAAATTCAAAATGATTAAAATTTATTTTTTTATATATTAAAATTTGAGTCGATTAAAATTCGATTTGAGCTAATTAAATTTTAGTTTGTTTACGTACTAAAATTGAAGCAGATTTGAGTTATACTTGAGCTGTTAGTGCCGATTAAAATTCGCTTCGAGTCAATTAAAAATTATATTTTTTTACTGATTAAAATTTGTGCAAATTAAAATTCGATTCAAGTTGATTAAAATTTATTTTTTACGTATTAAAATTTGAGTTGATTAAAATTTATATTTTTTATGTATCAAAATTCGAGTTAATTAAAATTCAATGCAAGTTGATTAAAATTTGATTCAAGTTGATTTTTAATCGGTTCGAATAGAATTTTAATTAGTTCAAATTTTAATATATAAAAAAATATAATTTTTAAACGACTCAAGTTTTAAAACAAATAAAATAAATTTTAATTAACTTGATTTAAATTTTAATTGGTGCGAATTTTAATATATAAAAAAAATTAAAAAATAGAGGGTGTCTCATTGAAGATATTCCTATCTAAAGGAGGTATTGATGAAATTTTTCTTCAAATATATCATGAACAATTTAATAAAATTATATTTTAATTAACACCTTTAATCTGATAGGAATGTCAGTGAAGATTTAAAAAATAGAGGGAGTATTCTTAAAGATAATAAACTAGAAAGGATATGACTGAAATTTTTTCTAGAATTAATGTATAAACGTGACTTTATATCATCAATAATACACTAACTCATAATTTACGTTTATAATGGCCTCATGTGAATACGTACTGTTATATGTGTGATTAAGTTTGGAGGAATGAGCAAATGAAAACAAAAAATAAAAAGTAGAAAAAAATCTAAAAATTAATAAAATGGTAATTTAAAAAAATTGCAATTCCATGTGTTTTCTCTTTTTCCTCAAGACCAAAAGACAAAAAAGAGAGCCTTATAACTGTTTTTTTACGAATCTTTAGGTTTTTTTATTGTGTTATAATTAGATGACTAATGGATAGGGCCTCCCTAACAGGCACTATAAAGAACAAGGTGATGGCCACATAGTGTATTCTTGGGAGGGGGGTGGGGAAAAAGTTGGGACGTACCTAATTAAATCTTTAACTTCTTTTGTGTGTTTTGAACAAACAACAATGCTATTTAGGCAAAAATTTGAAAACAACATCACACCAAAACTCAACTTTTACAAAGTATGAAAAATTGTATGTGAAATGAACAGAAATAGTTCTTGATTATTACGTTTGCATGCAAACTAAAACTTCTGAACACTATAGGAAAAACTTCCGAGCCTAAAAAATTATCAGTTGCAAGATGCAACAATTTTCTTAGTTGCAACAAAACTACTATTACAATGAATGTATACCAACTTAATATCTTTCATAATATACTAGGGTTGTGCACAAACATTACCCATCTCCAAATACGAAGAAGAAGTAGAAGAAAAAGAAAAGGTGAGAATAAATTATATAATACATAAATCTCAGTAGTTATGAGAGTTAGAGCCTATAGGTGGTTAAGAACAGTTAGTAACAGTTGATTGTGAAGAGAGACATGAAATAGTGAGGACTTTTACCTGGAAAAATAACTATAACTTAACTGTCTATAGTGATAAACTACTAATAAAGCGAGAGTAATGAAATAATAGATAAGCGAGTAGGTGTCAACCTAGTTGTAATGTATTCATTCTATTGGATGTAGTTCATTTCCTAATTAAAAATAAAATTATTTATTATTTTATTTTTATCCATTTTGACTCTACTTTTGATTTAAAAATATAATTTACACAAATATTAAGTTACAAAAATATTTATTATTTTTAAATAAAATCGTATATAAAATAAGCCCGCGAGCAGGCTTGCCCAACAAGCCCACCCAATAGACTCGTGGGTTGGGCTATAGGTAGTCTATCCTTACTCGAAGTCTAGCCCGACCCATCCAATAACTCACTTAAATAAGAATTTAGGCCTACACTACTCAGGCCTGGCATAAAAAAAATTTCACGGACCTGGCCCGATCCAATCCATGAACACTCCTACTCGATACCATAGACTTATTAATTGACAAAGAACGCACTTCAAACATAGGTGGTTACTGTTGTCCATTGATATGGGATTAAAAGGGAGGGTGGTTACCTCAAACAATTTACCACCTTGATACGAGATTGATATGACCGTATAATAAATAGATTGATACAAACTTAAATGTAACAACACAAATTTAGATATACATAACTATGAATAGGTTAAAATCAAATGTTTCACAAGAGATAGGTGGTGACCTCATCCATTATATCAACGTGACATAAGATTGATATAAAATTGTCTAATATGACCGTATAATAAATAGAAGACCACAAACCTAATCGTAAAAACACAAACCTAGTCGTTAAGCGGGCATATTATCTTTGTACTAGAAAATGACAATTATTAATAAAAATATACTATTTGAAGCCTCATTATTAGTTCTTGGAAAAAAAACCACAATTTTCCAACTAGCTATAATTGGAAACCCTTGGAAAACACGGTGGTACAATTCACCACAAAAGTAGTGGACTAAATGAAGAAATGGCCTCTTATCAACCCACTCATTAGAAACTAATCAATTTTGTTGCAAGTGCATTCTTTTAAACTAGTTCAAATTACGGTGGTCAATTTTAAAATTTAAGAAATTAGTCGACGCAAACCTGAAAAACCCATTGCAAAAAAAAAAATAACCATGAACCTGAAAGCCCAAGATTAGAACTCCCTCACTTAACCAAATTCACCACATGAAGGTCCTCCATAAATTAAAATCTACTTGACCCACTTCCTAGCAAAATCAAATAAAAAATAATTTAATTCTACAACAATACATACTATACTAGGTCAATAAATGAAAAACAAATCATACAATACTGGTTAAATGGTGTCAAAATCAAATTATGCGTGTTTGACATTAACCTCATTCCTTTATAATTCATGTTAGCGGATCTTATCATTTTCAAGTTTGTGATGTGTTGTGTTGGGTACAAATTGTGTTGCGGAACTTGTCAAACATACCACTCTCAATGAGAAACCCATTTACTAGAAAATGTAAATTTCAGTATAGTAATCAAGTAAGAAAATATTGTTCATTGGCACAACTCTCTTTTTTTTTTTTCATTGATCATAACTTGTTATTGAAGATAACGATAATAATATTGGTTTTAACTAATGAATCTCATCGTAAAGTTCAATTTGTCGTCCATTGAGTGCCTGCACAGGCCTCGAATTGTTCTTGCATGTCGATTTCAGTGGAGCCTTCAAAGCCTTTACTTGCTCTTTCGATATTGATCTCACCTACATTTTATGAACCAATACTATAAACTCCATTACCAAATAAAAACAGAGATGCAAATGGTAACAAATGCTTATAATTAACTATGGCTGTTTGAAGAGCTAAGCTTTTTGGGCTCAACTCAGTTTTTGCTTGTTAAATGAATATGATATGATTAAATTTTTAAACTCATTTAACATTCAAGTTGATCCTAATCAATAGGCTGGGTAGGGTAGGCTTGAGCTTAATTAATTTGTTTTTATGTAGCATTTATCTTTTTTAATCATGAAAACATAACAAAGTAGCATCTTTAGTCTAATCAATAACCTAATATAGGTCTAATTCTCATTCAATGAGTATTGTTTGGATTTACTCTAGTTTGAACTTGAATTTGAGCTCGTAGTGCAAAACAAGTCCTATAAACCTTTCTACAATCTTTAATTTCTTCTCTTCCCTTTTTAACTAGAGGTGAAATTCGAGTCATGTCATGTTGTGTGGGTTATGACACTTCAAGTATTAATCAAATCCTAAACTAATCTATGTAATTATTCATGTTTGATGTCTTAACATGGGACCTATTTATTACTTTTGTTGTGTTCCACATACAACTTGTAACCAAAAAATCCAACACTAGAATTCTATTTTTCACAACCAAATCAACCACCCATCACTTGATCTTTAAAAAACTTTTTTTTTCAAACATTGTCCATATGTATGAACATGTGTTACCAATGAGTTTTTAGTCCAATGATACTCTTTGTCGCTTTACCTTATTGAAGTCAAAGGTCCAAGTCCCCTTTCCCTTTCTCCCTCCCAAAAAAAAGTATGTATGAATGTGTGTGAATGTATGGAGGTATAAGTGAATGTAAGTGTTACCTTGCCAAGTATGTGCCAGATGACATTTTGGGAGCATGGAGGTGTGGTGAGAGAGCCAACATATCTGTAGTACTTTCGGGTCCTTCTCCTCAATTTCTTGGTGTTAACGGTCCCCAAAGCAATATGAGCCTCTTCCTTACCTGCGCGCACCTCCTTTTCCAACTCATCCAATTTTTTCTGTATCTGTAACCTTTAAAAAGTAGTGTCACAAATTCTTTAACTTTTTTACGACTACTTTCGTTTTGAAGTTATAACCGATGCATGCATATGGCAGCACAAAAATCCAAATTGATGTATGTAGTTTGTGGGTAGTTACGTGCATCTAAAAGGTGTGTTCTTGTTGAGACGATTTTTCTAGTTTTTTCTACTTCTTTTTTTCTCAATCAAGCCTTGTGTTATGAATCTCTTATCTTATATACTAGCACTAGAATTCTTAATCAAACTAAGCTAACTCGAGTTTGCCTCATTCAAGTTCAACTCGTTTAGAAAACGAGTCGAACTTGAACAATTTTTTAGATTTGTTTAAAAAATGAATCTAACAGACTCTATTTGTTTATGTGTAAATACTTGGACTCAATTCATTTTAAACTCGTTTAAGCTCCAAACTTGAACAGTTTTTTACGCTTGATTAAGAAAATTAGTTTTTTAGATTCGATTCGAACTCGTTCAACTATCGACTCTAACCATCACATCAGGCAAGAGTTAGCACCTATCCGAGCTAACCCACAAATCAAACGCCCGTGGCTGCCTATGGGTCAGCTAGTCGTGGTGTGTACTGGCCAATGGGCTGATCCAACCCTTCCACGAAAGGACAACCCACCATGCTGTATGTCGGGCTAATGGGTCACCCATAGGATACAAAATTTGGGCCAACCAATAGGCCACGGGTCATTTGTTGGGTCTTAATGCTAGGATATGGTTCACATCTTGAGTTGCCCATACCCTAGCAAAGGTAATGTACAAATAAAAATGCAATAGATAAGTTAGTAAAAAAAATTTTAGAAATTTTTATAGGAGTTAAACACACCACGTGACACACAAGTCAACTTTTTTTTAAAAAAAATTGAGAAATTGACGAGTTATAATAATTTATTGGAAATGTACATTTGACAGAATCACATGGATGCGGTTAAGTCGCTAAAAACTGCAACTAAACTATGAGTGTGTTGTGATTAACATTACCTGAGCAACAATGGGATCAGCATGGCCTAACCGGTAGAGGATTGCCACAACTGAGAAGTTGCCATCATCAGCCATGTGGACTAGATGGAGCTCTGCATCATGCCTGCAATTACCAAATGAGTAATAATCTAGGTTTGAGCCGAGTATTTTTGGTGATGTTAAGGCTCGGTTTTCGGCCCGTGGACCAGAAATTGGGCTCAAAGCACGATTGGCCCTACCCACACGAGATGGCTCCACCATATTATTTTGATCAATTTTATTCTTGGTCTTTTTTTTGGATCGCCCCACAAGAAAGCTCATTCAATTTTAATAACAACCATTCCGACTCCCAATCTCATTCATAACAAAATATCAGAGAGGGGGAGAGAGAGAGAGAGCATACTGGACGCCATTGATGCAGTGCTCAGAGGGAGAATGCCAGTGCATTTGCTTCAAGGTGTAATTGTTACCATCTACAATCAACACTCCTGCATTTTCCCCATAACGCACCTGCGAGTATGGATCAATCCTACACTGTAAGGAAAACTATAACTGTAGTACACACTGTTGTATATAGCAAGATCCCACAAGACTTTCATCCACAATGAGATTTGAAAAAAGTAAGTGATAAATAATTTTATTTTTATTTTTATTTTAGAAGTGTTGAATCCTGCACCTTTATTTTCTGGGGAAAAAAATTCCCACACTTTGTTTTTTTTCCTTTTTGAACCATTGTTTTGGACAATTACAACTCCTCCGCAGTACTATAAGGGTGTTGTTCTCTTAAACAATGTCATTTTACACATAAAATAACATCGTTTTATGGTCAAAACGATATCATTTAAAGGAACTGCACTCCTGCAGTACTACGTAACATCCCTGTCCATCCCAGGCTATGTTGGGAAAAGGATCTTGTGCATTATGTAGCACATCATCATCTCCAGTCAATTATAGAATGTATGCATCGGACCACTGTGATTGTCAGATAAATTGACTCAACACTAAACCAGTCATGTGCATTTAGATTCACAGACTTTTTCTTAAATGAACCAAAAGATTTTAGGAAAGGACAAGACAGCAATGTATATTTAGATGCTCCAACCTTAAAAACAAGATTACATATCAAATCGAAAGGTTGGTGGAGTGAGTAATTCTTGATTTGCTCAATTAATCTTAGTTTCTAGATGGGAAAATTACATTTTGACCCCTCAACTATGAACTTTTGTCACATTGTCTCATCAAATATCATATTTTTTTACCCCCAACTGATTAGTTTTACATCGTTATAGTTATTTACCTCTGTTAGATATTTAATGAAAAATTGTTTCATTTTACCCTCGAATTATATAAATTTTTTCACTTTACTCCAGTCTCCAACACATTGATAATTTGTATCCAAAAAGATAACAGACATTTTCAATTAGAGAAATAGGAAGTGAATTAAATAGTTGACAATATGATATTATCCATAGTTTAGGAGGTCAGAGTGTAATTTACCCTTCATTGATCTTTTCCTTTATAGAATGCTTTATCACCCTATATATATGTATAACAATAACATCGTGTCTAAAAATATTATAAAATATCAAATTTGAATTGATCTTATAATATTTATATTTTAAATAGTAATCTTATTTTTTGAATTATGCAAATTAAAATTAAAATGAAAACAGATAGGTATGAATTGAAAGGATTGTTTGATATTAGAGAGTGTATTGATTGAATTGTCTAACATTGAGGGTCATATAAAGAAGTTGATATTTTTGAGCGGAAAAAAATTTTTGGGGGTGAATTTTATATCATTAGATTGAAATATATGAAGATTGAACTAATCTTAATCTTTGTTTTATTTATATAAGTTGAGAATTCAACTTATTAACTGTAACTATAATGTTAGATAGATTTGTGTGTGTGTGAGAGAGAGAGATTCATGTAGGTAGACAATAAAGTGAGTATCTGAAAACTGTTTTTGCGAAAAATTTAAAAAAAAATATTTTTATTGATTTTTATGTCGTAAAATTTGTTTGGTTATATGATTCCAAAAATAGTTTTATGGAATAGAAAATATTAAAACTTGTTTAGACAGTAACTCAAAAAATAATAAAAACATAAATGTGGTGGTGGTGGAAGTGTGGCAGTGGTGGTGATGTTGGTGGAAGAGTGGTGGTGATGGTGATGGTGATGGTGGTGATGTAAGTGTGGTGGTGGTGGTGAAAGTATGACGGTGGCGTTCTAAACTTTGAAAATGTCATTTTAAAAAACACACAAAATAGTTCTAACTTATTCTCTAAATTGTCGAATTTTTATTCTCAGTTTTTAAAAAACAAAAACCAAACATAACTGGTCAAACAATTTTTCTTTCAAAAAATTATTTTTAAAAACAAAAAACAGTTTTTAAAATGTAAACCAAACATTACAGTAGTCTTTTACGATTTTGTGTGTTGCAAACATAGGTTTTTGATCTGAACTACGTTAATTACTTTTGTGCTATTTTGTCTTCGTGATCTCTCTTGAATCAATTTATTTCAAACTTAATTAAAAAATAAAGTAAAAGATATTAGGAAAGAGCAAGAACAAACCTGAACATTGAAGCCATTGTCAACCAAAGTAACATTTGCAGGATAGTATCTTCTGGTTAAAGGCTTTAGCTTCTTATTAAGAACAGCCTTCTTCTTCACAATGTCTATGGGAGACTGCAGTTTTCCATGTGAGCATTCTGTGAACTTCGGATTCAAGTTTCCCCATTTGTTAGGACCCGTAGCGCCCGAGTAACTGAACTGAAAAGCTTCACCAGGCCCTGGGTGAAAAAAAAATTATACAAGAAAAATAATTAGTTATGCACCGTTTGAAAACGCTTTTTTAAATAATTATATTTAATTAAAAAAATTAATATATATATATATATATTGTGACCATTTTTTGCAAAAGCAATTTATATGAATATTAGCACCGACGGAACTACATGGAGACAAGGGGACAAGGTGAACATGGCCCCCTCATATTTTCAAAATTACTCTATTCCCCTTTTAGGTTTTCAAAAATTCTATATGTCCTTGTAGGTTTTTAAAACCCTTTTTTTTTTTTTAGTATAAAGGATAATCACTTAGTGTATTGAAATGCATAATAGCATGACATTAAACATTTACTAACCAAAAGTGGGGATATTATTCACATGGACGAGTGGATTTTATAGAAGCAAATACCGACTTGGGCTAATTTGAAGACCAACAGAAAAAGAAGGAAATGTGTTATAAAATCAATGTATAAACATGACTCTATATCATCAATAATGCACTAACTCATAATTTACGTTTATAATGATATCATGTGAATAATAATAATAAAAAGCCTTATAATTATTTATTTATTTTCGAATCTCTAGGTCTTTTATTGTGCTATAATTAGATGACTAATGGATAAAGCCTCTATAATTAGTACAACAAAGAACAACGTGATGGCGACATAGTGTTTTCTTGGGGGGGGGGGGGGTGGGGATAAGATTGCGACGTACCTAATTAAAATCTTTAACTTCTTTTGTGTGTTTTTGTAAAAAGAAAAAATAAATAACAAAAATTCATGTTATTTGTGCAAAAACTTGAAAACAACATCACACTAAAACTCAACTTTTACGGACAATGGAAAATTGTATGTGAAATGAATGAAATAGGTGTTGAGTATTACGTTTGCACGCAAACTAGAACCTTGGAACACTAAGGAAAAACTCTGAAACCTCAAAAATTTATTAGTTGCAAGATGCAACAATTTTCTTAGTTGCAACAAATAGGGGCAGAATCAGAATTCTGACTTTGTAGGGGCAAAATATGATTAAAAAACAAGTGATACAAAAAAAAATCTATTTTTTATACTAAGATTCGATACTAAATTATTATGTGAACCATACAATTAGTGTTAATGATATATCAAAATGACTGCTTGGGTGTTCTCGGGACCTGGAACGAATGCCTTCCTAGCCCCCCCGCGTACCAAGGGAGTCACCTATGTTTGTCCGATTTTCTACGAGACACAATGTGAGAGTCCGTGACAAAAATTATAATTCATTTGTTGATAAATTAATTATTTGAAAAAAATAGAAAACATTTTTTGGTTAGTGCATTGTACCATTTTATTTAATCATATTTTATTGAATTACAAGACACTAACTTATTAAAAAAAAAAGGGTATTTCATATTTTTCTCATGCAATCCATGCAAAAATAAAACATCTGTTTTGCTTGTTTGAGGAGACCAGGAGAAAATAGAAGGAATCATGGGGGCAATACACCAAACAGGGTAGAATTATACATTTTTGAACACTACATATACAATAAAGTGAGAGGACATTGGCAACAAAACTACTATTACAATGAATGTATACCAACTTAAATCTAAGTAGTTATAAGAGTTATAGGTGGTTAAGTGCAGTTAATAATAGTTGGGTGTGAAGAGAGTCATGAAATAGTAACAACTTTTACCTCGAAAAATAACTATAAATTAACTGTTAATAGAAAGAAGCTACAAATAAAGTCAGAGAACATTAAAGCACTATACTCTCCCTTTTTTAATCAAAATTCAATAGTAACAAGCAGTAACATCTCTAGTAGTCATTACGTTAACAGGAGTATACAAAATGTTTTATAAGAAGGTGATAACAAGTGTTCATCTCGGCTTCAATCAGGATGGAACTATGAATTTAGTTTGAGGGAAGATGTATAGGACACAATCCTTTGAATTTCTTAGAAGTTTACGAGGCAAGCCTATATATATTCGGGTGTATTTATTACTAATAATGATATAGTAAGAGGTTTTTTTCAAATCATCTTCTACATATAGAGCTGAATGCAAATCAAATGGATATATCATATATATCAAAAAATTATACTGACTGTATTAGATAACTACTAATGTTACATCTCTGGACCAGCTTAAGTTTTTGAAACAAATGATGATCAACAACCCAACTTGAGAGAGAGAGAGAGAGCATACGATTTGTAGTTGTGGCATGGATATTCATGAGCAGAAGTGCCATTGGAACGATGAAGAAGGCGACTCGAGCAGCCATTAATGCACGTACAGTTTTGAAGGTGAACTCTATTTCCTCCTTTCACGATTACAAACAAAGAAGGATGTAGAGATACTTTGCCAGGATGTGTTGAAGAAGAAAGATGTAATATATCTGTGGGTTTTGTAGTTCTCAACATAAACCACAGCAACTCTTGGAATATGCCTTTAGCTTTATCTGGGTGGCTCTATTTATACACACTATATTCTTTTCTTTTCTTTTCTTTTTAGTTTAACGGTGAAAGAGTGTTCAAGTCAATTTATGTGTATCTCGACTAATTTTCTCTTCAGTTCAATTAAAGGTAAATCATTTACACCGAGACTAGGGTATTCATAAGGGATAAATTTCTAATAGTCTAACCCCAAAAAATTATCAAGATTTAAACTCAAAACATCTGAATTTATAACTCAAATCTATTATTGTTTGAACATCTCAACTCCAAAGCAATCAAAAGCTTGCCGTAAATGCTTTAATTTTGATGGAAAATCCTATGTATTCTAAACTGGATTTAATTTGAAACGAGTATTGACTTGGACGAGTAGATCACACTAACTTTTGTTCAAAAAGGCTCACCAATCTAAGGTGGATTTGAGATTCCTAGCATTGCTCATTTTACGTTGTTATCCCTGCGAATTATTTTAATTTCAGAATAGTTTATTTGATGTTGATTTTCTTCCTTTCTTTAGCTCTAGTGTTATTTTTGTTTTCTTTTGGTTTTTGGTGCCCTTTGGTTGTGGGGGTTACCAATCATAATCGGGCTGAGCTTGTCAAGGTTGAGCGTATGCAGGCTCGGCTTGATTGTGAGTGACTAAGCTTCGATTCATACAAAAACTCGGCTTGACAAAAAGTTTGCATGTTTTTGGAATGAAATTGAGTTTAATTCATCGGTAAAAAATTTTAAAATATACAATATGGAACTTAATACTAAATTAAATTTATAAAGTCAGGCATAAAATCGATATATGTAAGTTACAAATAAGTTTTTGAGTTATTTAATTTTTGGGTAGAGTTTTTCTTGCAAGAAAATTAAAAGTATTTTGCGTCGAGTCGCACATTGCTTGAATTCATCTCATTTACAAAACAGACTTGAAAATACTTGGTAGACATATTGATAACGGGTTAGACAATATTACCGAGAAATAATTTTTCGGGATTATTCTCTTCTTTTTTTTTGGGTGTTCACAAATTAGCAAGTGCAAAGTTTTATATTTTTTTTTGTACATGTCATTTTATTTTCTCTGCAACCAATGGTTATAAATAAATAAAAACAAAATTTGCGATTAAAATTTATTTTTTTGGTATTATATTGTAAAACTAAATCTAGATACCATAGATTTATCAATTGCCAAAGAACTCATTCCAAACATTTGATATTATTTGAAACCGACTACTTTAGTATAGCTATACCTAAAAAAGTGTATTCCTACCCCTTCTTTTTTCTGTCAATGTTGTCAATTCCTATAATACTAATGTACCCATGTGTACACAGCTGTCCAACTAGTCTATGGTAGATTAAATTGAGATACTATATTGATACTAATATTTATTTTTAATTATTAATAAAAATATACTATTTGAAATCTTTTTAGTAGTTCTTGAAGAAAAAAAAACCACAATTTTCTCACTAGCTATAATTGGAAAACTTGGTGGTACAATTCACCACAAAAGTAGTGGACAAAATGAAGAAATGCTTTCTTATCAACCCACTCTTTGTTGAATTTTGAATCAACTTAATTCATTGACGCAAATAGTTCATGAGAGGAAACAAAATTTCCACCCCCAAAGCGTAAGTAAATTTGTGGATACAAGAATAAGTTGTAATCACAGATGTCTTAAATTCGAAATTTGACAATTCTCTTGAGTCAGGTTATGAGAGAGAATTATTCCTTATGAATTCTCTAATCTTGGTATAAATGATCTTATTTTAATCAAATTAAAAAAAAATTAATCAAAATATTCGTAAGATAATTCAAATATTCATAACCACTGTACCAAAAAAAAAAACTCCCCGTGCTGCACACTTTTTTTTCCCACTAGATAAGAACCACCTATGGTCGCTAATGGTCTTACTAGGTCCACGTTCAAGCCACTGGTTCACGCCTCTATACCCAACTAAAAAAAGTATGATTGGACGGATGTGGGTTCCAAGCAAGGACCATGAACCAAGTTCCACTAGGTTGGTGAATTTATCTGATGTGACAAAATAATAAATAAATAAAAGAAACAGTAAGGTTCCATGATCGCGAACACGCAATTACAAAACCACATGATTCTAGGGTTTTGAGGTTGGGTTATAAGACATCGGAAAGTTTATCTATTGTGATTTGGCCATTATCTATTGTGATTTAGTTTGAAGGAAAAGGGGCGGATGGAAAATAGAAAAAAAAAATAGGGTAAATGAAAAAACTTCTATTGTTTGATATCAAGGTAAAAAATGATGGAAAGGAAAATTGGAGGGTGGGCTTTTCCCTTGTTGCCCACAATTTGGGGCAGAAATGAAAAAAATGTAAAACAATTTGACTTTTGAAGAATTATTTTACTTTTTTACCCTTTGTCATATTCTAATAAACATTCTACAAAACAAAACCCACTTCTCAAACAATGAAAAACGAGTCACACTTCTTGATGATGCACAAAAATAGTTTTACACACTATCTGTCAAGTGTAGGTAATAAATGCAGTGAAATCAATGAGAAAATTAAAGAAGACACGATTTATAGTGGTTTGGTCAATTCGACCTACGTCTATTCTTCAATGGCTTCAGTTGCCGGGTATTTTATTAATTCAAAGGTATGGAGAATAGAGATACAAGCTTTGAGAGAATGAAGAATCAAAGAAGAAGTGGTCTCCGGTCGTCGATCTGTCCTCTGTAAGTGTTGGTGAGGCGTGCTATTTATAGTAATCTTCTAACAGATTTGGGCTATTTTATAGCAGCTAAGAGATCATTCTTGTGGAGATCATGACTTATCCTCAAGGCTACTTTATCGCAGCTAAGAGATTATTCTGGTGGAGATCATGACTTATCCTCAACGAAAGGAGGAGGTTAGGGAGCTCTTCATGAAACGCGGTCAAAGATTGGACCGTTTCCTTCGGTAGTGCAGATAAGTTTCTCATGCTCTCCTCTTGATGACGTGCTAAGCAAAAAGTCTAACTGGTCTTGGACTGTCTTGGGCTTGGTAGATTCAAAATGAGGTTGGGCTCCTCCACTGGGGTTGGACTTTAACACATAAATTGGACTATTTGGGCTTAACCCATCATTTGTCCCCCAATGCCCCATGTCCAATGAGACTTGGAGAAGGAGGCATTGACTATATTATTATTATTATTATTTTTATTTTTTTTATACTTCAAGTCTTTCCCACTTTATTTTGAAGAGGGCCCATAATATTCTATTTGAGCTTTTTCCCTCTTTTTGAAAAACCTAAAACTATAAATATAGTCTTCTTCTTCATGTTACCCATTTCACTCATTTTTAAGGTTGAGCACCCACCTCTTGAAAACCTTGAGAACTCAAGTCCTACCCATTTTGTTGAAGCCAAAGTGTGTTCTCCTTGAATCCTTTCAAGAGTGTGATTTCTTCCTTGCTAGTTGAGCTTTTCAAGTAAACAATGTCGATTGAAGAGGGAGTGGTGGAGGTTGAAGAACCCCAGTGGAGGATTTATGAAGGGCTGGACAGCGAAGGGGAGATGGGCAGCGCGAGGAGTGGCTTGGGCAGCGAAGGGAAGCGGCTGGGAGCACAGCTGCGCAGCGCGCACGCGCGGTGAGGGGCTGGGCGGCTGCCTGGCCTCTGTTCCTCCTGTCCTGGACAGCCCAGGCACGCTGGGCAGCTGCCTGGGCGCTGGCCTTGCTGTCTTGGACAGCCCAGGCGCGCTGGCAGCAGCCTGGCTGCTGCTTCTACTGTCCCGGACAGCTCAGCTGCGCTGGACAGCTTCAGTTCTGCTGCGCTGGGCGGCTTTAGAATGCTGGGCAGCAGCATTTTTCCATCAAGGGGCGCTGAAAATCAGTCCAAGGTTCATCAGGGAGAGCTAGGCAGTGGCCTGGGAGCACGGGCTGATCCAATTCCCACTCGAGGCGCTGATTTGGGCGCCTTAGGTGCTGATTTTTGCGCCGAAAATTCTGCTTTGCGCAATTTTGAAGGGCCAGACACCCTTCAAGCTACTGGGCAACTTTGTTTTGACGAGCAACAGCAGTCAGGCACACTTCCAGGCGTTGGGCTAGACATTGCAAGTAGTAAGGAAGCTTTGGGTGCTGCTCTTAATGATCAAGCCCCTATTGTAGCTCCCCCGATTCAAGTTCCTCAAGACTCTCCCAATGGTGATTTGGACTACTCCTTAAGGCCCCGGAAGAAAAAACGCAAGAGCAAAGTGGGACTTGATGATGACGGGTCTAAGGTGAGCACCCTTTCTAGTTTGTTCCGCTTAGATGAAGATATTTCAAGGCTTGTTTTTACTTATCGCATCCCTCCGACCGTGTTGTGCCGTCGGGCTGAGTTGGGCGAGCTTGCTTGCGATGCTCTTCCGGGGATATTGTTATCTACGAGGAGATGCTTGAGGCTGGGTTAAGATTTCTCATGTCCTCCCTCATTTGTCGTGTTTTGCATTACTTTTTTCTTGACTTCGGGGCGACTAGCGCCCAACGGTTGGAGAGTCCTTCTCGATTTTCTTGCTTAATGGAGAAAGGTGCACCACGAGGATGCTTCCCCTATGGAGTTTCATGCAGTATATAATTTGAGCGAAACCCCTACACCAAATAGGGGATGGTACTATTTTACCGCACGGAGTGGTACAGTGCTTACAGGAACGCGCTCTAATTGCGGCGGCTGGAAATCTTGTTTCTTCTTTATTGGTGGAGAATGGGCTTCAGAAGCCGACAGAGCTTTGGTGCCAACACATTGGGGTGCTGCTAAAAAACCCGGTATGCTGCACACTTCTTCTTTTTCCCTTTTTTTTTATGCGTGTGTGCTCACTTTTTCCATGCAGATATACCTGTGTATTCCCGGGACCAGGAGTGGAAATTGGAGACTGTCAAAGCTTGCCTTTGTAAAGATTTGGGAGTTCTCCTGCCCAAGTATACTAGAGCTGTTGCTCCATCTCAGAAATCTGGCGGCTCCTCTTCGAAGAAAAGGGGTGAGCTAGTTTCTTCTCCTCCTTTTTTTTTTTTTTATCTAACCCTTCTCTACTCTTGCAGCAAGTAAGAGGGTGGTGGTGTCCCGCTTTTCTAGCAGGAGCCCTCCTTCTTCCAAAGTGGCAAGGATGGATGATGCCCCCCATGTGACTCCCACGGTGGCTCCTTCTCAACTGGCAACTTCTCTCCAGCTGCTACTCCAGAATCTTCCTTGCCAGGCACATCTGTTCCACCTTTATCCTCTCCTTGTGCTATCCCTCCTTTGTCTCCTCCTTGTTCAAGAACTTCTACCTGAGTGCCGATTTGGGCTGGTCCTATGATGGGGAGACCGGCAGCTATCAGGACAAGGCTTGGGAGGTTTGTGTTTGGGCCAGAAGTTTTTGAGCTTAGCGCTTCGAGCACTGATAATATCGTCAACACGTATTTGGAAGGTCTTGCTCAGGTAAGGGTCTGCTATTTCCCTTTTTCCAGTCTTTTCCTGTGTTTTTGACTTTTCTTAATCTCTTGTCTCTCCTTTTTTTTTTTTTTTTTAGGTTTCGACTTCCTCCATCTGCTTGCTTTCGAGGGCCTATAATCAAGACAAGCTGAAGCTGGATCTTAGCCTTGTGCAGAGGGAGCTTATTACCGCTCAGGAGAGGATTGTCGAGCTTGATTCTGAGCTTTTGGTGACCCGTGAGAGGGACGTGCTCCGGGAGGGTGAGCTTGTGGCAGCTCATGAAAGGGCTTCTAATTTTGAGTCTGAGCTTTTGGCGGCCCGCGAGAGGGACGCACTCAAGGATGGTAAGCTTGCTGCAGCCCATGAGAGGGCTACTAAGCTAGAGGCTGAGCTTTTGGAAGTCCGCGAGAGGAGCGCGCTCAGGGATGGTGAGCTTGTTGTAGCCCATGAGAGGGCCACTAAGCTAGAGGCTAAGCTTTTGGCAGTCTGTGAGAGGAGCGCACTCAGGGATGGTGAGCTTGTTGCAGCCCATGAGAGGGTCACTAAGCTAGAGGTTGAGCTTTTGGCAGTCCGCGAAAGGAGCGCACTCAGGGAGGCTGAGCTTGTAGAGGGCCATGCTCAGAGAGGCAGCTGTTACGGAGGCAAAGTTGACGGCTGCTCGGGAGAGAGTTTCCCGCGCTGAGGAAGACTTGGAGAATGGTCTTGCAGATGCTTTTATTGATGGTTTCGAGGATCTCCGGGGGAAGGTTTCTACTGCTTTCCCTAATATTGACTTCTCACCTTTCGTGCTCACTGACGACAGTGATGAGGGGGGATCTGATGCTGTTGATGACAATGAGGAGGAGGTGGGGGACGACAATGAGAGCAGTTAGAGTGTTTAGGACTTTTAATTTTTATTTTTTTTTAAAAGGCGGTATTTGGCCTTATTTTTGTACCGATACTCCTTTGAAATGAAATACAGAAAATCTTTTTGGAGTAAATGACATAGAAAATTTTATTAATTTATTGCTTATAAAAAGCGATATTGGGTAATAATTCCCAAAAAAAAAAATACATTGAAATCTTGGGTAACACCCCTAAAAATCAAATCAAGTCCCAACTTCTACTGCTTTGATACTCTTAAGATGTCATTGGTAATACCTTTTCAAGTGCTCTGCATTCCATGGATGGAGTAAAACTTTTCCCTCAGAATCTTGGATTTTGTAGGTGTCTGGTCTCACTACTTCTGTTACGCGGTAGGGCCCTTTCCAATTTGGTCTCAGCTTTCCTTCGCGTGCATCCTTTGTAGCGAGGATCACTTTTTTGAGGACCAAATCCCCAGGTTGGAAGGAACGGGGCTTCACCCTCGAATGTAGTACCTTGTCATGCGCCATTTATACTCCGCGTTGCGGACTATAGTCATCTCCCTCGCTTCCTCCACCAAGTCGAGGTTGCTGCAGAGTCCTTCCTCGTTGGTGATGGGATCATGGTGCTGGACCCTTAGGGAGTGTACCCCTATCTCCACGGGGATGACCGCCTCGGTTCCAAAGGCGAGGAAAAAAGGAGTCTCCCCAGTAAGGGTTCTTGGCGTGGTTCGATAAGCCCACAGTACGCCTGACAACTCCTCTACCCAAAGGCCCTTTGCTTTTTCAAGCCTTGTCTTTAAATTGTGTAGCACCATTCTTACCATGACCTTTGCTTGTCCATTTGCTTGTGGATGTCCCGGGCTGGAGTGAGGTTGTTTTATTTGAAGGTCAGAACAGAAAGAGTTCAGCAACTTGTTGTCAAACTGGTTGGCGTTGTCGCTGACAATGGCATGGAGAATCCCGAAGCGACAGACCAAGTTTTTTCAGATAAAATCTTTGACCTTTGCGTCTGTGATTTTTACTAAAGGTTCTGCCTCTGACCACTTGGTGAAATAGTCGACTGCCATCACCACGAACTTGCACTGCCCTTTGCTAAGAGGCAAGGGGCCTAGGATATCGATGCCCCACTTGGAGAAAGCCCATGGGCTTCAAATGGTTGTTAGCTCCTCGGGGTGGTTCCTTGGCACAGTCGTAAAGCGTTGGCACTTGTCGCACTTTTTAG
The DNA here is from genome assembly GCA_963454935.2 of Ilex paraguariensis. NCBI lineage: Eukaryota > Viridiplantae > Streptophyta > Magnoliopsida > Aquifoliales > Aquifoliaceae > Ilex > Ilex paraguariensis. Next base: position 180,199 of record CAUOFW020007425.1, on the reverse strand, counting down.
AGAACTCCTGGGCATCCCTTATCATGGTAGTCAGAAGTAGCCCTGTCTGAGCGCCTTATGGGCAAGGGAACACCCTCCAGAGTGATTCTCACAGATCCCTTCGTGGATTTCTCGCAAGGCATAGTGAGCTTCTTCAGGTGAAAGACATCGTAACCATGGCAAGGAATAGCCTCTCTTGTATAGAGTGTCCTACAAGATGGCAAACTTGGAGGCCCTTATCCTTAGCTTCCTAGCCTCTAGGGGATCATCTGGCTGCACACCCTCTTGGAGGTATACCATGATTTGGGTCATCCAGTCTGACTCAGTAGATACACAGTCAATATTTGTGGCCTCCATGTCCATCCTACTCGGCTCGCACTGGTGACCAATTAGTACTGGTTCCCCTGATGAGGCTTCCATGGATGAAGCGAGCTTTGCGAGTGCATCGGCAACCATATTATCCTCTCTGGGGATGTGGTTTATCTAGAAGTAGTGGAATTTTGTGATCATGTTTTTAGCCATGCTGAGATATTCTTGCATTTTGGCTCCTTTGGCTTCAAACTCGCCCCTCACTTGATTGACTATCAGCTGAGAGTCACTATAGGTGGCAAGGTGTTGAACCTCCATTTTCATCGCTAATCTTAATCCAGAAGGAGGGCTTCGTATTCCGCCTCATTATTGGAAGCATAAAAGTGGAGCTTCATCGCGTATCTGAGAGTGGTGCCATTTGGGCTGATCAAGATTAAGCCCACTCCTCCTCCTTCACTAGTCGAGGAGCCATCTACGTAGAGTTTCCAAAGCAGATGATGGAGAATTTGGAATTTGAAGTGGAAGATCGGGGAGGTGCAGCCTGTGGTGCCTGGACATCCGGAGGTGCAGCCTATGGTGCAGGAGTTAGAGGTGCAGCCAGAGATGCCTGGTCATCAGAAAAAGTTGTTTGGGCTCCTGGGGACGAGACTTGGGCGCCTGCTTGAGGGTCTTTGTTAGGCTTCTTGATGTCTCCGTTGGGCATTTGGGGATCCTCATCGTTCCCATCTTCTGTTGGTGTGAGTTCAGCTACGAAATCTGCTAGGGCTTGTGCTTTGATGGCCGTCCTAGGTTGGTACTGAATGTCGAACTCCCCGAGTACTACTGCCCATTTAAGAAGTCTGCCAGATACGTCCAGTTTTTCCAAGATTTTTTTAAGAGGTTGGTCGGTGATGACCACCATACGATGGCCCTGGAAGTAGTGTCGCAGCCGTCTCGCTGTCGTAACCAAAGCGAGTGCCAGCTTTTCTAGTGTTGAATATCTGACCTCTGCCCCCCTGTATGCCCTGCTCACGTAATAAACTGGTTTCTGCACTCCATTGTCGTTTTTGACGAGCACTGAGCTTACCGCTGATGGGGAAGCAGAAAGGTATAGATGGAGAGTTTCTCCAGGGGTAGCATGTGACAGGAAAGGAGGTGCTGCTAGGTAGGCTTTGAGCCTTTGAAAAGCTTCCTCTGCCTCAGGTTTCCATTCAAAGGCTTTTCGGAGAGTTTTGAAAAAAGGGAGACATTTGTCTGCAGATTTGGAGACAAACCTATTTAATGCTGCGATTCTTCCATTGAGGCGCTAGAGCTCCTTGGTTGAGGAGGGTGACTTCATGTCAAGAATGACCTTGATCTTGTCAGGGTTCACCTCAATTCCCCTCTGATTGACCATAAAGCCCAGGAATTTACCAGACCCCACACCAAAGGCGCACTTCTCAAGGTTGAGCTTCATGTGATAGGACCTCAGGACGTTGAAAGTTTTTTGGAGGTGATCAATGTGGTCTACTGCTGCAAGGCTCTTTACCAGCATGTCATCCACGTATACCTCCATTGTTTGCCCGATCTGAGACTGGAACATCTTGTTCACCAGTCGTTGGTAGGTTGCTCCAGCGTTCTTTAGCCCAAAGGGCATGACCCTGTAGCAGTATGTCCCCTTTGGCGTGATGAATGATGTCTTCTCTTGGTCTGGGGGATGCATGCTAATCTGGTTGTACCCCGAGTATGCATCCAGGAAAGTGAGCAACTCATGCCCAGCGGTGGCGTCGATGAGGAGGTCAATCCGCGGCAATGGATAACTATGTTTTGGGCATGCCTTGTTTAGTTCTGTGAAGTCGACACAGAGGCGCCACTTCCCATTAACCTTAGTAACCATTACTACGTTGGAGAGCCACTCTGGATACGCCACTTCCCTGACTGCCCCGTTATCAATCAGCTTTCTAACCTCCTTGTCCATGGCTTGGGCCCTTTCAGTGGAGGTTCCCCTTAACTTTTGGCGAACAGGCTTGTACAGTGGATCGACATTGAGGCGGTGGGTAGCTACTTTCAGGTCGATGCCCTCAAGGTCCTCATGCGACCAAGCAAAGATGTCCATATTACGCTTCAAAAAATCAATCAACAGGGGAGCCAGTTCTTCAGAAAGGGAAGAGCCAATGTAAATTCTTCTGTCTGGGTGCTCCTTTTCTAAAACCACAGGGATGAGTTCCTCGACTGGTTCTCCTCTTTCTGTTGCGGAGTCATCCCTTGGGTCAAGGACCTCAACCTGCAATGCTTCTTGGGGCTTCCTAGCCTTCATAGAGGATACATAGCACTCTCTGGCTATTATTTGGTCCCCTTTGACCTCTCCGACTCCATTTGAGGTTGGAAAGCGGAGAACGAGATGGTAGGTAGAGGGCACAACTCTTAATGTGTTAAGAGCTGGTCACCCTAATATGATGTTGTAGGCTGATGGGCACTCTATTACCAGGAAATTGACCATGACTGTGGAGCTTCGGGGTGTTACTCCGGCGGTGACGGGAAGTGTGATGGATCCAAGGGGATACACTTTTTCCCCTGAGAATCCAATGAGGGGTGACCTGATTGGCTATAGTCTCTCCCTGCCCAGGTTGAGCTTGTCATAGGCCTCTGCAAACAGGATATCCGCAGAGCTGCCACTATCCACCAGGATCTTGTGCACATGAAAATTGGCCACCGTCATGGTGAGTACCAAGGGGTCGTCATGGGGGTGCTGAATTTCCTTCAGGTCCTTGTCTGAAAAAGATATGACCTCGTCGCCTTCCTACTTCGGCACCTTAGATGGGCGCATCTCGTAGACATGTCTTGCCTTCCTGGCATGGGCCTTCATCACGGAAAGTGATTCTCCCCTACCTGCTAGTCCCCCTGAGATGGTGTGGATTTCCCCACGGGCTGCTGATCTTCTTGGTTGTGAGGTTGTGGTGCTCGTTCCCTTCCAGCAACGTACTGGCGTAAGTGACCACGCTGGATGAGCCCCTCAATTTGCCTCTTGAGGTCGTAGCAATCGTTGGTGTCATGCCCGTGGTCACGATGGAAGCGGCAATACTTGTTAGGATTTCTGCGATTTGGAGGAGACTTTATTTTTTCCAAGCCACTTTATCGCGGGGTCATCCTGGATCTGGAATAGGATGTGTTCCACGGAAGCATTGAGGGGAGTGAAGGGTTGACAGTTCCTCTGAGGAGCAGGACCTAGCCGATCCTTGACAGGGACTTTCTCTGTCCTGCCATGTTTGTTGTTGGTCCCCTTCTTATCGTCCCTCTCCCTTTCTTTCCTTTTCTCCCCTGCTCTGGAAGACTCACCCCGCCTGGCCCTTGTGATGTATTCTGCGTTTATGTACTTTTGGGCCTTGGCTAGCAGCTCTGGCATGCTCTTCGGTGGGCACTTCAGAACTGAGAAAAGGAAGCTTGATGAACGGAGGCCACCTAAGAAGGCGGTCATCGTCACCTTGTCGTCGGGTTCATCAACTTGGAGTACCTCCTCGTTAAAACGAGTGAGGTAACTCCTCAGGCTCTCCTCGCGGTCCTGCTTTATACTAAGCAGGTGCGTAACTGGCTTCTGGTGGCGACGCCCTCCAATGAAGTGTGAGACGAATGATCTGCTAAGTTCGGCGAAAGAGGCAATAGAGGCGGGGGAGAGCTTAGCAAACCACTGTCGGGCAGACCCCTTTAACGTGGTTGGAAATGCCCTGCACATGATTTCGTCTGGTACGTTGTGCAATTGTATCAAGGTCTTGTAAGTGTCGAGGTGGTCCAGTGGATCCTTTGTTCCATCAAATGTCTCCACAGATGGCATTTTGAACTTCTGAGGGAGGGGATAGTTTGCTACATCAAGTTTGAAAGGCGTATCAGTACGCCATACCAAGTGGTCAACAGTCTCGGGTCCCTGTGCCTTCATGGCGTTGAAGACATCACCCAGTTGATTTTGTACCTCCTTTATCTTCTCGTCCCAATGATTGGGGGCTCCTCTGGAATGATCATGGAAGTGGCTTCCATGCTCCATGCTTTGGTTTTCACCCTCATCCTCCTGAAGATAAGGGTGTTCTCCCTGGGAAGCAAGGGGAGGGGGAGGTGGAGCTCCCTCATGTTGGGCTTCCCGAAGTGGGCCGCCCAAGTGGAGCAACAGGGCGTGGTGCTCCTTGATATCCAAGACGTGGAGCTCCTTGGGGTGCTCCATGTTGTGCACCTCCGTGGGGCCCTCCATGTTGTGCACCTCCGTGTGGTGCTCCACTTTGGGGTCCTCCATGCTGTGCACCTCCGTGTGGTGCTCCTCCTTGTCCAACAAGTATGAGTTGCAGTAACTGTTGGTTTTGAGCAACCAGTTGCTGCATGGTCTCTAATATTTGCTGGGGATTCGGAGCTAGAGTATCTGGAACAGGGTTGGTAGGCGAGGGAGCAACCTCCTCCTCTCGTGGAGGATTGTCTTCATGTTGGTTCATGGATCGAGTAGTGATCACCATTAGTTAATGGATGTAATGTTCAAGAGTGAGAATTTTGTCGAATTTCCACAGACGGCGCCAAACTGATGATGCACAAAAATGATTTTGCACACCACCTGTCAAGTGTAGGTAATAAATGCAGTGAAATCAATGAGAAAATTAAATAAGACACGATATATAGTGGTTCGGTCAATTCGACCTACGTCCACTCTTCAATGGCTTCAGTTGTCGGGTATTTTATTAATTCAAAGGTATGGAGAATAGAGATACAAGTTTTAAGAGAATGGAGAATCAAAGAAGCAGTGGTCTCCGATCGTCGATCTGTCCTCTGTAAGTGTTGGTGGGGCGTGTCATTTATAGTAGTCTCCTAACAGATTGGGGCTACTTTATAACAGCTAAGAGATCATTCTTTGTGGAGATCATGACTTATCCTCGCAGCTAAGAGATCATTCTGGTGGAGATCATGACTTATCCTCAACGGAAGGAGGAGGTTGGAGAGCTCTTCATGAAACGCGGTCAAAGATTGGACCGTTTCCTTCGGTGGTGCAGATAAGCTTCTCATACTCTCCTCTTGATGACGTGCTAAGCAAAAAGTCTAACCGGTCTTAGACTGTCTTGGGCTTGGTGGATTCAAAATGAGGTTGGGCTCCTCCACTGGGGTTGGACTTTAACACATAAATTGGACTATTTGGGCTTAACTCATCACTGGTCATACAAGGGCAACGAGGCGGCGAGCTTGATCGAAAAAAACAACGGTGTTATTTATGATACCTTCTTCGACAATCATTTTAAATTCATCTATTTTTTCTAGGTTAATTTTTTTTTTTTGGACAAGAAATACACAAAATGACTAGAAAATAAAGCAAGAGTAACTCACATTTCAAAATTTGTATTAACATTCGTTATTTGAAAAATAATTTAGACATGCATGTAAAAAATTGTTTGTATTGAATCACCATTAATCGGAATATTAATTTGTTGACATGCACATAATGGTACACATAAGAAATGAATACCAAAATTTTCATATTATTTATTGAAAAGCCAGGAGAGGAATTAATAAACAAAAATAAGGGGATTAAAAATTGGACAAAATTGATTTGATTGATTTGTAATATTAAAATTTACTTCATATATTTAAAGGGTAGAATTATAAAATTGGGTATGCATGGTTTTCCTTTCTCGTAATTTTCCAACTTATACCAAACGATTGAAAATATATCTCTTTTATTTTTCATCATTCTTACTAAACAAAAAAGAAAAAAATATTTTTTCTTTCTTTCATGGATAGAAAGTTTATTCATTTCACTTTTTCTTCCTGCCGTCTTTCCATCCTTCGTACCAACCGAACCATATTAATGGGTTGAGTTTGTATGATGTACCGCTTTCAAATTTACTCAACATATAGCAGACCGATTTTTAAACTTGTATAGTTGTGTAGTCATATTTATGGTTTCTTAACTCTTGTCTTGTATAATATTTATTAAGTGTGTTCATATCCCCCTCTCATTAATGATCCAAACCCGTTAAGGTTAATCTTATAATGATTCACTTTGTATCAAGTTCTTGTCAGACTTAATGGGTTAGATTTAGAACTACCAAACTTGTCACGAACTTAAATTATAAAAAAGATTAGTAGTACTTTTGGTCTTTTAAAGTATGTATATTTTATCAATTTAGTTCTCAATGTATTAATTTTATCAACTTGTTCTCTAAATATTTAATTCGTGTCATTTTGATCCCCACATAGACGGATCGTTAAGTTTTTTTACAAAAGCGGTCATGTGTCATTTTTTTAAACGATATCACGCGCCCAACACATGATCATTTTATAAACTTAATAATATATATATCTGGGGACCAAAATGATATGAATTGAATATTTTAGGGATCAAATTAATAAAATTGATATATTAAAAATTAAACTGATAAAAAATACATAATTTAAAGATTAAAAATGTTTAACCCTTATAAAAACAACGGCTACATACGTGCAAATACGACACACACATCTGACCCAACTAATGTTTGATTCTTTCGGAGGTGCCATCAAAAGATCAATAGAAGCCTACCAGCATGGGTTGGTCAACCTTAAATCTATTAATTTATTTCTGTGACTTACAAAACAAAGTGAAATTCTAGTGAACCAATTCAATGATAACTCAACTTATGACAGGGACGAGTTGTAAGTTTTGATATCTTAAATTCGAATTTTAACAATCCTCTTAGAGTCAAGTTATGTGAATGATGAATATTTTAGTTTCAGTATGGACGACTTGTCTTTAACTAGACAGAGACTATTGCACCAAAAAAAAAAAAAAAAAGAAATCCTAGGGGACCAACCAACCATAAGCCCCAACTTCAATGATTGTTAATGAAATTAGGACCACATTTTGTTCCAACTTTCGGTGTGTCGGCTCCACCCTTGAGTTTGTGCTGCATCTCAGTCTTCAGCTGTGGATTACGTGGGATAGGATTATGCAGCAAACATTCAACTTCTGGGGTAGGTCTCTTCGCAGATCGGCATAGAAAAAAGTTGGGAGATTCTGGAAAAGAAAAAGGTGGTCTAATTAAAAAGATTTTCGTGTTCTTAAGAGCTGTAGGTTCAATCCACAGGACACTAAATGGAAGAGGTGACCAATACTAATGGTACTCGGTAGGAGACTCGAGAGAATATGCAATCAAATCGATAGAAAGAAAAAAACTTGGAGGTGAAGTGACTTCTATGTGGTACCGGTCTAAGACTCTCTTACGCTCAATTTAGATTCTATGAGCCTTAGGACGAAAGGAAAACACCCACTCTTATGTGTTTCTGTATGATCATCGCATAAGTTTACAGTAATTACAAAATATAAGCATAGACCAGAGGCATATCCTGATCAAATACCAGCAAAAACTCATTAGTGCACGAATTAGATACCCCAACCCCACCATACAATGCTCCAAAAGAATCAATACACAGCATTATGAAAGGTGAGAATGTATGTGGTTGGATGCCCATCAGACCAGAGCATGCAAAACACCACCTTCCACAGAAAATGGCAAGAGCAAAAGTTACCTGTTGACAACTCTTTTGCCCAGAGCTTCAGATCAGAGATAGAGATTCTGTAAAAAGAGGTAAAGCAGGATATACCGACCCCACCCCTCCCCAAAAATAAAATAAAATAATGTGAGGACCATAGAACCTACTTTCTGGTTCTAGAGACAACTTTCAGAAGATAGCTAGGAAACCTGCCAAACTAATATCAAAGTGATATCAAATAATTATTTCAATGAACATGAGTAGATGTTCCAACCACTTCTGGATTTTCCAAGAGCAAACGAGAATGATTACCCTGCATAAGAGTTAACAGCATGCTTCCTAATGGAATGCTCTCTCTCTCTCTATCATACGCAGACAACTCCAACACAATTAATGAATTTTCCTATATTATCCATCCTATAGACCTAATTCTTACTGATACATATCTGTAAGCAAACATTTTTTTTAATCTACCCATAGTGCTTCTACTTGTTTTGTTCTGGAAAAATAAAATTAGGGGCTCGAACAAATAAAGACGAAGATGAGAAGAAACAAAATCACCCACAAAGCACAATTTTTTTCTAGTGGTTCAGCCTAAAGATTACATCCGTAGGGTTTAAGGTTTAAACCTTACTGGTTCCTCTAAAATATGATATAATTATTAATTGAATACACGTCCCTAATGCAATATAGTATTTCTCTGAATCTGAAAGATGGAAGCAAAACACAAGATATAACAAAACATTGTCATTTATTCAACAGAACCCTCTTGAGTAACATAAAAAAGTTTTGGATATACACTTGAGCAATGGTTTGTTTGATCTCCCATCACAACTTGGATTCATTCAATGCATCTACACACATTTTTACAGTGACAAGAAAATCCATACTGATGTGTTAAGAAAAAAAATTTAGAAGATTCAATATTTACAGGAGCATATAAAGAAAAACCTCAAAACATATTGGAAAGCCTTCCTTCTTAAAGAGCATAAGTTGCTTTCAAATATTCAACTATCTCTGCGCTCTCAAACATTTGCACCCCGGTATTTGGATCTTCTAGATAAGGTACCTGTCAATGAACTGTTAGGAAATTCACACGAAATTCTCAAACCTGTGAGAAACAACAATAGAGAAAACACATGCCAAAAAAAAACAATCACACGTGCAAGACAATATTTACGTGGTTCGGCAATTTGCCTACGTCCACGAAGCTGCAGGGGTTTCACTATTCTCAAGAACGATTAAGGACGGCGGCCGTACAGAGTCAATCCAACCCTAATCACCCAAAAGAAACTGGTTTTATATGTCTTGCACCGGGCTACAAACAAACAGGCCAAAAACAATTTTCTCGAACCCCCACGAGGCTTGTCCATAAGCGCTACGGCTTGGGCCGCTCCATGGACTAAACCTTATAAAATTTCCCATTAAAAACCACGAAACATTTTTCGGGTCGAGTTATCATCCGGATCAACATAAAACTAGACTCCACAAAAAAACCCAACATGAACACCAATGAACTTTAATACTTTTCTGTTGATTTAAAGCTGTGGGATGCAGCAAAAAACAATTTATTGATATCACATATTCGAGATAGCGGATGACTCATATTCACTAAACTCAAGAATTCAATGGCCAATTGGTGGAGTGGAGCGATGCACATAAACCCATCAGAGATGCACGGTCAAATAATAGTGTGGTAGAGGTGTAGCCACCCACAGTATGATATGGGCATATTGGATATTTGCAATGTATCAGGATTAGGATTTTCAACTGGTGCATCCATATAATTTATAACCCTGTTACACTCCTCAAAGAAAAAAAGGTGGCGGCCATTCTCGTGGATATAGGTAGGAAGTCTGCCAAACCACGGAAATGTATGTATTTGCAGTTTTGATTGCTTTTCTCTTTCATCGACTGTTGACTACATTGCACATTCAAAAAATCACAAAAGTAGAAGTACGAATTTAAGAAAAGGATGAACCTGAAAATGTCCAACTTTCTGATATAGTTCCTGTCGTTTTGGGCTGCCACGAGCACAACTGCAACATAAAGTTTCCAAAACAAGTTTCAAAACAATTGAACAATTTTGTCCAATACAAGATTCATGCCAAAAAGTACCAAAAGGTATATCCTTGAAGCTTGGGAGTAAAACACAGAAACTTAGAAACGAATGGCAAAGATTAACCAACCGCAGAAACAATATACTCCATTCAGTCAATGAACTCAAACAATTCAATTCAACTATACTCAACAAAACCTTTGTGTTAAATAGTTCATGTAGGCCACAAGGATTGTGTGTTGCAATCCACCACAAACAATGTCTTTTCTCGCTGCTACTAGGCTATTTACATCGCGGCCCACCCATGTCCCTGCCATTCATCCCTGTTTTCTCAACTGCTGATCCTCACTACAGAAACCAGACCACCTTATTTAATTTTTTTTTCCTATCCTCTCCCTAATCAGTAGCAAAAACAATTGAACGAAGGTTTTATGAGTTGCAGGGGATAGCAGCAGTAAAATGATAAATAAGCCTCAATATCAGCAGCCAAAACACTTGAAATCAGGAGAGGTTATGTGAGTTATATAGTGTGTGAGCACTGTAAACTAAGTAAATCTGATAAGAACCTGATCAATTCACAGTTTTGAACTCCATTTCCATCTAAAGTATAATGATTCACATCAATAAGTATTGTAAGAGTACAACTTATATGCAACTAGAGAACAACCATATACCATTTTGTTTTTTGTCTCTAAATATACACATGAATTCATATTTTTCAAAATCCAAATCAATAGAGCTGTACGTGATCTGCATCGACTGGCCATAATAGATAGAAACCACCTATTGGTTAAGGCATTAAAATAGACATAAAAGTAAAAAGGGCACAGGCAAAATGTCACTTGAGCACAAGCAAACTAAGTCATCGAGTAAAATGGTTACATGGACTATACCTGCGAAGTAGGTGTGGTAGCTCTAACTCTACAAGTACTTCACGAACAACTTTGCAAAAAGGGGAAGGCTGAAAGGAAAATAAAATAATGTTGTCCATGAGAAATTATTACAGTTGCAGTATTTTACTTCAACCCAGGCAAGGATGACCGATCATAGAAATGAATTTCTACTTCTGGAAACTCTACATAGAATCATATGTATTGAATCCTCAAGTACGCTGTAATAAAGTCTAACCTCGTACGCCCATATTTCAAGAGCTTTTGGTGGCATTTTTGATGGAGAATAAGAAGATCCCTTCAGAAAAAACACAATAAGAGATTGGTCGGGGTTATTTTGTACAATTACATATCTATAGCAAAGAATGAATCAAATTAATCTGATACATTATCCAATGCAGGAGACTAATCTTTCTTTGTATAGAATGAAGTAAAAATTTATTAATTTTAGAATACTCTTCCTTCAGTCTCCCACCCTACCCTACACCTCCCAGATAAAAAGAAATAGTTACATAAAATTACATATAAACTGCACCCATTACAAAGGGCTTCATTTTTAACATTTTTGGTAAAAGTACTTATAACCCATTAGAAATTTAGAGACAAATGTACCTTTCCCATGCGACCAATCATGGCAAAACCTGCCGTTAACGTCTGCAACAGAACAAGTCAACAAGCAACACACAATAAATTGTACAATCAATTAGCTTGACAAAATCAGCAGTGCAAGATTACGATGCTAACCGTAAGTAGACCTAGTGACAGCATGAAAGGGATGTTTCCATCACCTATGCCAAAAAAATCAACAGAGCAGATGTTTAGTACAATCATCATGTGCGGCAGAAAGAGTATAAATATTTTACACATAAGCAAAAGTATATGCAGCTTAAAAATAGAAACACAATTCTTATATCTGCTTTTGTGATGGATGGGTATTTAATAATAACTACGTAATTGAAAAAAAAAAACATGATAAACCAAGAATAAAGCTACAGAAAGAAGTTTAGTGTAACTACACTGACCATATTTTCCAACCAAATACTTAATTATATCATCTGATTCATACATTGCAACTCCTGTATTTGGATCCACCTGCAGCCAAAGATAGTAATAAGCTTAACCCCATACCAAGAAATCAATATAAGTTGGATCATACTTAAAAATTGGGAAAGGACAAAACAGAAATAAGAAAAGAAAAGGTACATAAATGAGTTATTGGATAATGAATGTGAAATGAGCCGAATGGTTGACAACTGGGTTTAATGTTCATGTATCTCATGTTGAATCGAGAAGTAGATAGACAGGATAACTAGTTTCTAAACATAGCAATGCCAACTTAAAGGACAGGTCACATCAACTCCCATTGAATTGGGATTTCAAATAAGTACTACATTGAAGTAGCCCTAATTCGACCCTATCAGGACCATAACAACTCTTTTTCAGCTGCTAGAAATCCTAGGAACTAAATTTCTTTCCGAAATGGCTAAAACGTCGAGAACATTTCGATTACATGGAAACTGAAACGAATCAGTTAGTGGATATCAAAGGGGCTGTTTGTTTAGTGTGTTTGTCTTGTGCTATGTGTTTTTGTTTTCAATTTTTGTCAAAAATGAAAACAAAAATATGTTTGAGTACTATTTTTGTTTTTGTTTTATATTAGTTGTCTATAAACAAAGACAAAAAAATGAGAACAAAAAAAAGATGTTCCAAGAAACATTGAAAACAGATACAACACGCGTAAGGGGGTGGGGGAATTAATTAGATCCAGGTTTCGAGTCGTCTTAGCAGCAAAATATAACTTTTTTTTGTTGAAATATAAAAACCCATTTCATCACCTCTCTCCTCCCCATCGTTTCTCTGTCTCTCCTCTCTCTGTATCAGACGAGCGCCTCCCTCTGCCTCTCTCTCTCCATCTCTATCTTTCATGCCTTCGTTGCCTCCATCGATGCATCCCTCTCCATCGCTGCCTCCATCAATGCGTCCTTCTCCATCGCTGCCTCCATCGCTACCTTAAGCGCTGTTTCTATGGCTCTTCATCACATCTCTCTCTCTCTCGCCTTGGTTTGTGCAACGAAGAGATCTCAGATCTCGAGTGTATGATTTCTACCTCCATCGCTACTTCTTTGTTTGTGTGTGTTCTGTGATTTTTGGGTCTCTATGTCTCTGATGTGTGAGTGGGTCTCTGTGTGTGTCTGATTTGTGTGTGTGTGTGTGTGAGTGAGATCTAATTTCAGTAGCAGTTAGGGTTGGGGTTGATTTTTCAGATTCCATTAGCAATTAGGAAATGAATGGGGAAGGATGGTCTTGACAGCATCTTTTTCTTATGGTGTTTGTTAGAATGTAGAGGTTGAGTTCAGAGCTCTTTCGGATGGATTGAGGTTGGTGGACAGATATGGCTTGTTTGCTTAAAATATTGATATTGAGTCAGACTCTTTGGTGCTAGCCAATACTTTAAAAGGTATTATGCGGTGTTCATGGCCTTTGTGGGGGATTCTTGCTCAAATTATGAGGCTTTTGAGTAAGGTGAAGTTTAAGATGAGGCATGTTTATAGGGAAGCTAATTTGGTAGCTGATGGGCTTGCGAATAGAGCAGTATTGGATGGATTTTCTTCGGATTTTTCTGTCTCCAATGTGTTGGTTGCTACTGTACAGATGAGGATGGTACAGGACCTGAGGAGGCTGCCTTTTCTGCGAACTAAAAAGGTGGTAGTTTTTGATGATTTTGGTTAAGCGTTGTTGGTTTGAAGCTGCTGAAGGTTTGGTGGGGGTGCTGATTTGAGAAGTTCAAGGGAGCCCTGGTGTAAATTTCAAGGCTAATTGAATGTTTTGAAGGATTAAAATCATAAGTGTAATGTAAATGGAGTTTTTCCCTTTTGTTTATTGTAATATTCTTTCATTCTTTCAATAAAATTTTGAGTTAGGATTGATTTTGGCCTTGAGTAACAATATTGTACTTGATTAGTTTAGGGATTTGTTTGAGGATTATCTTGCCACCCCAAAGACTCCCAAACATGTTTCTGTTTTCAATGTTCACCATAAAACAAAGACAACTTTTGTCTCTGTTTTTAATTGTTTTTGAAGATGTCAAAACAAAAACGTTACCAAAAGACCCCAAAATTCTTATATTTTGAGGTATTTCGAGATGTTTGGTTATGTTTCAATGTGTTTCGGTATTTTTTATTATTATTTCAGAATGCTTCGCAAACAAATTTTCTATTATTTTCTTTGTTCCATCCTGTTTCTGAAACATTTTAGTTTTCAAGTTGACCAAAAGTATCTCCCAAAACGAAATTTTGATTCTCGGCTAAAATCAATATTATGAAATTGCAATCAAGTACATAAATTTGCAGAACATAATTTTTATAGGACTTGTTTCAACAGTCAACACCAAATTAATTTTGATTGAATAGCTATTTAATTTATGTGAAGTCAGCCACAAGCAAATGCCATATGTGTCCAGATCGGATTTAAGGTCTACGACTTTATAGGATAACATTCTCTTTTATCTCCTGCAATCAATGTTTAATTAAAATGATTCTGATATGTCTTCTATCCAAAATGCATGGGAGAACACATATCAGAGAATCACAAGACATGAGCATCATACTGAAATAACTCTTCTGAGATGAAGATTGCTAGAATCAAAGAATGCATGAGGTAGTGGGAAACTGGAAACTTTTTATGGGCTCGTATTCCATGTGCGGATGGAGAAATGGTAATTTTTTTCTTTATCTATTTCCAGTATTTTTTCAAGCACGTGGAAGAAATCATTTTTTTCGCTACAAACATATTCATCTTCTCTTCTTAGTGAAGTCCAGTTTTTTTTCTGTGTTGCCTTCTCTGTTAAGTGAAGAGACAAATAAGGAAACAAAAGACTAAGCAAATTGGCAAACCATGTAAGGGAACTGCTGCTTTCCACCAATCTCAGCAACCTTGCGACGGAAATTTGGACCATTTCTTGGGCAAGGATAAAACAAGACATCAAGATCTAACACTGCAACAATTTCCCTGACCTGTATTTACTCAATGTGTCAGTCGACACCACTATTAATGCATAGAATATGACAGTTCAGTGATATGTCACTAAAGAGAAATCAATTAGCAAAGACGCCAATTAATATGGACCCGTGGTGATGTGAACCGTCATTTCAGTGGACCATGAATGCTTTTCTTGGATCAAGTGTAGCCCAAAACCAATTAGATATTAGAAGCATCACACCAGTTTAGTTATATATCATAATAGTTAAACTATAACATCACTATAAAGACCTAAACTATGACACCTACAATCACCTTGTTCAACCAAAAAATGTAGTAAAACCCCTACCCAAGATTGCAACCGCAGATGTGAAGTTCACATTTATAAGGCATTAAAATCATGTGTGTGGATGGTCTGTCAGTTTTCTTGGGAATGTGATTTTGTCTTCTCAAAGTAACATAACATGCATTGGGAAAGTAAACTCACAGATCCAAAGGTAAATTGGACAAGGTAAAAAATTAGACCCGTAATGCTGATGATACCTTTCGACAAAATGGGCAGCTGAAGTTTCCACGTTTTCCATGATGATCAACATTGGGAGAAAGCAGCACATGCAGTCAGTCTCAATTAAACATGGTGCCAATATGAAAAGTTAAAGCAGAAAAATGGAACAGAAATGAGAAAGGCTGTAAAAGTCTTAAAACACACGTAAGCACTCGCATCCCTTGGTGCTTACTAAATCAAACAGAGAACAAGTCATATTAAAATTAGAGTACCTTTCGAATTCATATATTTCAATAGGCTTCTCAGGGCGGGGGCCTAGTTTTGAAGTTTCTTTCACCTTATAACCTGTTCCAACACAGTTTGACCAAGAGATAAAGAAAAATACCAATTTTTTTCATTTGCAAAATTGCATATAGTATTTTAATAAGCTTACAGATGGTCATTGAGATGAGTTGGAAAAGGACAATTTTTAGAAGATTCAAACAGCAATAATTCCTCGTCAAAAATTTTATAAATGACAATGAAAACCACAAAACAAAGAGAGATGCACATAACCCAACAAAACAATCCAAGATTCACTCACCAATGCTACAGCAAAAGCAAGCAAACTAGACTCATCAACCTTAAATACCCAAGGAAATCATGTATTCCAATTTCTTCAAGCATTGTAATGGATACAACTGAGGCAACTATCATGCTCAAAATGGAGAAAAATGTTTTAGCAGGAGACTGACAGATTTTAGAGCCTTACAGCATGCAAGTTGAGAGCATCTAACTAGCCACCGATTGACCGAAAAAATATGTTGGCAATAGGCACATCTTTCCTAAATCCAATCAAACATAATAGCCCTGGTATTCCTTGAGAACATCAAAGTGAAAATTTCAATTACAAAGACTCATAAATTTTGCAAAAAATGCAACACATTACTTCTGCTAGGATAACTTAAAAAGTATTCAACACAATGGGGATCATCCAAACTTGTAAGACAAGTAGACCACAAAAGCTCCAACAACAGTTATCAAATTTTATGTCATCTCTACTTTCTACTTTGAAGCAACAGAAATTGTTCTGGTAAAGAAAAACCAAAAGGCAGACAGATCTGTCAGCCATGGCCTGAGTTGTAAGGGAATTGTGATTAGGATAGGAATGCACCATCGACTTGTCAATTTGGGGGTTTCATTACATCCTCATGCTTGAGTGGTAAGGGTACTGTGATTAGGATACGAATGCACCATCCATATTTGGGGGGTTTAGTATCCTCAGACTTCAGTGAGATGAATAAAATTTTGATTTAGCTTGATTCAAATGAATATAAGAAACGAGAAGATTAGATGGCTACCAGCAATTTCAAGTGCATATTGGTCAGATGGAAACTCATTTTTGGGCACAAAAGACGCTGAATACCTGCAACATCGCACAAATATAGAAATCAGAATCCTATATAGCATTGGCAATCAGATTTGACAAGAAATGGCTTGTAAAAAATCTTATCCTCCTTAATGAACCAAGAAGTGCATTTGATACATCTATATATGTTTATGGATCTGCGAATCAGCAACATGTCGGCAGTGCATATTTATCTTAACTTCCTCTCATTGTAGCTTATATCTGAATTAATTCCCCAAACATGTCTTTGTATTCGATTACTCACTTGTTAACCACAAAAATACTAAGCCAAAACGTTGAAATTTCACCACTATGGGACAAAAACCAGTGACAATCCACAAGCTCTGGCATGGATAGGGAAGAATTCAAGTCCCCCTAGCACAATCTTTTTCCTAACTGTTCTACCCTGCCTTGTATCCAATCTCTCAAGTTTTCACCCTTTTATAGTTTGGCAATATTCCCACTTCTCTTTACACTAGGCACCAGATCAAATATCCACAGCTTACTTAAAAGGTCGTCAAAGAAATCTGCACCAACCTTTTGATCACCAAGGTGAATGGCTAGGGATATCCTAGTTGCACTTCTGAACAATCAGTTGATTTGCACGACGCTAGAGCCTTTGATGGTTTAGGAGTCACTAAAGTCTAACAAAATTGGTACAGGTTTGATCCTTGGTCTGGTATTCATGCGTTACACATGATTCACTACAGGAGCCTAAAACAAGCTCCATGAATGGTTCAATATTCTCTATATCATTTTCCTCATTCTTCTCCATATTTCTCAAATTTTTTGAGAACTCACCAGCAACAATGCTTTACTTCTTTCCTTCCCAATAATAACTGAATAATTAATTGGATCTTTTATAATGTTTCTTACTCTTGCCACTCCCATACTTGACAAATAATAGCATTTTGACATGTCTAAATAAGGAATGGCATGCAGAAAATTGCTATCTCTGTTCAATTCCATATTTCCCAGATTACACATCTTCTATTGAGGTATATGTGGAGTGGTAGATAGGTGTGAGTTTTGGACGTTCATTGTACAATGCTTTTACAACCATGCAGGCCCGACTAAAAGCAGACAATATTGTACAATGCAAGCCCTGGGCATTACAAAAATAGCCACCAGTTTGCAAGTGATTGTCGTCATTAGATTTTACCTAATGCATCAGACTGTAGTTACTAAATGTGCCACTACAAGAAGTCATATCTCCTTGGATATATTTTGGACAGTTGAATTTGCGATGGCTCCATGGCCATTGTTAACACTCCAATCTATACCCTTATCACCATCCTTCAACAATCCGTCCTATTTTTAAAGAAAGAATTTGGGTTTCTTCTCCTCGAGCATATTGTTGGATTTACATTTCCCCCAGTGCAGATAAGCTACTCCATCAAGGTTCAGCTGCTTCAAACAATCATTACTCTTTGCTTGTCAACCAAAGTTTACAAAATCACAAGTTCGATGAAAGTTCTGAGGAATAACTCCAACTGATAGGAGTGCAAAAAGTAAGCTTCCTCCAGCTTGATCAATTATATAAGAGCTATTTAACTCTCAGTGGAACTTCAAATTGTGTAAAACCTGATCTGTGAATCTGCACTGCTATCTACTACACTCTCCAACCCTCAAAAGTTCCTTACACTGTTCCATGGCAAATCTTATTGGCTTCCCTTATTCCTGAAACTATGAAAATGCCACCAATGTGCCACTGCACCAACTCTTGGACGGAAGAGTGTGTCACCAAGTGAACATGACGGAAAATGACACATCCTCCATACATCAGCTTCCAAGCTTCTGTGCCATGCTGAGTCGCGACGCATTGGTTAGCACATCCGACGCAGCCATGAAACCAAGTCTTGACAAGCCTCTTCGTGTATAAGTTGGAGACAATAGTAATCTCTATTGTGCATACCTAGCAGGCCACTATTACTAATTAGTCCACCAGAAATGACCAGAATCAGAAGCAATGGAATGTTAAATTTAGGCCAGTGAATTTTAGTTTTTAATGATTCTTTTTTATGTCATTGACAATCCAGGATCCCAATCAAATTCAACTTGTTACACAAAAGAGCGACTCTTTTCAGGTCAGCCCTATCTTTACCCCTTTTGAAGGCTTATAGGCCAAGGAGTGTTTAGATTGGAGCATAGTTACCCTTGGACAGAGCTATGGAAAATGCACATTAACAGCAATTTAAAAGCCCCTCCATGTCTATGTTTATTCCACCTTCAAAGCTCAAATAGCTCATCTAAACATACCTCCAATCAGAACAGCCCCCAGCAAATTTGCAGTCATTCACTGCATATAGACTAACCTCATCGCTTATTAATGTCAGCCTGCTTGCCAGTTGCTTATGGTATATTTTTTACGACTTAAGCATAGCTCAGTATGAGTTCTACCACCACCAATTTATGTCAAAAGAATGATAACAAAAAATGATAAAAATAAACAAAACGTCTTTCTCACTTTTTTAGGCACGATTTAAATGCAATAGATATGTTATGAAATGATTCCGGTGTATGAGATTTCTTTATATATTTATGGCTAATAACAGTAATGACCAAACCCTTATCCCCATCCTTCCCTTGCAAGTATCAAAGAATGTGATGCTTTTCTAAGAATTCATATATTTCTTAAATGTGGTTATGTTTGGCGTATTTTCGGATTGCAGACGTACCAAAGTCCGATTGAACTTAAAATTCAAACACGAACGACCTTATCTATTCGAACTAGTGTGAGGTTCTAAAATCGTGACTGTTCAGGCGATTGTAACGAGGCGTAAGACTAACTCTGAGTTCTTTTCTATGCCTTTGGGAACAAGGACGTTAAATAATGCCTTTGGGAACAAGGACGTTAAATAATTTTTTAACTTGTAACATAATGGACCGGAACGTAGAAAGAAAATTAAAATGTAAAGTAGAAGATAAACTAACCTTAGAGGATGAACATAATATTGTAAGTAACATTAAATAAAAGACAATATAGATCACCGGAGTGATGAGTTATAGGTAAAAGTAAAGTTGCGTGGAAGTAAAAAATAAGTAGGAGAGAGGCTGACTCTGTGTCGAGTTTATTGCATTTTTTATGGTGGATCCTTTTTGTGTATCCTTACCCTTGTTATTTATAGTGATGGCCTTCAACTTTTGAAGCCATCTTTTCCGGCCATTACCATAATCATAGCATTTTCCCTTGAGATGTGCAGACGTGCATTGAACCGTTTTCAACTAACAGCTCATGATGTCATATTTTCCCGCTTCTCGAGATCCTTAGAGTCCCACTTCCTTAACCACCTTGTCAACTATAGACCCTCATAGACTCTTTCATGATCATTGGATTGCTTTCACATGTCACCCTCAGATTTTTGCTATTTTTTGTTATTTTTAGGTGTAAACAGGTTCAAGTCAATTTTATTGTATCAGTAGATTTTTCTTTCAGTTTGGTCAATACACATTTGGATTTCTCGGAGTTGGTGAGATAAAGTAGAGTATTCAATTCCATTATAATCTACAGAAGCTTACCCTAAATTCCTATCCAATATTTACTTTTCCATTCTCCTAATAAGCAATCATGAAATTCACTGCACCCACAATATTTGTATATAATCATCAAATCAAGGACTCTACCAAATAATAAGAAACCTAAATCACAAGAAATATCAAAATGAGACCAAGTAATTCATACCCAGAAACTAAAGCACCGGTCCCAAGGCGAAAAATCAGAGCAAGAGAAGCTGCCAAGATGTCCAAAACCTTGTCGGGTCTTATCGAAAACCTCTTAGGCTCAGGAGGCTTGAAATTGGGTGGCGGCGAGAACGTCAGAGTCGAAGTCGAAGACCCTAAATTTGGTTCTTCTTTGGTGCTCACAGAAGTGGAAGTGAGAGGCGTTTCAGAGAAATTAGACGATGATTTAATAGAAAACCTACTGGTTGGTGTTCTACGACTCGAGAGTGGCCGGAAAACCGGAGTCGGTGTGAAGTTCAGAACTCCGGCCATGATTTTCTGGCGAAAATCCGGTGAAAAGGGGTTGAAGAGCAGTGGGAGAGTGCTCTGTGGTGGTGCTCGACTGCTTTTTGCTGGTGCTAATTGGTGAATGAATTGCGTATAAATATCAGTAGAGAGTAAACATGTATGCATGAGTAGGTAATACAGTTGACAGATTTACCGGCCCAACGAAACGGTTCAAAGAAAGTTGTAAACGGTCGGATAATTTAATTAAATCAAAATTTACTGTATTATGTCTGAATTTATATTTAATTAAATTAAATAATTATATCATTTTTATTATGTCATAAATATGAGTAATGTTGAATTGACCAAAATATGTAACCAAAAATAAAGATTAAATAATGTGCCATTACTATGACGGTATTGCTATTCCCATTTTTATATGTTTGAAATTTAATTTTTTTTCTATTATGGTAATGATGTATTATTTCTAAATAAAAATCATAAAATTTTAATATAATAAATTTAAATTTAAATTAAAAATGAAAAATGAAAAAATCTAAAGCATATTTCTTTAATAAGGTTAAGATTCAAATCAAAATTCTAATATGTTAATAAGTTGTGGTCTTCTTAATTGAGCCTTGATCTGTCAAACTTCTTGTTGTTCTTCGTTGTTGGGGATCGATAGAAATCCTAGTTTTGAATTGCACTAAGCCAAAGTAGTGCTAAAGAGAGTTGCCTTGGTACATGAAGGAAAAACTTAAGTTGTATCTCTTTACTATGGTAGCTCAAAGCCCACCGGTCCTGTCGACTTACAGTGTCAGCCTTGTGCCACTATGACCTGCGAGCTCCTCGTGATTTAGCTGTTGCAAGCTCCTCGCTTTCTACTAGACTTGTGCCTTCTAACTGTAGAAGTTTTTCGGCTTATCAAAATCTCAAGTTTTGATTGACCTTTCCTTTAATATTCAAAAGGTTTGACTTACGGCTAATTCCATAGAATTGGAGCGGTCACCTAGAATCAAAAGACAACTTTTAAAACCATTGAAGGTCCTTATGATTCCAAATCCCTCTAATCTAGTCAATTTCGAATCGATTAATTCTGAGATCTTTTGCAGTGTGCTTAGAAAAAGAAAAAAATGTTTCTAAAACTGTGAAAAAGTACGTCGAAAGAGCATGAATTGCTCAAGAATCCATTCCAACGATGGTTTGGAGTCAAACCTTTGAAAATCATGAAGAACAAATGAAAATAAATAGTTTTTATGATGTCATAGAGACGAAACAGAGGAAAAAATAGCAAAATTACTCAAGTCACCAGATAAAGTACTTAGCAGCCTTCTTAATTGAACTTGGATTCGCAATCCAAACACCTCCCAAATAGGGATGGCAATGGACCAGGGAAAAGCGTGGATTTGTCCAAACCCGTCCTGTTTGAACTAGGGATGGACCATACATATTTGACGGTAGACAAACATGGGGATACCTGTATAAACCAGTGCAAGAATGAAGGTGGGTTTAGACTGAAACTTATACCAGAGCCAAGTAATGGTAGCATAAATATATTCTGTTTATTTATATGCATATCTATTACTAATTTTTATTGCTTATGTAATTGTAATTTAATTGTCTTATACTACTGCTACTTTGAACTTGTTAGGTCGTTCTGTTATAATGATTTTTTTTTATTCCTATGGGTCTGCATCAAAGTCGTGTGTGGGATGTTTGCCCGTTTGTCTGAGTAAGTGTGTAAGGCCGTTTTGGTTCCCCGTAAATCGTTGACAGCAAGAGTAGGATGTAGAAGGAAATTACTATGAGAATAATAATAATAGCAAGGTTTATTGTACATTGTAGCAGTAATGTAGAAGAATTAGAAAACGAATTATTGTAACAACTAGAAAAAGGTAATAGTGAAACATATAAGTCAACAGAACAATCTTTGAGATACCAAAATGGCGTTAAACCTGTTTAAATTTAAGAATAATCATAAAGATGATTATGTTAAAAATATGAAAAAAAATAAAATTCTCTGATATTGAGTCTAAATTACAAAACTGGGATATACCCCAGTATCCTATTAAGAAAATCTATAATAATGGCACTTTTGATTCAAGTTTAACAATAACAATAATTGAAAGGACTATTCATTTTGATCAAAATGGAGATAATTTACAACTGTTAACTGAAAGAAATCTTAAAGGCTCAAGATAATTATAAATTTTTGCATATTGGATTACTTCAAGTTGCTTTAAAACCATTAACTCTTCAAGGATTAAGTGTCTCTTTTATGTTAGCATTAAGAGATGCTAGATGTTTAGATTTTAATCAATCTTTAATGGGAGTTATGCAGTCCAGCTTAAGTACTGAGCTTGAATATTTTAATTATTTTCCAAATATTTATGTATCCTTATCGAATACAAATTTTTTAGATGTTTTAACATGTAATCTTATAAATCAACAAAATATATTTAAGTTATCATTACTTGACTAGGATACCAACAAGGGGGGAAGGATAGATGCAAACAACAGCGAAAGATTTTATTTAATGCAAACTTATGTATAGAGCACACTTACAGTAGTAGTGGTGGAAGGTAGAAGATAAAAGCTAATGTAGAAGAGAGAAAGGTTTAGAGAGGGTGCAAGGGAAGGAGGGAGAAAGTGGGAGTAGGGAGAGTAGTGGGTCTGAGATGCGGTGCTCCACAGGTCAGGCCTACATCTCTTTAAATAGAAGCCAGACTTGAAATCCGAATTTCAAACAAACCTATGCTATTCACAACTTATACTATTCATAACTTTAATAATTTACATTGACATTGTTGCATGCGTCAGTAATACTGTACATCTTTTACTATTCACTATTTTAATAATTTTATAGTGACATCATGGCGTGCGTTACTTCTTCAGGGTCGACTTTATCCGAGATTTCAACTTTATCTGATCATTTCCTGTAAAGCAAATTATACTACATATTACCACTGTCATCATGGAAATTTATCTCCATATCATCATTTAGTAAATTTTCATTAATAGAGATTTCACCTTTAAGAAGGGTATATCCCTGAGAATCCATAAAGTCATCATCAAAGTCAATAGGAGTGGGGATTTTCCTATCGTCCTCCTCAATTTTATCTTTCTCTTTGCTTTCAATAACAACTGTAGGAGTGTTAGTGAGGTCCATCTTCTCGGTTTTGTCCATTCTAAATGTAGACATCACCTGAAGAAGTCACTCCTCCATAACTATTATTTTAAGCTGCTCAGTATTTAAATAAGGTTTTTCTTTTTTAATTTGTTCCTTAAGAACTTCAACATGATTAAAATTAGTTCCAATATTTATACTGGTGGTGAGAATTATAGTTGTAGAGGTTGAAGATTTTTTTTCCTCTTTTCCCATGTCTTTAAGACATTCTGCTATGACTTGACATTTAGATTCAAGCGGATAATTATTCCAACAACGAACATGGTATTCTCTGATTAATCTGGGATATCTATTTTGATTTAAATCACAAGCCAAAGTCCACACCCAAATCTATGGTATAAAGAATTCGAGTGAGAAATTAATAATTGGCTTTGTTGTTATATCACTCTCCTTTAAGGATAGACTTTTGTCTTTATACAAGTCATTATACTCCACATGTGGAGACAATGTTAAAACGGTAGGAATTATAGCGAGAGTTTTATCTCTTGCAAAAGTGTCTTTATTGTCATCTTTATATGAAGATTTTTCCTTTTGATTATCAACAGTTTTAAGCTAATTAGAAAGATAATAAGTATCTTTAAACTGTTCAAGGAGATAGTAAGCATCTTTATATGTATCAGGTTCATAATAAACATCTTTATCAAGTTCATTAGAATAATATGCATGTTTATATGCATAGATGAGGATTCGTACTGGAATACCTTTAATCTTCTCTTTTATGAGATAGATAAAATTCTGGGATTATATTCTCCGGCCAATATTTTATTCTCCAGTCAAAATACCATTCATTGACTTCAAGAATGAGACAAAATTTAGAAGAGTTTCCTTTAGCTCTTGCAATCCTTAATAAGAAAATAGGGACATCATCAATTATTTGGTCTTCCATAACATTGCAGTAAAGACACCAAAGGGAAACCCTACAAAAATTGAGATGCCAACTGGAAAGAAATCTAAAAATATCTTCACCTACATAAGTACAAATACAATCAATAAGTTCTTGAGCTTTGGCAATAGGGATCAAAGAAAATAAATCTTCACTAGAATTCATCTCTGCAACTTCTTGCTTGTAGGCTGCAATAAAACTTTCAGAAGGGGTTAGAATAAAAATAATTTTCTTTTATTTGATTTATTACTGGAATTTTTTCTAAAAACAAAGTATTTATACTTAATCCATTTATATCCAAAATTGCTGGATAATAATTATTCTATGTTTGACAATGAAATGAACAAGTTTTATCTTGTTCTAAATTAGTATTTTCAGATAAAGAATTACTTATTTCTTTATTTTTTACTTCAGAATATAAGTTTTCAAAATTTAACATTTTTTGTTTAAAAGGTTTACCCATGATTAGTTTATTAATCTGCCTTTTGGTTAAACACTTAGACGTAACATAACTAATTTTCTCATACTTAAAGTACTTGATGAACCTTTTGTCCTTTTCCTTGAATGATTTAGTAGATTTATGGGTTTACTTTTATTAACTTTGTCCTTATCTCCATTCCTTTTATGGAAAAGCTTATTCGAATATTCTTCTTGAGATTCATTATTTTTAAAAGTTAAAGTTTTTTCTGGAAGATGTTCATCAATTATTTTATTGATTTGTTGAATTTTAGTTTTAGTTTGCTCTACTGGTTCTGTCTGGGATATTAATGACAGATTTTTTAATTTAGTTTTGAGTTTATTTATAAACTCTATTTCTTCTTCATCATAAATGGGTAATTTTTTAAGTTCATTTATTTTATTCATCTTTGGTGGAGCATGATAAGTTAAAAATCATTTAACAAATGGAACTATCACTTTTTCTCTTTTTATATAAAGGTAAAACGTTTTTTTATATCTGTTAAGATCATCTTGACTCATAGTTTTAAAATATCAAGTCTTAAATTCTTCATATTTAGGAAGATAAAATTCTTCATTTATTTGTTTTCTATTTATCACAAATTCTGTTGGTTGTTGAGGAATATAAAAGAGTTTTATCCCTTGAGCTATATTTTGGAAATAATGGCTCATTATCAGATTTAAATATATTTAACTAATTTAACTCTATATTGGTATCTCAAAGGGTTTTCTGTTGACTTATATGTTTTTCTATTTCCTTCTTCTAGTTGCCAGTATTTTGTCTTATAATTCTTCTACAGTACTACTACAGTTTACAATGAACCTTGCTATTATTATTCTCATAGTGATTTCCTTCTACATCCTACTCTTGCTGTCAATGATTTACAGGAGACCAAAACGGCCTTACACACTCACTCAGACAAACGGCCAAACATCACACAAGCAACTTTGGTGCAGACCCATAAAGAATAAAAGAAAATCATTATAATAGAATGACCTAATAAGTTCAAAGTAGCAGTAGTATAAGAGAATTAAATTATAATTACATAAGCAACAATAATTAGTAATAAATCTGCATATAAATCAACAGAATATATTTAAGCTACCATTACTTGGCTTTGATACCAACGAGGGGGGAAGGGTCGACGCAAACAATAGCGAAAGCTTTTATTTAATACAAACTTATGTACAGAACACACTTACAGTAGTAGTGGTGAAAAGTAGAAGATGGAGGCTAATGTACAAGAGAGAAGAGTTCAAAGAGGGTGCATGGGAAGGAGGGAGAAAGTGGGAATAGAGAGAGTAGTGGGTATGAGATGCGGTGCTCCACAGGTCGGGCCTGCATCTCTTTAAATAGAAGCCGGACTTGAAATTCGGATTTCAAACAAATCTATACTATTCACAACTTTATATATATATATATATATATATATATATACTCTCAAGTCCCAAGAATGTATTTATACTTCCAAGAATATATTTATATTTATTAGTTGATGCTCACGTGCATTGCACGTGAACCATTTTAAATTATAATTATGTATATATAAGTATAATGTGTTCATACTTCTATAATTGATTTAGTATAAAATGTAAAAAAAATGTGAGATGTCAAGGAAATTTAGTATAAAATGTAAACAAAGTTAAAAGGGTCAAAAAATATAGAATATAAAATAAAACATTCTATATAATGTGTTGGTCCCTTTTTATTTTGAAAATTTCGTAATCCAATCAGCATATAGCCATAACAAATATTTAGGGGTCCATAGTCTTTTGGCTACTTCACTTCTTTTTTTTGGAAAGAATAATATTATAGCTTTTTTATTGAGGGCACATTGGTAACTGATGGACTGAGTTTCATAGGAATTGGTCATCTACAAAAGGATTACGGTATTTTAGGTAAAACATTATTCGTTAGTAGATTCTTCTACTAATTTGGGCCAAATTTCAACTTAAGTAAACTATACTTATGAGTTTTCCATCTTTAAGAAACTTTTCAACAATCTATCGTGTCATTTGCACTTTTCCCTCACCACTTCTACAATATCCGTTATTTTTTTAACCATCTCATCCACATTTTAACTTCTTCTAAAATTTGAAGTGTTTGCACAAAAAAAATCATGATCTAAGAAATATAATCACTAATAATTATCTATGGTCTCTTAAGACTCATAAAACATGAAAATAAGCATCACCATTTTACAGGAGTAGATATAATTTGTTCAAGAATCTCGTGAATTTCATAATGCATTATCTAAGAAAGGGTACACGACCAATCCGATTATCTAGCTCATCCTACAAGAGTATTAGGAAAAACACTTATTATATTGTTGGAGAAAGTAAAAGCAAAACAAACTTGAATATTTTTATCAAATACGTAATAAACCCGTGGATTCTAACTCACCAAGGATTTCCAAGAGGCCAAAAAAGAATAGGAGCTCTTGGTTGAAAGCTGCATTAGATCACAATATTCAATTTCATAATCCATTTAGCAATAGAATTAAAAACCAACTATAGATCAAAAAATGAGTGGAGCAATGTTACAACTATGACTAAGGAATGGAAATATTAAAGAACCATTAACAAATAGATTGAAGGAGACTAATAGCATACCAGTCATTGTCATCATTGGTGTTTTAGTAAGGTGACCAAGTTAATGGGTTCCGTTCTCCACTACTCAAATGACCATCATTCCATCAATGCTTCTCCATGTTGTCCACACTGATGGCCACTTGGAAATCCCCTCAATATACCTTCTAATTCACTTGGAAATCCTCTCACTAACCCCACGACCATTTTCCACTCCAAAAGTCTCTCAACTTCACCTACCACGAAAAAAAGTAAAACTCATAATATATCAAAATTCAGCTTAAAATTTGATTTTACTTTTGACAAAGAAACAAAAATACTACTTGTAGTACTAAAGCATCTTCAATTATAATATTTGAAATACCAAATATAGTAATTGAGGATTAAAAAAGGCACTTCTATTACAAACAATTGAAACATCTCATTTGAAGCCACTTGAAAGAGCCGCTCAACTTCATCATATTCTTTTCTTAGGGATCTTACACATCACAATTGATGATATGTCATCATTTTTTTCTAGGTAGTTTCGGTAGTGTCTACCAACCGTCCCAAGAAAAGAGTTGCTCTGACTATTAAGGGTTGTGTTCTTGGCAACTTCACTTAATAAACAATAGTGTGGACACTAAGCTAGCCCAACAATAATAGCTTTTTGTTGCTGCTCGACCTCTCCCCAAGAGAGTGAATGTTCCTTGTTGTTGTCAATCATCCCACCATTCCTGACTTTAGTAAGGAATAGAGTAAGGGATGACCTTCAAATAACGTGTTCATCCTGCCATTCCTGACTTTAAGAAGGAATGGAGTAAGGGATGCCCTTCTAGGAGGTCTTTTATCCCACCATTCCTAAACTTAGGAAGGAATGGAGTAAGTGATGACCTTTCTATAGCTTCTTACCCCGCCCAACATTCCTGTCTTTAGAAAGGAATGAGATAAGGGTTGATTGCTCATACATTTCCTAACCCCAAGTTGTCCTATCAAAGCTTCTCAATTTTTCTTAATAAATGGTTTGTTACAAAATGATTTTTTTTAGTGAACGCGTCACAACTTACTCCTATATTTTTTATTTTGTTATGTAAATGTAAAGACGAAAAAAGAAATTATATCGCCTATTTACTACGATAACGAATAATCAACTTATTACTATATTTATTCTTTTTTCTACTTCTTCTTCCAAGTACAGGATAACCCCAAGGGATTATGGGTTTTTTTTCTACCAATTGGGGCCCTCCCTTCACAACCCCCATGGTGATGGTCTACAGGGTTCATAACTACTCTTCTTACTACAGGACACTTACCTAGTCAATGCTTAGATTCGACTCTACCCAAACTTTTCTGGTTCACCGCAACATTTTTCACTTGTCTGACTATTGGTGAGCAATTTTTGGATATCAAACGGACCTTCCCAGAAGGTAATTTTTATGTGGCCGATTTCTCTCTTTTGCAATCAGTTTCGCTACAGCACCCGTTACTCTAGCTAATTTCCACCTTTTCCAAGTGTGATTTCTATGTTATGTATAACCGTGCCTAAGGGTATATCGGTTGAAGTAGATTCTTCTTTTTTAATCAATCAAAACCCTTTCCCAAACTTTACAATCTTCTTCCAAAGCATACGACTTTCTAGATGTAGATGATGATATATATACAGATGAATCTTATATATATCGTATAATGAAGTACCACATGGGTGGATGTTATGATCTTCTACATCTTATGTCTTCGCGTCTGTCATCTGGCATATATTCTTCATGTAGCATTCAGACCAAATGACTCTATGAAATTACGTCGATACTTTCACATATTATGGATAACATATGACACATCTCTATTTTTCCCCGAAAAATCTTTAGAATTACCACTGCTTAGCTTTCAATTCGCCTCTGACCATCAAATGAAATGTAAATAACCTTCCCTCCTCTGTTTGAAAGAAGGAGCGCTTTCGGTTCTATCGATGCTTGAAACAATTTTGTCTTCTCCGTATTATCCCTTCTAGATGGAAGAAGATTCTCTTTGAAAATTAATTTTGTACATCTACTAGAGCTTGAAGAATTCCTAAAGGTTTGGCGTATTCAGGCCCAATACGTTGTTGTATCCCTATAGATATTTCTCTTTCTAACCAAACAATTACTAGTACACCTATTATGATTCCTAATACAGTAGTCAAAATATAGGCAAGCATCCATATGATCTCTTAGACCTTTTGTAAGGATTCCAATCTGGAAAAAGAATTGATAGCTTGTACTTCTGTTGTATCAATTATCATTTCAACGATCAACTTCTCTCATAATGATATCTATGCTACTTGGTATCGTCATAATATCAGCCAATTTCATTTTTTTAACTAACTGAGGAACAATTTTCAAATTGATAAAACTGGGTGGGCGAATTTTTCATTTCCCTGGAAAACCACTCTAATCTCCTATCAAAAAAATTCTCAATTCTCTTTTTGGGATTTCAACTCTTACATAAAGTTCTTGCTGTAATAATTCAAGAGTCAGAGAAAATTTTTTACTAATGAATTGATATTCAAAATCATTCCATTCGGGATCCCTTACTCTATCAAAGTGTAAGATTTCTAAATTCTCATATGGTCCCCTTGGAATTCCTTCTAGAGCCTATTAAATAATTTTTATAGATTCTGTCATTTCCTTGATTCGTACTAAATAACGAGCTAACGAATCCCCTTCTTTTTTTCATTGTACTTGCCATTCAAATTCTTCATAACACTCATAATGATCAACTTTATGAAGATCCCATTGCATTCTGGAAGCTTGTATCATTGGTCTTGATAAACCTCAATTTATTGTTTCTTCTCTGCCAATAATACTTCCTCCTTCAACTCGTTCTAAAAAAATAAGATTATGTGTAATAAGTTTTTGATATTCAGCAACTCCTATTAAAAAATAATCGCAAAAATCTAAACATTTATCTATCCATACATAAAACATTTATCTATCCATCCATAAGGTAGATCAACAGCTACTCCTTCGAGACGAAAATAATTATGCATCATTCGCATACCAATTGTGACGACCCGTATATAAATTAATCATTGACACGTTAATTAGGTCGTCAATTATTATTCTATATAATTAAGGATTATTTTAAAAAAATTAATAATAATAATAAATAATAAATAATCGTAGTGTGCAAATGATATAGTAAAGGTATAATATATGTATATACATGTGCATCTATATAATAAAACAGGAGTGTGTTTGAATTTTATCCCAGTCATATTTTTCCCCTCAAAATCATCATCAATCACTTACCTCACTTATTATCCCTTTATCAGACTCAAACGTTAAATCACATTACTCATTTCTATCACATATTTAATCATTTATATATTTCCTCCCTAAGAATATCACATCACTCATTTCTACCATATATTTAATTAATTTGTAGTTAATATATTTTGAAAAAATTTAATATAGTGTGATCGATTTTTTGGATGCTCGAATTTTATATTTTATCGTGCCTTCAGGCACAAATTATGACTAGTATACATATGTGTTAAAATGGAAGTGTCAAAATGGAAGGGTGGCAGTTAATGAGCATGTGCTCTATTTGAAACAAAAAAAAAAGAGATGAATAACATGGACAAGTGTCCATAAGGTGCTTGGGGACCAAGCAACATTGGCTATAAATAGCCTATGCATTCAGGCCATCAGGCAGCGCACCAAGGGAAGAAAGGAAGCGAGAGAGAGAGAAGAAAGAAAGAAAGAAAGAGAGAGAGGAAGAAAGCAAAAAAAAAAAGGAAGAAAAAAAACTTATGAGATCTTAGGGTCAAAAATTGAGCAGTAATTTTATTTTAGATTGTTATTAAATTTGACTATTTGATTTGGGGTATTTTGAATTTCGCATCTATTAAAGTTATTGATGGATTTGCGGTACGAGATAGTATACAATATGCTCCTGTCTGTTAAATCTCTTTGTAAATAGTATCCTTTCATTATATGAAATTTGTATTCCTGTTGATTATTCTGATTGATATGAAATTATGTCAATATTATCGGTTGACCTGTACGTGTACGTTGGGTTAAATACTTTAGAGTTGATTAGTACGTGTACTTGAGAGCATAATTGGTGAAATATGATTATGATTCTGCGGGGTGCAATTATGGTTACAGCCCTAAGGGCTGTAATGGTTCGATATGAGTATGGATTTTATATGTCCAAGTGTCAATTGTCATGTCACCAAGAGGACCCAAGTATGAGGCTATGTTTGATAGATATTAAATTATGTGACTTATCGAATTGGATTTTGAATTCTTTTATCTATGATCGTCTATCGATTGAATGATTTGGTATTTGATCATTCATGTTCTTTCTCGTTGAGCATATTGTTTCTTGTCATATTGTATACTTCTCCGCTTTTAATATTTTTTCAGGATTATCTCGGAGAGAAGGACCAGAGTTGATATTTGAGGAATCGAAGACAGACGAATCTTGATATAATTTTTAACTTTGTATAATGAGGAGATTATTTTTATTATTTGGAGATCAAAATTGTGATTATAAATTTATTAAGGCAAATAGAGCTCTGACCCTATATTCGGAGATTTTTTTGTGGTTTATTATCGATCAATTGATTTAATTAAGTAACGGGTCCAAAAAACTGGAGCGTTGCACCGATGACAGCTTCGAATAGGTCAATTCAACAAATTTATTATTATTCAAAGAGTTGGGAAGTTCATCTATAAACATCTGCATCCTTGAGCCTTTCACTACAAAATTTGTTGGCAAATACTAGTATTTCCAACAAAAATGTTGAAGAAACTTCATCTAACTGCCTCTTTGATTGAACTCGTCGATCACACTAATAACCTACTTCCAATAAATCTTAATTTCCACAGATAGAAATTCCGATAAACACTAAATTAACACCAAACTGAATAATTTTTTTCCCACAAGGTCAAAAATACAATCAATAAATTGACAAACCCGTTAAAGATATATTGTTTGCATGGACCCAATTTGTTAAAACTAAAATTCACCAGTATCCAAACAATCAAAATCTAATTCAAACAAAGATTACCATTCAATTTTCTGAGATGACTTTCGTAGGAACCAAACCTTAAAACTGGAAAAGTAACTAGAAACACTATAAAACAAATAAAAACTTGAAAACAAAAATATTAATAGCTTAGATCGAATGAGATGAACTTAAAAATTGTGAAAAACGGAGAAGCAATACATGTTGAAGCATTCGACTGATATTGTAAAACTCAAACACAGGTGACAGAATAGGGTGGAGAGAGAGAGGTCTTCATCTGGTATACAAAAGGGTTTTGAACAGAGAGGAAAAGATGAAAAACATGTGTACCATTTGGAATATGAAATCCTGAAATGAATAAAAGTTTTAAATGGTAATTGATTTATTCAGTCCGAATTCAATAAATAAATCTTACAATTATTAGAACATAAAACAATTACCGGAGAGATAGAGATAGAGGAGGAAGGTGAAAAGAGGGGGTGTCTATTTGTTTTTTAGAGAGAGAGAGGGGAAGAGAATTGTAATGGTTATAGAAGTGAAAAACCAATAGGATTCATGTTGAATGTGTAATTGATTTTAAAGGATAATAATGTAATACTTGCATTTGTTGAAGGTTAAAGGTGGAAAAAAAATATTTTTCACATATGTTCATATTTTATAGTAGTATAGATATAGATATAGATTAGGGATGACAGTAGACCAGAGAAAACCGAGTATTCGTCCAAACCCACTCCGTTTGGATCGTGGATAGACCATACATATCGGACGTATACGAGAATACCCGTATAAACCCGTGAGGGAATGGAGGAGAGGATGGACTAACATTTACCCCTGTCCCGTCCTCTTCCCGCCCCGCTAACCGTGATATATATATAATCATAAACCTCAATCTCATTCCCACCCACCCATAAAATCAATTTCAAAATTCAGTGACCCACTTTTTTTTCTTTTTTCTCTTCCTTTCTTTTTTTTTCCTCCTCCACACGCCCACCTAACAGAACAAGACAATGTTTTTCACCATACTTCTCTTTCTCTTTTACCTCTCTTTCTTCTTTTTTCTCTCTCTCGTTGATCAGGCGACTGCCCATCTGTCTCACCATGCTTCTTTCTTGTTTACCTCTCTCTCTCTCTGTCCCAAACCCCCACCACCTACCCATTTCTCTTATCTTAAACTCCACCAAAGCAAAAAAAAAAGAAGAAGAAGACATTTTTCACCCATCCCCCAAACTAAATCTACGAGACTAGATCCCTACCTCTGGACTTTGTCTTTCTTCGCAATTCTGGTGAGATTCACATTTTTTGTGGTTGTCCATTGTCTAATAAGGTAAGATCTATTAACTTTGTGCAGGGGTGGCCAGAGACATTTTGGAGTCTAAAGTGGAAACAATAAATGAGGCCTCTTATTTTTAATATTAATAATAAAGTTAATTTTTATTTTTTTTAAATACAAAAATATTAATTAAAATTTTATATTTAAGTTTTGTTATCATATTTGAACTTAATGGTGAGAGAAAGAAAGAATGATTGAAAAATTATGATAGTAAGTTTAAAATTGACTTTTTTTTGTGTTAAAACTAATTTTTTTAGTAACTTTAGTTTTACGGCTAGTTTTTTTTTCTTTATTTAAAATAAAATTTTAGGGCATTTAAATTTTAGCAAGTTTAATCTACTTAAGTTGAAATCTTTTTTTTTTTTTTGCGTGAATTTAAATTTTTTGTGAGGCATTCCTCGAAGTGAGGCTTTAAATTTTTTTTGATTGAACTTTTATTTTTATAAGGCCTTTTTGTAGAGCTTAAATATTTATGAATTTAATTTTTTTACATGAACTATTTATGATATCTAAAATTTTGGGATCTTCTTTAAAAATGGAGCCTAAAACCTAAGCTTTTTTGATAACACTGTTGAGCCGCCCCCTACCTTTGTGTTCTTTTTTATGGTTTTTGTTAGATCTATGATCTTTTTTTGTTAAATTTGTGATGGAT
This sequence comes from Ilex paraguariensis, assembly GCA_963454935.2. Classification (NCBI taxonomy): domain Eukaryota; kingdom Viridiplantae; phylum Streptophyta; class Magnoliopsida; order Aquifoliales; family Aquifoliaceae; genus Ilex; species Ilex paraguariensis. Next base: position 145,602 of record CAUOFW020007425.1, on the reverse strand, counting down.
TTTGTTAGATCTAAGGGTCTGTGTTGTGTTACCTATTGAGGGCTTGTGTTTCGGATCTATGGTGTGTTAGAGACGATATTTTTAGATGTTGCTTGTTCAGATTTTTTTTTTTGTTAGATCTGCAATTTTCATGTGCTATATCAGATTTTCTAAGTTAGATGTGCAATATTTTGAATTTTCTAATTTTATGCTACTTGAATATGGTCTTTATTGAATTCTAATTAAAGTGTCAGACATGATTTTTGCTGATTTTTGAGTTTATTTTACTTGAATATGATTTTTGCTTTTTGAAAATTGTTGGATAGACTTTTTTGCTTGAAAAGTGATAGATAGACTTTTTGTTTGCTCACTATATCAAATGCTCTTATTGATGAGAAGAATTGTGTTATAATTTTTAGTTGGTGACATGCAATTTTTTATTTTTTGAATTAATGTTAGATTATGTTGGACTTTGGCTTGAGTGGGGGTGAAGGCGGGGATGAGAATTACAAATTTATTCACGGATGAGAATAGAGAGAAAAACTATATCCGTTAACAGGGATGGATCAGAAATAGACAGAGTTTTTTTTAAACGGGTACGAGGATGTAGGCTACACCCCCGCCTCCGCTTCAGTCCACGGCTATCATCCCTAATATAAATATAGATAGATACAGATATTTCCAAGAATGTATTTCTTTCTCCTATTTTCATCAAATTTTAACTATTCTCAAATTAAAGTCGCAACCAGCCCTAACTCTCTCATCTCATCGACGCCGTCTATTGCCTCTCCTCTCTCACTTTGTCACTCAGCCACAGACTACGCCGCCCCACTGCCTCCGCCAAAAAGATGAATGACGAGTACGAGACTGCCTTTTTTTCTTTAATCGATTAGACAAAAACAAAACCCTAACCCTTAGAATTTATGTTGAAAGTTAGGTGCTCCAGCCCGGCCCGGTCACTGCCATTCCCACTTCCAAAGGAAACAAGAAGTTAGGTGATACCAAAGTTCTAGAAGGCCCAACAATTCTTCGGCCCACATAACTTGTCATATGTGGAGAATGGAAAGTTGGCTAAGAGTGGAAAAAACATTCGTTACAACGGTGATACTCCATGACAAGGTAATGTGATTTTATTAGCCAATGGATCGACCCACAAAAGTCAATAACTAACCTGTCATGTAATAAAATAACTTTTCATTCTTCTGTTTTATAAGCACAAGTGGGGTTCATTTTTCTCATTTAGAGTTTTATTATTGATCAGTAATATCATATCATCAATGATGACCTAGTATCACTGTTGCATTCAATATTTACTCAGAAGAGAGAGAACCAAGTAAGCTGAGTGATTATTGTATAGGTACGACATTTACATTCCCGTCCCATTCATTCCAATCTTGTGGTCGCGCTCAACCTGTTTAATTTGTTTAATGGTGTTACAGAGAGAATAGAAAAAAAAAAAAAAAATAAATAAATGATGCGATCAGAAGTGAAATAAAGAGTAGTAATTGCCATCCATTTTGCCATTAAAAAAATTTGGAATAATTATATATTGTATCTTCAAAATTTAAATATTTTACATTTATGATTAAAAAATAATTTCATCCATTAATACTATTTAAATACCTCTTAATTGTGTCGTATCATGTTATTTTGTGTTATGTCATATTATTTTCGTGTTGTGGTCGAGTTGATAAAAAAATATTTTTAACACAAAATATTTTTGTGTCGAGTCAATTGCATTTTATCGTATATTTCATATTTACGACAATTTATATAATACTATTTAATATTTTTAAAAAATTATAAAATACTTATTTTTTGCCTACAATACTCATTAAATAATTATTTTCTGTATACAATTGTGTTATTCATATTTAACTTTACTTTGATTGAATAGTCAAAAAATTTGTGTCTAACTGTAGATAGAAAATAATTATTTAACAAGTATTGTAAGTAAAAAATAGCATTTTATAATTTTTCTTAAATTTTAAAAATATTTTTTATTGACTCGAACATGACACAATATAATTGAGAGTTATTTAACGAGCATTAATGAAAAAAAAATTGGATCATAGGTATGAAATATTTAAACTTTAAGGGTGCAATTTATAATTAGTCTAAATATTTTTAGCAGCCAAATGGATGGTAGGGAATCTCAGGTACACATTGATACGAGTTTGTATCTTTTAGGGTATAAATTGATATTTTTAAAATTTGAGAGTGTAAATTAAGATTCAAGTGATTTTTTGAAGTATAAATTGAGATTAACCCTTATATTTATAATATAAAACATAGCATGCTTTAATAAATTTATTCGACAGTCTCAAATAGACTCATCCAACGGCCGTTAGCATTTCTCTCAAAATTATTTACATTACACCGTACCTTCATAAACGAATTACCTCTAATTAGAACATAAAAGAAACTATTCTTTTATATAAGTTGGTACTCATTTAAAAAGAATAAAATACCAAGAAACAAATTCGTATATTTTCTTGATGTGTAGTTATACATTTTCAACGAAGTTTGAAGGTTTGTGGCTCGAAAATAAACACACAAACTTTGAAAACCCAACCCAACCTGCCGTTTTACAGTCATATGCTACCATGGTTTCCCTACATCAGTACGGGGGTGGGCAGGGCCGACCCAAGAATAGTTGAGGCGTTAGACAAAAATTTTAGATTGGGCTCTAAATTATTTTTACATGAATAATTTGGTTATTTTTATTTTTAATTTCAAATATTTAAATTCATATTTTTTTGTAGATATATTTATGGCTGAAAACAACTTACAAAATAAATACATTTTGTGAATGATTATATTAAGATCAAAATTATCTTAAAAATTATAATTCAAAACAATTAAACTGAATAAATGGGTCAAATTTATTGAGAGTTAAAATAAAATGAGAGAGTAGAATCTTGTAATTCTTCGTACAAGAATATGGTGGGATATTTTTTTTTTCTTTTTGAATGTACATATATTTATGATTTAGAGAAAAATAAATTTTAAATTTTTTTTTGATTGTTTATTGTAACATCTTAAATTTTTTTTATATTTTAAAAATTTAGTCACACATGCGAATGGGCCCCTAGGTAATCGCCTCACTTGCCTAGGGATAGAGTCGGCCCTAGGGTTAGGAAAAACAAAGAAATTGGCTGTTATAGCCAATTCCGTTTATGATCAAAAGAAGTTTTATGGTTTACAGAGGTTGGAGCAGCTATAAATTTGCTCCATTTTAACTTGCGAGAGTAAGATTGCGTACACGACCTTCCTCCGACACCGCGGAAGTCTCACTTTGACAACTATTTTGTTGGAGATTGTTACAGTCCCCAATTCAATTGGGGGCGTACTGGTTATAAACAAAGCAAGCATAAGAATAATGGACTCCAAATGTTTTTCCTTTTAGGATAACTACAGTTTTAATTCAATTTGAACGTTATACTTGTAACGACCTAAACAACTTGGATTTTGAATTTCTAATATCTCATCAATGTACATAAACCATTTTCTTATTAGCCATCTTATTGTGGAACAAAGTGGATTTTTTTTTATTTTTTTTGCTATAAAATGTTCAAATTTACATCGACTACTCTCTCGAATTTAATGGCTGCCACCGTAACTTGAATTAGATTAAAGCGTGTCCAAAGTGGATTCCAAATAATCCATGTGCTATTCATCAACACACATGACTTGAAGTCGAGTCTCATCAGTGGCATAATGATTTTTTTTCTTTCTTTTTCTTTAAGAATAGGCTAGAGTCATGCAAATACCCAAAAAAAGGGGTAAAATACAGCTTCAAACTCTCATCTTAGTTTATCAACGAAAAAATAATACCCATAAAGAAATGTAGATGCTATTGTGCAACTTGACTATGTTGTTCCAAGACCAGAAGATCACTAGAACTAGATTGAGATCATCTTCACTATATTTTTTTTAATTTTACTCAATAGTAAATCATGAACCGTATAATAGAGAAGATCTATATCCAATTAAGGTTGATAATCAAGCCGAACTATTCGGACTCGGCTCAGGCTCATTTCATATATGACTTGACTCAAGCTTAACTCATGTTCTAAATGAGCCAAATTTGAACAATTTTTTAAGTTCGTTTCAAAAAACGAGCCTAAAAAAACTCGGTTTGAGCTACTCGAGCTCGGCTTATGTTTTAAACGAGTTGAGTTTGAACAATTTTTTAGACTCGTTTAAAAAAATGAAGTCGATAAGATCGGTTCGATTTCGCCAAAATCGACCCAATTATCAGCTTTATATTCGGTAGAACCATAGGTTTCTAGCATACAACATGCCATTAAAACCTAAACAATGCCTAATAAATATGAAATACCTTGACCAAGTGGCAAAATTTAATAAAATCAAAACATTAATTTATGCAGAACTTAGCCACAAAAAAAAAACCCTTTAACTATGGATGTTGAAAGGCATCTTAATCAACATGCATTAAACTAAAGGATAAAGGATGAGAGAGAACCCATTTTTGGTGGCCTTGAGGAAGGAAGAATAATAGAATTCTTGACTTGGGAATACAAACCCAATGGCTTTCATTTGAGTTAAGATTCTGAAATTCCATTCTATAGAATTTTTCAACCCAAGGGTCGTTCAAATGATAATAGGGCTAAGCTGTAAATTCAGACATTCTATATTCAAATCTAGATAACCTCTTAAAATTAGGTCATGACTCTCATGAATACCTTAATTTCAATATAAATAATATACCTTTGACTGGACTTGAGAGAAAATTAATTGAAATGTGTCCAAACTGGTCCCAACACCCCTTGATTTGTTGAATTAAAAAAAAAATTCTATAGAATCTTTCCAAACTTTTCCTCCCCGAAAAAGTTTTTTTCCCATTGGTCATTTCTTTCTTTTTCTTGTTTTCAGCCCAAAATGCTGTGGTCAATAGACCACAACTTGTCAGTGGCTTATTGCTAATGATTGACTAATGGGTAAAATGATTCCCAAAACCAGTGAGATATGTTCCTTTTAAGTTAGCTTATTCTTGCCCCCTCCTCATATTAATTTAGCGTAAAAAGCCTCAAAAAGGAAATGGAAGTACATGCATGAACAAACTATCCCATGTTCTTTCTTCTAAAGTGGAGAATATGGTTTTTGTTTTTGTAGTGGGAATCACGGCCTTTGGAATCATGGTTGTAATGAAAATTTTAAATGCACACAAGTATGTACCCACAAACTATGATACTTCGGTGTCACCCGGGTGTTAACGTATGAACAGACTATTCCCATTTTCTTTCTTCTAAATTATAAAATATGCTTTTTGTTTTTATAGCAGGAATCATATTCTTTAAAATCATGATTGTAATGCAAATTTTAAGCGCATGCAAGTACGTATGCATAAACTATCATACTTCGATTTCACCCAAGTTTTAATGCATAAGTAGTGAAACTCAAAAGTCAAAACGTGCGGGGTTTACGTCTTCGATTGCTAAGCCAACCCATACCCATGTGGATTATTTAAAAAGTAAAGAATATTGCTAGCTACACACAGAAGAAGTTAGTACAGCTTGGATCTGCAGTGGTAAAAGTAAGTGTTCTGCTTATGCATTCCTAAACAACCACACACACACACATGTACAGAGACAACAGGTGTTATGCTTTTATGGCAACATCAAAGAGAGATAAACTAACTACTTTATATGTACTATTACTAAAAGATCATAGCAGCATATTTATTCTATTCCTGGTTGATATGACCTCTGAAATTTATCTGATTGCTTTTTAACTCATCAAATCAAAAGCTTCTTGTATCACCAGAAAAGGGTCAATTAAACTAGACAGAAAAAGGAAAAAAAAAAAACAAAGGCATGCAATTATTTATCATTAAGCAAATTATCATAGGATAACATGGATGACCAATCAATTTTACCATATGAAAACATTGGAGGTTAGAGTACTAATACTCCTTTCTATAGATAACATGGTTAGGTAATCCTTAATCAAGCATTCGAACCTAATTACTATAATTCTACATAGTAAAAACGCGGTTTTGTTGTTTTTAGCTTTCATTATATGCACAATGGAATACTGGCAGCAGGTTCATATTTGAAATACGCTATGTAAGTAGTGTGAAACTAGATAATGTTGGACAATCCGAACAATGCGTGTCACAAATTCATATTTGTAAGGGTTGCTTTTATTATTTCTTTACACAATTGTTTTGCAACCCTAACACTACATAACAAGGAGTGGGTAGTCCCTTCATTTATGACCAAATGACAAGACATAGTTTCATTTACCAAGAGGTAGGGTTGATAATTGAGACAAGTTTTGCAAATTCGAGCCGAGCTTGTCAAATTGTTCAAGTTCGGCCCAGCAATGCAACAATGTAATGTAGCTGGCAAGACAAAATCTTGACCCTTCTGTTCAATTTATTCCTATCCACATGCCACCAAACTATGAAGGAATTTTCTTTTTTATCACTTTACCTAAAGTCCTTGCATAGATTCCTCCAAAGAGTATAAAATGTCCTGATATATCAGAATCAATTGATCTTTTTGTAAAGTTTGATGGGAACAACGTGCAGATGTTGTTCAACAAAGGAGAAATTTCACTTTGCTTTTAAAGATTAAAATGTTGTTTTGATGCATAATTTCAATAGGGTGAATTGCACTTTACATTTCGAAAAATTTAAGATTTTGCACTTTGCCTTCAAAGGCTAGATTTTTCATATTCTACTCTTAATTTATTAAAATTGTTACAATATGGTCCTTCTGTTAACTTCCATTACTTATTCTATCAACGCCAATAGATTTATTTTTGACCAAATGAGTAACCGAAGAGCCATATTGTGACAATGATTAATTTAAAGTGAGATTCCGCCTTTCAATCGGCCGGCAAATGAAAACGATTCAAAAACATAGGAAAAATAAAGAAAAAATTTAAAAATACGTTTCCAAAATTTTGGGCGAAACATACTGAATCATCCCAAATCACCTAGAAAGACCTTGAAACACTGTATAACCAAGTTCAAGATTGAATTTTAAGCAATAGGCATATAATAGATATGAGCCCCCAATGTATAAGCTCTTGCCTAGAAGGGTTTGCGAGGACAGAAGTAAGTGAGACAGTCTCACCTCATTTTAAGGGGCCAAATTTCGAGACTCGAATCTGTGACGTATTGCTTGGAAGGATGAGAATTTATCGTGTCTTAAAAGTCCGAGTTCTCGTCTATTATATGGGCCTATTTGTGCAAACTTGTAATGAGAAATATAGAGGAACCCGTCTATCTATACCTCATTGTTGTCAATTACCTTCTTTATTCTGTTGTGTTTCTGGATTAAAGCTTGTTAGGATATACCAGAGAATCTGCAAATCCCATTAAAGGAACAGTCAAGTGCAAGGGAAGTGGTCCTCTTCATGACAGGGCTTGTAAATGTTTTCCATAGCAAGTACAATCCTTTATCTTCTCTTCTCCAAGGTTTCCAAACTCACCCTTAAAAACCACCTGGAAAGACTGGTAATCGGCCGAGCTTGTTGAATTTATTTTTTTAAATGAGTCTAAAAAATTGTTCAAACTCGATTTATTTAAAAAATGAGCTGAACCCGAGCCGAGCACAGAACAAGCCAAACTCAAGCTCGCTTGACTATTTTATATATAAATGAATCGAGCTTTGCGAGCTTGAACTGATCATTTTTAGATTTGTTTAATAAAAATTGTTCAAGCTCGATTCGTTTAAAACACGAGTCAATCTCGAGCTCGAGTTCTATCCAAGCCGAGCTCAAGTAGGTCTACTTAATTATCAGTCCTACCCACCCGGCGGGGAAAATGTATATAAGAGTTTTTTTTTGTCAGAATATATAAGAGTTCATACACATGCATTTAAGCTCGTACTTAACCGATATAAGATTGTAAAAGTCCATCATGCTTTCATAACCGACTTCCACACTGGAACACTCTATCGACAACACTAACACACTGAAAGCACTTTCCCGTCAGCGACTCTACCCACCTATCCCAATTCAATGATTAAGCACTATACTCATATATAATATTAGAGCCCCGTGATGGCCGGTACCTGCTGTGTTATTCTAAATTGAAGAATGGAAAAGATTTGATTGGGACCCCATTCCCTCCCTCCATTTTAATACTATCTAGACTGAATAAGTTCCAAACTTACTGAAGGAGACAAAAGGGAATGAATTCCTTTATTCCATTCCTGGCCTTCAAACAATCCCAAGGAGAAGCATCTTTCCACCATTTTTCAACCTCTCTCTTGTGTATCCAATTCCAAGTTCTGGATTCCCTTGTCCATGGAATCTTCTTAAAGAAAAAGAGTGTGGTTTTGAAAGTTTTTCAGGACATCAAAACATGGTAGATTCCTCCCATCCGTGTCCGAAAGTTCCACTCTGATCAGATCAAAGGAATAAGGTTCCTAACTTTGCCGGAAACGAATATGATTGCACGTAAGGGCGGCAATTGAGTTGTGTTCGTATCATGTTATAACGGAGTTTTTGACACAACCCAAGTGGTTGTAAAAAAATACTCACAAAAAAAGGTGGGTTTGAAAGTATTTTTTAAATTCAAACAGTTTTAAAAACGTCATTTGATTTGACATTTTTAGACTAAAAAATATCAGTTGGTCTGACGTTTTTAGCCTAAAAACATCAGACTAACTAACGTTTTTTTATTAAAACTGTACACAATTCAATCACCTAAAAACGTCAGTCTATTTTGACGTTTTTTAGCTAACCACATCAAATGGATTGACGTCAACGATCGAGAGCCCCTCCTTGTTCGATCAGGGCTAGAGAAAGATTCAATAACATGGACGCCCTTTTAATTTTAAATTTTTTTTGAGACGAGCTCACATTTGAACATTTTAATATATACAATTTTATGTCTTATTGTTACAAACTTCTTAATATTTATATAATCAACTATACTAAATGTTACAATTCAAACTCTTATAATATTTATATAATCAACTATACTAGTTATTATAAACTTCTTAATATTTTCACTATAGTATTGCTGTTTTGGTCAGTGCAATATTACTATTTTTAATTTTGTGTATAGGTATATGGGATTTTCCTTAAAATTAACTTTGAAATATTACCGAAGGGTATATGAAAAAGAATTAGTCAACAAATTGTTGATATATATATTGTAGAACTGGTTATATACATTACTATTAGTTTAAACTTTTTGATTGATTGACTGATATTCAATTCGGTAGTGTCATTATCCTAGTAATTATGATGCTTGTATTTATGTACATCATTAAAATGGGAATTCTAATAATTACTGAGAGTTTGAATTGTAACATTTAGTATAGTTGATTTTATAAATATTAAGAAGTTTATAACAATGAGACACAAAATTGTATATATTAAAATTTTCAAATGTCAGCTCGTCTCAAAAAATATTTAAAATTGAAAGGACGTCCATGTTATTGAATCTTTCTCTAGCCATGATCGAGTTGCAATGGATCCAATTAATTGACTAATAAAAAACTATTGTGTTACCACTCAAAAAAAAAAAAAAACCTAAAAAAGACAGTCAATAAAATAAAAGGTAAGCAAGCAAGGAATAGAACAGGCAAGGGAGGGGCTCTCGATCTTTCACGTCAGTCCATTTGACGTGGTTAGCTAAAAAATGTCAAATAGATTGACGTTTTTAGGTGATTGAATTGCGTACAATTTTAGTAGAAAACATCAATTAGTCTGACATTTTTAGGCTAAAAACGTCAGACCAATTGACGTCTTTTGGCCTAAAAATGTCAGACCAAATAATATTTTTAAAACTGTCTGGGTTTGAAAAATACTTTCAAACTCACCCTCTTTTGTGAATACTTTTTTACAACCACTTGGGATGGGTCAAACGCTCTGTTATAATATGTTCGTATCCAAATTCTAGTCAATTTCGACTCAACCCATTTTAACTTATCGTGTCAAATGTCTTGACACTAACCTAACATGTTTATTATTCGAATTGGCCTGTATAATCTATAAATGAAAACCGAAAAATAAAGACTCATTATCTCTCAATCAAAAACCGCCACTCATAGTTTTTCCATAAACTAAAATTCCAATCAACCTAGTAGAAACAAGTGAAAATTCTTCCTATTTTACAAGATTTCATATCTACTAACCCGACCCATTTATTATTCTTGTTAACAAATTGTGTCTTTTTGGAACTCTTGTCAAAAAATAATCAACCCTAAGTCATTCGTTTGGTGTCGAATTCGTGTCATGTTAAATTGTCGTGTCCAAAATTACCATCTTAACTGCACAGGATTTGGGGAAAAAAAACCCTCTCTTGTGGATTTATTCAAGTTCCTATTACCAGTTGTTAAGTACTTGAGGGACTTAGAGGCAAAGGAATTCAAAATGGATAGTGTTGAAAGTAGAGTTGTGGTATAGAACTCATTGAGGCAGCCAAGACACTAACAGAGCAAGAGTAGTGAGAAAAGGGCCAAGGTTGATGTTTGAGATGAGGTGATGTGATTTGCACTCTCAAAACCTAATTTTCTTGTATTGCGCTTTTAATATGTCGACATTAAATAGTTACAAATTAACTCTTACACTAACTTCTGTTTCTATTTTCGTCAATTGGACTGCACGTGATGTACATAAATTTGACGGAAACATCAACAGAAGTTAGTGTGAGGGCAAAAATTTAAACTCTTTCAGAGTGCCAAGTAAAATTCTCTCTGATCCTATCGCAACCATCAAGAGGCATTTCAAAATATGAGTGTATGGACAAAAGGAACAGTATCTTGATAGTGGGGCTAGAGCCTTACAAGGTGGTATCGTAGTGGGGTTTTTTTTATGAATGGGTCCCACACAAAGATGTGCAACCCTAGAGTGGTGGAGATAGATGTGGTTTGATTTAGGTGCTAAGTTTATGTAATTAGTCCGACTTTACCAATATTGAAAATAATATTGGGCAAGAATTTCGAGATCCGACTATCAAGACGTATTAAACAAGGTGAAATGATGTCAAGTATGTGCTAAGTCACACATCACAAATGAAGAAAATATTATGCTATTTATGTGGTATTCTTACCTTAACCATCAAGATGCGTTTAAAAAACATCGTGAAGGTGGGCGCACCCGTTACACCACAGATACCCAAAAATGGAATGACAATGTCTGGATTGAGTCGTGTTCTGTCACCCCTGTCCAAGATTCCTATGTCTCTCTCTCTCTCTCTCTCTCTCTCTCTCTCTCGCTCAAGTCCTGTATAAAGATGTCCTTGAGCTCACCTTTAGTTTGTGAGAATTTTTTGAAGAAGACTAGAGCTAGATAAGAGCTGTAGTAAACAGCTTTCTTCGCCGATTATCAGAACAAACATTCACATTTCAGGGTTGAGAAGATTGAACCAAGAGACCATCAGAAAAGTTCAGGTACAATTACAAGTACTCATAACCATATATATAGGTCATGTCATTTTACTCCTGACATGAGTTTTAATTCCAAATTATCATAATCAAGACAGAAAATGTATCATCATCATCTCCATCAAGGAAAGAACATCGACCTTTCATCGAGAAGTTGTGTCCCTCCAGAGAGGAATTTGTTCATGCATAGTGGGAATAATGGCGGCACAGCAGGAGATTCAGGACTTATTCTTTCAACTGATGCAAAGCCTCGATTGAAATGGACACCAGAGCTCCACGAGAGGTTCATAGAAGCAGTTAATCAGCTTGGAGGAGCAGACAGTGAGTGCATTACAATATGTCTAGCTAGTTCACAAATTAGCACAAAGAAGAAATTATTATAAATTTGGAGATAACATTGTTCTTCTGTTTCAGAGGCTACTCCCAAATCAGTCTTGAAACTTATGGGGATTCAAGGTCTTACCTTATACCACCTAAAGAGCCATCTTCAGGTAAAATAAGTTTACCGTCATTTCCAATTTTTTGCCAATTACCGTCCCAACGAGGACTATTGTCTAGTATAGTGGTAAAAGTGTTGGCCTAACAACTGTAGGATTGAGAAATCGTACTTCTTGTTTTGAAAGAATAAGGACGGTTAGCAGTGGCTAGGGGTTGTTAACTTGTTATATAATAAAAAGACTGACTAAACTCTTCCACATTTCGGCTTTTTGCAGAAGTACAGACTTGGTAAGAACCTCCATGGACAACCTAACAACGGAACCAACAAAATTGGTAAGTTCAAGTATTTTTAGCACATTTTTTTTTGTTAAATACTACAATGATTAATGGGGAGAGGGCATAATATAACATACGGAAACGATTGCAGGGGTGGTGGGAGAGAGAATATCTGATGCAAATGGAACTCACATGATCAATCCAAGCATTGGACCCCAAAGAAACAAGTAACAATTCAAAATCCACTTCTGTTATTTAATTCTGTTTCTCAATCATCGATTGGATTTCGAAAAAAAAATTATTCAAATTGAGATTACGCTAACTTTGAGATGTTTTATTCAGGAGCATACAAATGAATGAAGCGGTACAGGTGCAAATTGAAGTGCAGAGAAGACTACATGAGCAGCTAGAGGTAAAAAAAAAAAACTCGGTAGCAAATAGTCCTTTTAACAACAATAACAAATCACTATCAGCTGAAAACACAGAACACACGACAAGCACCTTCATCATTAGAACCAATGAGTTCTTACGTTTATAGGCTCATGACGACCTCCTTAACATATTTAGAGTGAAAAATTGCCCCTGTACATACATTTCTAACCAAATTTGCAAAAGTTCAAGAATTTATATAGGATGCTAAGACCAATACAGTGACATTGTTGTGATGTTCATTTTAAGCAATCTCTTTTCCGAACTAAAACAGGTACAAAGACATTTACAGCTCCGGATAGAGGCTCAAGGAAAGTATCTCCAGGCAGTGCTGGAGAAAGCACAGGAAACGCTGGGAAGACAGGACTTGGGAACAGTTGGATTAGAGGATACCGAGGTTCAGATATCAGAACTGGTCTCCAGAGCATCCACCCAATGCCTGAATTCATCATTTTCAAATACGAAAGAACTGTCAGGTTTGTGTCCACAGCAAACACAAACAGCACAGCCAACAGATTGTTCGGTAGATAGCTGTTTGACATCCTGTGAAGGTTCTCTGAGGGACCAAGAGATACACAATAACCCGATGTTGACACCTCTGCATCGTCGTTCACCAATGGAGACAAAACAAATCGACAATGGACTAACATTTAATCATGCTGATCTTAGATGGCCTGAAGACATGAAGGAGCACAGCAAGTGTCTTTCTGCAATGGATGAGGATGCAGAAGAAGCATTTTCTATAAAAACAAACTCCCGCAATTTATCGATGAGCATTGGACTTCAAGGCGGAAAATGGAATGGCATGATCAACAGCAACTCGGAGGGAAGATTTAGAGGAATGGATGCAGATATCAAATTATTTGAGCAAAACAGCGATAGGAAAGATTTTGTAAAACCGGAGATGGAGAAGATGCTGCAAGGATACAAGTTGCCTTATTTTTCTCCAAAACTAGATCTAAACGCCCACGATGAAAATGATGCTGCTTCAAGTTGCAAGCAATTCGACTTGAATGGCTTCAGCTGGAGCTGAGAGAGAGAGAGAGAGAGAGAGGAATGGCTACAGTACAATTTTATTTTACAGCAGAAATGGAAATCAGAACTTCAGTTCAAAAACTTGCTTCTCTCTCTGATTTTGATCAAGGTTTGTAAGAATTCCAAGCAGAGAGGTTGCCTGGGATTTTATTAGAAAAACTTTGTATCATATTGAGAAATAAAAGAATTCTTCAATAATGTTGGTTCCTCCACAATCCAAAAATGTGTAACAAATAGACACACACACACACACAAGTAGATTTCAACAATTCTACAGTTTGAACCAATGTTTCCTAGATTGTGAGTCAATTTTGTACGTGGTATAGGGACGAAGACACGGTATTGTACATCTTCCACAGTGCGATGAAGATAAACTTAATTGGTACGCTATTTTGGGTTGTGGTTCATTTTCTATACTAGCGGGACTCTAGTGTGGCTCTTTAGCCCACGGATTGACACGTGGAACAAGGAAGCCGTTGGGATGTCCAAAGGATGCCGAGGAGGGAAGTCGAGGTATGGTGACACGGAGCGGCCAATTACAACCGCTGACATCGTATTTAATGCGATGTGAGCTCACATTTATGGCGGAATGAGTGATAGTGATAGGGCAAATAAATGCGTGCCTGCCAGCACCTGCCCTCTAGGAGTCTAAGCCTACTGTCATGATGTCTAAGCATTAATGGCGGATGCGCCGAGACGACGCGATCGGCTCTCCAGGGGAACTGTTCCGCCGAGTATTCAATGCTCAGTTGGTGTCAGATGCCGACCTGCTGGATTTGGGTACTCGGCGCATGGCCGAGCTTTTACCCCATTTTCCTAGGATTCAATAGGAGGAGACGTGAATAGAAAACACTCATTGCACGAGGAATGGTGTGTCCGATGTAAAATGTCCAGATTGGACTGAAGATCTTTGATAATCATTGCTAATTCAGGTATAAATATTCCTCAAAAAAATGGACAAAGGTACCAAAACTCGAACTAGAAAAATAGTTCACTAAGCAAAACCCTTCGATCTTATATTGACTTAAGCTTCGGAGGGGATTAGCCGGGCACACGCCTGGCCCCCTGTTTTCTGACCCTGCTGTTTCAGGTTCGTCAGCTGGGAGATCGTTGCCTCACACGATTGCAGGAATCATCCCGTGAAATTTGGCGCCGTCTGTGGGAAACGAAAGCACTTTTCCCGATAGCGATCGTCTGATGGTAAACACTCGATCTTAGGGTGAAGGAACAGGTGTACAAGCCAGGAATGCAGAGCCCATCCAGCGTCCAATGGTTCTAGAGCAGGGTTCATTGGGCCCATCAGATGGGGTGGGGCATTCTTTGCAGAGAACGTTCCCTATGGATCAGGGCCTGACCTCATGGCCCATGACATCGTGGAGATGGTGGAAAAACGGATGGGCAAACGCATTAAGCAGCTTGAGAGGAAAAACGCCAAAGTCCAGCAACGTCTTGACGATTTCGAGCAGTCAGCAAGTGCGGGTGAGCATAGTCATGGGGTTGGGGACCAGGTGCCCAGCCAGAACCTGGACAGACCCGCCTGGCATTGGCCCTCTAAGAAGGATTGGATTAGGCACTCGCCCGAGGGACGTGACCGCCGAGAAGGGTTCTCAACCACCAAGGAAAAGTCAAAATCGGGCCAGAAGGCAAGCCTGTCTAGGTGGGACCTGAGCCGAGGGATACCCGAGGGCGTCGAAGCCGCCGAATCTCAAACGGAGTCTATACCCCGAAGGCCTCTAGGGGAGAGATCAACCAAGGATCCCTGGGGCCCCTTCATCGCTCAACGCAACCATGAGCCCACGGTCTACTTCGACGAATTTATCTTGACGTTCGTCTGGGCTATCAGGGAGGCCAAGATGCCGAAGAAGTTTACCGTCCCACGGTTCAAAGTGTATGATGGGAAAACCGATTCCAAGAGCCACCTTCGGCAGTACAAACAATTGATGTCAATCTACGATACTGACCAGAGGGTGTTGGGCCAAGTTTTTTCCATGAGCCTAGGGAACACCGGCATGAGGTGGTATGAGAACCTTCCTCCCGAAAGCATTGGGTCCTGGAGACAATTGACAGAGCTCTTCCTAGCTCGATTCATCACCAGCAGCAAGAAGCTGAAAGACATCGGTGCTCTGCTGATGCTTAGGCGAAAAGGGGGAGAAACACTCCGACAATATGTCGTCCAGTATTGGGATAAGGTGAATGAGGTGGAGGCGTGTTCGGAGGTATTGGTCGCAGCATCGTTTAGGCTGGAGTTGTCCCTAGATACTGACTTGTACAAATCGTTAACCAAGAAGGCTCCAGCGGACATGAAAGACTTGATGGCTCGGATTAACAAATATGCCCAGGTGGAGGAAGAGTCCGCTGCGCCCGAAAGCAGGGCCACGACGCCGAGAAAAAAGGAAAGGGAGCAGCCGTCCCGAAGGGGGGCCTATTCCACCCCCAACTCGTCTATCCTTCCAAGGAGTGAATACGGTATTCAACGAGCCCAATCACAGGATACTCCCCAAAATCAGGAACAGACCTTACTTCAGGTGGCCCTCGAGGATGATTGGAGACTCGTCGATAAGGAATCCAGCCTTCTGATGTTAGTATCATAGAGATATCGGCCATTTGACGGAGGAGTGCAAGACTTATAAATCCTTCCTCGAACAATTGGTGTAACACGGACACCTCAGAGAATTCATCGACAGGGGTCGTTTTGACGGCTCGGCAAGGGAGCGAGCAGAGGTGCCAGCAGAGGTAGCACCCGTGATTGATGTTATCCATGCCTGCACAGTGGAGAGGCCTACATACAACTCCTTCCTCGCCGAGTTGCAAAGAGTCTCTCAAGCAGTCAGGGTGGATGAGAGGGGTGATGAGCGGGCGCCCAAGAGGCCACGGAGCAGTGTCGAGGTTATCCAATTTTCGGATGCTGATCTAAGTGGGGTGGTCGTCCCCCACGAGGATGCATTGGTGATCACGTTGCGGCTCAGGAAGTTCGACGCTAAGAGGATATTGGTGGACTCGGGTAGCTCCTCCGAGGTTATGTACGATCACCTCTTCCGCAAGATGGGACTCTCGCAGAAGGATCTGGAACCCGTAAAAACCCCCATCATCGCCTTCAACGGTTCCAGCGCTCTACCCCTTGGAAAAATCATTCTCATGGTACGGGCGGGGGTGGTGACCACGCCAGTAAAATTTGTGGTGGTAAACTTTGACTCCCCTTACAATGCTATTATAGGGAGATCGTGGTTACATGCAATAAAGGCGGTCCACTCATCCTACCACCAGAAGATAAAGTTCCCAACACCGCAGGGCATAATGGAGATCCGGGGTGATCAGGCCTCGACAAAAAGTTGCTTCTATGCCACAGTGAAAACGGGAGTCAGCGGCCGGAGTTAGGAGCCTAATCTCGATGCGGTGGTGGCCAAATAGCAATCAAAAAACGATCGTCCGGGGGTGGACGAGCTCATGATGGAGCCGATCGACCGGTCTACTGAGGCCTTGGTGAAGATTCTCCTAAGCCCAAATAATGGCGAGAAGTATTTCTTGATAAGAGAATCGCTCAACGGCACAGAGAGAAATGATATGGCCTCATTTTTACGCCACAATACCGATGTCTTTGCTTGGACCCATGTCGAGATCACGGGGATAAATGTCGAGATGATGATTCATTGGTTCCATGTGAATTCCTCATTCAAACCTGTTAGGAAAAAGGCCCAGAGAACGGTGCCTCATCACGCGAAGGTTGTGGATGAAAAGGTGGAGAAGTTGTTGGAGGTAGGTTCCATCAAGAAGGTACAGTTCCTCCAATGGCTGTCCAATATCGTGTGCGCCAAGAAGAAAGAAGGGAAATGACGAGTTTGCGTGGATTTCACATACCTGAACAAGGCTTGTCCCAAGGACGAGTACCCCTTGCCTAAAGTTGATCAGCTAGTAGACGCCACAGCCGGCCACAGGCGCATCACCTTCATGGACGCTCGGGCTGGATATCACCAGATTCCCTTGCATGAATCAGATCAGGAGAAAACGACGTTCATCATGCCCTGGGGAATCTACTGTTACACAGTAATGCTTTTTGGGTTGAAGAATGCTAAGGCGACTTACCAACGATTGATGAACAAAATTTTCAAAGACTAGCTCGGCGAAACGATGGAGGTGTACATTGATGACATGTTAGTCAAAAGTAAAGAGGAGGCCGACCATCTCCACCATCTCGGGACGACGTTTGCCACCCTCCGGGAATATGGCCTAAAACTAAACTCCTCGAAGTGCGCCTTTGGAGTGAACTCTAGAAAGTTTTTGGGGTATTTGGTCACTCATCGGGGGATCGAGGCGAACCCCGAGCAGATACAAGAAATTTAGAATGTCCGGGCGCCTAAGACTATTAAGGACGTTCAGAAATTGGTCGAGATATTGGCAGCCCTCAACAGATTTATTTCAAAGTCGTCCGATAAGTGCAAACTGTTCTTTGTCAAGTTGAGGGTGGCAGCTAAGGGGATTTGAGATGAGGAATGTGGTCGAGCTCTTGAAGGGATCAAAGAGTACTTGAAACATCCTCTGACTTTATCTGTTCCAGCGGCAGGGGAGGTGCTAAGCCTTTACTTGTTCGTATCTCAAGACGCCGTGAGTGGAGCATTGGTCAGGGATAGAGAAGGGGCACAGAGACCCGTGTATTTCATAAGCAAAATCTTGCTTGACATCGAGATAAGATACTCTCCAATAGAGAAATCGGTCTTGGCATTGGTAGTCTCGACGAGGAAACTTCGACACTACTTCCAGGCTCACGCCATAGACGTCCTTACAGACCGACCTCTCAAGCCGACCCTTCACAGGGCCGATATGTCCAGGATGGTTGCCAAATGGGCTATAAAGCTCGGAGAGTTTGAAATCAGGTACAAGCCTCGAACGTCAATAAAAGGACAAGTCCTGGCGGACTTTGTCGCCGAGTTCTCTGCGTCCGAGCCCCCACCAACATCACAGGATCTGACAGGGGATTTGTGGGATCTTCATGTTGATGGATCCTTGAACGCAAGAGGGGCAGAGACAGGTATCGTGCTAACCAACTCAGAAGGGTTCATCATTGAAAGGGCAATCAGATTGAAATTCAAAGCGTCCAATAACGAAGCCGAGTATGAGGCCTTACTAGCAGGACTGGATTTCGCAAGCATGATTGGGGTTAGACACCTTCGAATATTTTGCGATTCTCAACTGGTTGTAAACCAGGTAAATGAGGACTTCGAGGTTCGGGATAGCAGAATGAAGGCAAATCATGAGAAGACAAGATCCAGGATGGAGAAGTTTGAAAAAGTGGAAGTTTCCCAGATTCCTAGAGATCATAACACCCACGCCGATGCCTTAGCATGTCTGGCTTCGATTTTGGCCTCGGAGGTAATTTGGCGCATACTTATTGAGACCAGGGAAAGTTCCAGCATAGACGAGACAAAGGCCGAGCAAGTATTGCCAACCGTAATCTAAACGCTGTCGGGATGTATGAAGCCTATCATTGCGTACTTGACTGAAGGAGTGCTTCCGGAAGCCGTTAGAGAGGCCAGGAAGATTAAGCTCAAAACCCTCAGATTTTGGATGTCAGATGATCAACAACTATACAGAAAGTCGTTCTCGGGACCACTCTTGCTCTGTGTCCCTGAAGACAAAGTGGAACCCCTATTGTACGAAATCCATGAAGGGGTGTGTGGAAGCCACACGGGCGGAAGGTCTCTCGTGCACCGAGCAATGACGCAGGGGTACTGGTGGCCATACATGCAGAAAGACGCGAAGAATTATGTGCAGAAGTGCGACAAATGTCAGAAGTTTGCCCCCATTATCCGGCAACTTGTTGGAGATTTGAACTTGCTGACAAGCCCTTGGCTATTCTCACAGTGGGGGATGGGAATTTTTGGACCTCTCCCGAGATCCCCATTAGGCAAGAAATTCTTGCTGGTGGCAACCGATTACTTCACTAAATGGATCGAAGTCGAGCCCTTAAGCTGCATTCAGGATGTGGAGGTGAAGAAGTTCGTATGACAGAACATCATCACCCGATTTGGAATCCCAAAGGCTATTGTCTTTGACAATGGGACTCAATTCAATAGTAGCCCATTTAGAGAATTCTACTTGGGGTATGGAATATGTAATTACTATTCCACGCCAGCCTATCCCCAATGTAATGGACAGGCTGAGGTGTCCAACGAAACTATGCTGGCAAGAATCAAGAAAAGACTTGAGGCGGCAAAAGGAAGGTGGACAGAAGAGTTACTTAATATATTATGGGCAAACAGGACCACCCCGAGGACTTCGACGAGAGAAACCTCATACGTCTTGACATATGGGGTCGAGGCTATCATCCCCTTGGAGGTGGGACTCCTAACAATATGGAGTCAAACCTTCGAGTTGGGCAACAATGATCAAAATCTCGCAAGGGATCTCGATCTAGCCGAGTAAAGGAGGTCATCGACATCCATCAAGCTGGCAAGGTACCAAGGGGAATTGTCACAGCAGCACCAGAAGAAGGTTCGATCGAGAGATTTCCAAGTCGGAGATTTGGTACTGCGAAAAGTAATTGGCAATACTCGCGAACCTATTGACGGAAAACTGAGTCCCAATTGGGAGGGCCCTTACAAGGTGATATCTATGGGGGGCACATGCGCTTATCGTTTGCAAAATATGAACGGTGACGATGTAATCCGACCATGGAATGTATCAAATTTAAAGAAATACTATTACTAAATCAGGTTTCAGTCTTCATGGTGGCATTAACACGAGTCAAGCGCTAGGTTGTTAGGGGTACAGCCCCGAGGGGTGTAAGACTCTACCCTTGGAGCAACGCTCTCAAAATACTTAACAGGAATCAAGCGCTCGGTCGTTAGGGGTACGACCCCAAGGGGTATAAGACTCCACCCTTGGAGCAATGCTCTCAAAATACTTAACACGAGTCAAGCGCTCGGTCGTTAGGGGTACGACCCCGAGGAGTGTAAGACTCCACCCTTGCAACAATGCTCTCAAACTACTTAACACGAACCAAGCGCTTGGTCGTTAAGAGTACTGCCCTGAAGGGTCCTAAAACCTAACGGCAAGTTCGGCGCGTTTACTTTTACGAATTCGGCGTGAAGCCTCGTTACTTCAAGAGATCCTTATAGACGTTATGTCGAGGCCATTTCCTAGAAATACAATTGACGCAGGAAAGCAGACACTTATAGAAAACTAAAGTTCATTATAGAAAAGGGGCTTTGCGTCCCCAGGCATACAAACAGTAGCAAAATTCAGTACAGAGCTACAAAGAGCTACAAAAATACGAGACATAGAAGTGAGGCCACCAGTTGTTGAGGCCCTCGGCTCATTCTTCCCCGGCTCTTTCCCCGCCGAGGCCTCCACGCTGCCTTTGTAACTCATCTCCAGCCCCTAATATCTCATCTAGCTTGGTATCATGCGTTCCAATAATGATGGGGGGCAGAGTGGACAGATCGTCTGTTGGCTCGGCAGGTGGCAAAGACGGAAGGGCAGAAGAAGGCTGGTCAGATCCGTCGCTGAGTGTGATGGGTTCGTTTCTACCTTCAGCCCCGACCGGCCCTTCTGCCTCCACATGATCACCAAGGTCAGATCGGACCCGTTCATCTAAGGCTTCGTCATCGGCCTCCCTTCGGAAGCTGTGCATGGAGAAAAAGTCCACGCCTACCTCAACGTGGCAGGCGTGGAGGGCAGCGTCCCAACTTTCTTTGAAAGCCTTCTTATTGGCTTCCTCGAAAGCAGAGACCATTTGGTCTTTAATGGCCGCCCACACCCTCTGACACTCCGATTGTAGCCTTTCTTGTTCTCCCACTTTTCTGCTGTCAAGGAGTCCACTTTTGCAGTGAGAGCATTGATTACAAACTCGAACTCTTGCAGCTTGGCTTCGGAGGAGGACACTCACAGCTCATACTCCTTGGCCTTCTTTATCATCGCAGCTTCATCCGTTTTGGCCTTTTCCAGCTCGGCATGAATGGCGTCTTAGTGGCGGATGAGCTAGGCGATGTGCTTGGTTTGATCGCCGAGGGTCCTCTCGACCTTAAGGATGTGGTCGTCCTTAGCAATTGCGGCTCACTTGGCATTTTTCGTCTTTTACTTATATTCCCAAAAATGTTCAATGATGGCTCTCACTTGTTGACTGGCTTGAAAAATGAGGAATATTAGGGAATGACCAAAAAGGTGCGAGGGCTTCTCGGGAAAACGTTAAACTTACCACCAGGTTATTTTGGATAGTGCTCATCAGGAGCCGATTGTCCGAGTAACCTTTGTACACGGCCATATCGGCGTCAAATTAAAGCGTCCCCGCGACGGCAAAGGCCACTTCAGGGGATTGGAGGATGGAGTCGGCTTCTAGAACAGGCCAGTCGCTCCTGGTCTCGGCCCGTGCAACCCACTTGCCTGAGACAGACGGGCCCAGGGTCGGGGCATCATGCCGCTACTTTACACGGCGCTCCTCAGATTGTTCGACGTCTCGAGCATGCCTATCCCTCAGCCAGTCTCCCGGAGCGTGGGCTTTTTTAGATTGGGGCCTTTGCTTGGTCGGCACGGTCGGATCCCTGGGTTGCGTACTCGGCGACGACGATGGCTGCCTCCTAGGAGAACTAGGCTGGGGGATGATGGGGGCAGTGTTGGAAGGCCCGGCCAACCCGACGAGTCTAGCTCTCCTTGCTGAGGCAGCGGCCTCCATTGTAGTTGCGGTGATGGGTGACGGATTAAACATTGCAGGTGCATGTGGCTTGGGAGTGTGATGCTAAGACTCTTCTTCGGAACCTCCCTTGGATTCTTCCTCTTCCGACGAGGAGTGATCTTCTCAAACGAAAGGGTTAAAAGGAGGTGGGATCTGGGAGAATCAACTGTAGGTCGGCATGTAGCCGAGGAGGGTATGCGCTGCTCGTTCAACCGGGTCCGAGGACCAGACCCTTAGCAAGTCAGCAAACCGGACTTGGGAGCTCAATGGTTGAGCAGCGTAACGGCGATATCCTTCTACAAAAACAAAGCAAAATCAGTAAATCCCTCGAACTCAAGAATAGATAAATCAAGAAGTCGGAAAGAAAACAAACCTTCATCCCTCGGCACTTTCGGGCAATACAATCCATCATACTCGGGCCCAGTCCCTTTCTCCCAACTGTCGTCGAGCATGATCAGATCGTCTACATATCCCTTGTCCGAGTCAGGCATGTGGGTTACCAAGTACATTGAGGAATCTCGAGCCTGGAGGTAATATCGCCCCCCAGTGACTAGCCTTAGGTCGTAGCAGAATAAAATTTCGTCTACCCCTAAGTTAGTTCCCAGTCGAGTGTTTAAGGCGACTACGCCCATCATAATCCTAAAGAAGTTAACCCCATATTGAAGGGGAAAGAGCTTCAGTTGCATCAATACACCCAGCAACAGGGGATGGAGGGGGAAGGTCAACCCTCCTTCCATGATGACCTTCGTCCAGAAAGGCATCATGTCTACATTTCTCATATCCCTCCTATGGTGAGTTGGATTGAAAGGGAAAACGAAGACAGGCTCACGGATGTGGTACCTAACCCTAAAGGATTGGATATTCTCATCAGTCATTTAGGTTCTCCTCATCTTGTGGGTAGTACTGGCCCTAACAGACGTTTCCCCCTGGTTCTACTAGTTCTAGTCATTGGTGGGCGCTAAGAGGACGAAATGTAGAGGAAATGAAGAGAGAAAAAGCTCAAGTGGAAGTACTTATAGGAAGGTGGTCTTCAAAGAGGGCTTGGAGGACCAAGGAAACTCGAAGGACAGGAGAGCACTCGGGGTCTGACTGCTGAGAAGAGATTCAAGATGCAAAAGTTCTGAGAAGGTATGAAAACCTCTTATTATACTGCCTCATAGGGAGCGGGAATCGAAAAGTTGGCTCATCATTAGGGCATTTAAAAAGGGCGGCATCAAACATGCAAGTAACCGTCGCTATTAATAAGGCGTGATGATGGAGCCCCAATCTCTTTACTCCACTTGTCTTGCGCTGCGAAAAGGATTGCGGCTGGGGGGCAGTTAGCGGGACTCTAGTGTGGCTCTTCAGCCCTCGGGTTGACACGTGGAACAAGGAAGCCGTTGGGATATCCAAAGGATGCCGAGGAGGTAAGCCGAGGTATGGTGACACGGAGCAGCTGAGTACGACAGCTGACATCGTATTTAATGCGATGTGACCTCACATTTATGACGGAATGAGTGATAGTGACAGGACAAATAAATGCGCGCCTGCCAGCACCTGCCCTCTAGGAGTCTAAGCCTACTGTCATAATGGCTAAGCATTAATGGCAGATGCACCGAGACGAAGCGATCAGCTCACTCGAGGAACTATTCCGCTAAGTATTCAATGCTCATTTGGTGTCAGATGCCGACCTGCTGGATTTGGGTACTCGGGGAGTGGCATAAATGTTCGGCGCATGGCCGAGCTTTTAACCCATTTTCCTAACATTCAATAAGAGGAGACGTGAATAGAAAACACTCATTGCACGAGGAATGGTGTGTCAGATGTAAGATGTCCATATGAGACTGAAGATCTTTGGCAATCATTGCTAATTCAAGTATAAATATTCCTCAAAAAAATGGACAAAGGTACGAAAACTCGAACCAAAAAAATTGTTCACTAAGCAAAACCCTTCAATCTTATACTGACTTAAGCTTCGAAGGGGATTAGCCGGGCACACGCCTGGCCCCCTGTTTTCTGACCCTGCTATTTCAGGTTCGTCAGCTGGGAGATCACTGCCTCACACGATTGCAAGAATCATCCCGTGCATATACGATCATTTTCACTATTATATAAGATTATATATAATTATACAATCATCTACACATAGTTAACTAATATTTATTTTAGGTTTCAATTAGAATTTGTGGCCGAGAATTAAGGATCTCAAACTCACCTCATTTCAAGTCGCATAATCTAATTAATGGGACGGTAAGGGTATCTACAATCCTGGTATCTATGGGTTGGACACATTGCTCTGGTTCTTGGTTGTGCAGATGCTATCTTTGAAGTTTCAGGCATGTTGATTTTCAATTTTTATTTTTTGCCAAAATTCATGAATTCCTCAGAAACTTCAAAATTAAATTAAATCTCTAATTAAATTTCAAAATTAGATCATTGTAGCATTGTTTTTGCTTCAATATTATCCATACCATTGTATCTTTTTTTTTTGTTCAATGATCAGGGGTATCCGAAGCCAACTTATACACACCTCAATTAATCCCTTCTCCGGTCCGGTTAAGGATAGGTCATTCACGTCAAGACTAGAGTATTCATAAAAAATAAATCTTTCATGATATGTGAGTTTATAGACTCGTCCGTGTTACCCCTTAAAGTTATTCATACACTTATATCAAGCATGCGTATTGATAACATCACTTAGCACTAAGCCAAAATCCTTTCTACAAGTTCAGCAATATGCCTTTATCTCATATTCATTGCATAGAATATCTTTTTAATTTGTCACTTAAATGACCAAATTCTTGTCACACAAGACAAATCCTCCATCATTATATTCATTAATTTTTCTCTAAAACTTCGTTTATAATATGGTTACATCCTATTATAGCATGCAAGAGCACATGCCATGGACCACGATATAAGCCTAACTCTTGGACAATTGGGTTCTCAACAATGCCGTGTTGTATCAAAATTGATTCAATTCATACTTAATCCAAAATATAGACTTGTGCAGTCAAGTCTGTATCTTATTGATTTATGTTATATAAAAGTCAGCTTCATGTCATGTACAGTCGGGTTCTGGCGCAACGGTAACGAATGAACACAAAAAAAAAAAATACCGCTTCTAAGTGTATAGAAAAAATATATTATGAATCTACAAAGAAAAGAACAAGAGAATATCTCTAAAAAGATATATTATTCAATGAATAATTTGTATTACATAAGGGAGTACATATAGGCACGGTCAAAACCTTAATCATCCCCGTAATAAAAGTAAAATTCTTAATTATACAAAAAAGTACCAAAAATAGAAAATTGCAAGCTAACTAATTAATATAAAAGCACGTGTCATCTGAATCTAGGGATGGCAATGGGCCAGATAAAATTGGGTATTCGTCCAAACCCGTCTCGTTTGGACCGGGGATGGACGGTGGACGTATATGGGGATACTCATATAAACTCATGCGAAGATAAAGGCAAGGATGGACTGACACTTATCTCCACCCCGCTCCTCCCCGTCCTGTTTTATCTGTTATTATTATCATTATTATTATTATTATTTTATATATATACATGTTGTTGTGAATACAAATCTACATATTATTGAATGATTTTTCCTTTTAAAAATTGTTTTGTTTTTTGACTTTTTTTTCATGTTTTCGGCTTGTAAAAGTGTATATCTTTGTGTTTTTATATTTTTTTTATATTGGATTATGTTATATTACATTATGTTGTATTGCATTATATGGTGTTAGATTACATGAGGGATAAACTTTTAATTATATTGTGTTGGATTATGTTATAGACAAGGTTTTAATTATATTATGTTGTAAATGACAAGTTTTTAATTATGTTATAATATTCTATAACTATGTTGAATTATTTAAAATATTAAATTTATTTAAAATTTTAGATTATGTTGACTTCGGCTTCGGCTTAGGTGGGGGCAGGTAACGTGGACAGGGGCGGGGGTAGGGATTACAAATTTATGCACGGACGGGGATGGGGATGAAAAATATACCCGTTAATGGGGGTGGATCGGGAATTTACGAAGTATTTTTAAGCGGGTATGAGGATGGAGACTACAATCCCTTCCCCCACTTTGGTCCATTGTCATCCCTATCTGAATCTAACAAAAATGACGGTACTGAATTTAGAATTTTTTATCATTTATTATTAATTTTTAAAATTTTTGCTAAAATGATAAAAAAAAAAATAATTTTTTTATAGCATGCAGAGCACGTGCCATGGACCACAATATAAGCCTAACTACTAGAAAATTGGGTTCTCAACAATGCCATGTTGGGTCAAAAATGATTCAATTTATACTTAATCCAAAATATAGACTTGCGTGGTCAAGTATGTATCTTAATGATTTATGTTATATAAAAGTCATCATGCCATGTACAATCGGGTTTTGACACAACGGTAACGAATGGACACAAAAAAAACACACCACTTCTAAGTGTATAGAAAAAATATATTCTGAATCTACAAAGAAAAGAACAAAAGATATCTCTAAAAAAATATATTATTCAATGAATAATTTGTATTACATAGGGGAGTATATATAGGCACGGTTAAAACTCTAATCATCTTCGTAATAAAAGTAAAATTTTTAATTATACAAAAAGTACTAAAAATAGAAAATTATAATCTAACTATTTAACATAAAAACACGTGTCATCTGAATCTCACAAAAATGACGGTACTGAATTTAGAATTTTTTTTCATTTGTTTTTAATTTTTTCCTAAAATGATAAAAAAGGGATTTGGGGGACTTAAACAATAAAATTTGATCAAAAATTGAAGGAGTTCATGATAAAGCAATGAGTCTTAATCGTTGACCCGATCCAAACCAAACACCATTGGTTTCAATCCATTCCAAATCCGACCCATTTTATCTCTACTATTACCTTTTGTCAATTAATTGGGCCTTGGAAGTGCTACAATCCTCCTGCTACATGTTCTACATCAGATTCACCTCAACCCATTAATTAAGGACATATTGGGTATGTGGGACAAGGGGGGAATTGGAAGATGGAGTGGGAATAAAATGTTGATTGAAAGGTGTGCCAAATATAGTAAAATCACTTATTGAAGTTTTTTATTTGAAATAAGTAAAACAGTAACAAACAAATATGAAACACGAAAGAGTTACAGCAAACAGTTATATGTAAATTGTTTGTTTAAACAAAATAAAAACTAACCTGGTTGTAGAACAGGAATTGTTAGTGAACTTTAGATAGATCAAGGCTAGTGTTTAACATTATATCCTTGAGACAAATTTTGTCTTCACACACGGTACTTATGGAATACCGAATGTCTGCCTCCCAGGATACAATGATATTTTTACGAACAGAAGTAGCACTCCAATCTACTCGTCCAGCGAACCAATATTGTGTTATGTACTCTTTGTAAATGCACTGTCTTAATGCCAAAATGCAGACTTTTTAATGCCTTAATGAACTGATTAATTGAAATCCCTAAAATGAATGCATGAACTAGGTATTTATAGATAGTCTGGTGACTGTTCAAACAGCCACCATACTAAAGGACACAACCCAGAAACAAAAAAAACCGACCAGCCAGTGGACACCTTTAAAATATTCTTCATGAACAGTCATAATTCAATTTCGGACTGAATTTGCACCGATCCAGTGGGTACCGAATTAATTTCAGGTTAAGAAATTCTTGCCCATTAATTAAATAAATTTTATCCAAAAAGATAGGGCTTGGTCAATCCACATCTCATACCCCGCCCGGCCAGGCCTGGCCCAGTCGTGGTGAGGCAGGCGGGCGGCACGCGCGTGTGTGGTTGAACCGAAGGCAGCATGTAGGTCCTCGCTCCGCTTATAAAAATGTGGTACCCCTTAGGATCCAATTTCATAGAGCAAATTTGGCCTATATATGCCCATGTTGAATTTCTTCCTCAACCAATGTGGGATTGGTGTCACATTCCACATTGCACTTCCTTTATTTCCATGTTTCAAGAGGGTCATTTTAGAGCCTATTTTCTCATTCATTTCTTACTCGATTTGAGCAAGTGAATATACTACATTATTCTCCTCATAGAGTAGAATATAAACCCACATATTTTATTTAAAATAACAATTGGGTCTCACTTTAAGTTAAGCTCAAAGTGGACAAAAAAAACTCAATTTTTACACTCAAAAAACTGTTTTGGTCCAACAATCCCCCACATGAATGGAAAATTGGTTGTTAGTATGCAAATGATAATGCTGACACACTATAGAGAGTACATCTTTGAAAAAATCGTGCATCGAGATAAGTAGTTTTTGGCCTTGAACCTTCCCTAGTGAAAACCCATCGGACTTACCGGCTAAATAGTGAACGTGATGTCTTGAACTATTCAGCTGTTTGATAAATCAGATCGAATAAACTTCACACAATCTCTTTCCTGACACAATTGGTTCTCATGATTGTGTTCATTTTGGCCCTGAACAACTCCTGATTTTCATGAGTGCTTTAGAGAATTCAGCCTTTACACATTCTCATAGAAGCGGCCCCTTCACACCCATATAGGTGACCCCTATTACTAATATCCTGCAATATCCCACTTGGATTTATCAAGGTATAAGAGTCATTAAAAGCATAGCTTACCCTAATAAACTCTGCAGCCAGCACTAGGTTATCATAGGAATAGGTAGGAGATATTATCTCCTTAGTACTTCTTTTGAATCACACATAATTTGGTTGTCCCTTTGAACCTAGATCTTGGGATCTCCAGTCAACTAGGTTGGGTTGCCATTAAGGTGACTCTTGTGTTATAGACTTTAATCTCATTCCCCTCGATGTGCAATTTACTTGCTCTCTTGTCAAACCTTTTGTAAACGGATCCGCTAGATTATCCTTTGATTTTATATAATCAATAGAAATAATCCCATTTGAGAGCAATTGTCTAACGGTATTATGTCTACGACGTATATGTCTAGACTTACCATTATACATGTCACTCTATGCCCTACCAATTGCAGATTGACTATCACAATGTATACAAATTGCTGGCACAGGTTTAGGCCATATTGGAATATCCTCTAGAAATTGGCGAAGCCACTCAGCCTCCTCTCCTGCTTTATCTAAAGCAATAAATTCAGATTTCATTGTGGATCTGGTAATACATATTTTCTTAGAGGATTTCCAAGATACAGCTGCACCACCAAGTGTAAAAGCATAACCACTTGTGGATTTTGTTTCCTTTATATCAGATATCCAGTTTGCATCACTATACCCTTCAAGTACAGTTGGATATCTTTGTATAGTACAATCCAAACTCCAGGGTATATCTTAAGTATCTAAGAACCCTGATAATTGTCTTCCAATGGTCTACTCCTGCATTACTTGTATATCTACTCATTTTATTAACTGAGTATACTATATCCGGTCTAGTGCAGTTCATAACATACATTAGACTGCCAATAATACGAGAGTATTCCAATTGTGATATGTTTTGGCCAATATTTTTAGACAAATGAAGATTTATATCAACTAGTGTTCTAGCAATGTTGCTTTCATCTTTGTCGAACCATTCAAGTATTTTCTCAATATAATGTGATTGAGATAATATAAGTCCACCAGATGTTCTAGAAATTTTAATTCCTAATATAACATCTGCAACACCCAAATCTTTCATGTCAAACTTACTGGATAATATTTTCTTGGTAGCTGTAATAATATTATTATTACTACCTAAAATAAGCATATCATCCACATATAGGCAAACAATGACATATCCATTATTTGTGTCTTTAATATAGACACATTTATCACATTCATTAATTGTGAAACCATTTGACATCATTACCTTGTCAAATTTCTCATGACATTATTTTTGTGTTTGCTTTAAACCATAAAGTGATTTAACAAGTCTACACATTTTTTTTCTTGTCCCAGAGAAACAAACCCTTCGGGTTATTTCATATAAATTTCCTCATTTAAGTCACCATTTAAGAAAGTTGTTTTCACATCCATTTAGTGTATCTCAAGATTATGCAATACTGCAATAGCTATGAACATACAAATAGATGTTATACTCGTAACAGTAGAATATGTATCAAAGTAATCAAGACCTTCCTTTTTGTTTGTAACCTTTAGCTACAAGTCTAGCCTTATACTTATCAATTGATCCATCACTTTTCATTTTTCTCTTGAAAATCTATTTACACCTCAATGGTTTACTCCCTGGAAGAAGATCTACCAACTCCCAGGTGTGATTTTGCATGATGGATTCAATTTCACTGTTTACAACTTTTTTCCACATAGGTGTTTCAGGAGTAGACATCGCTTCATTGAAGCTTTGAGGCTCATTTTCTAACAAATATGTTGAAAAATCTGGACCATAGGACTTGGAAGTCCTTGCCCTCTTACTGCGTCTAAGTGCCTCTTCACTTTCTTCATTTATAGACTCATTGTCTATATTGCTAGTAGCAGTATCATGAGCCCTTTTAAGAGAATTCTCATCACATGCATTTTTATTAGGAAATATATTTTCAAAAAATGATGCATTTCTTGACTCAATTATTGTATTGACATGTATATCAGAAATATCATATTTATGCACAAGAAAACGATATGCACTGCTATTTATTGTATAACCAATAAATATACAATCAATAGTCTTAGGTCCTATTTTAATCCTTTTGGGAATAGGAACCATCACTTTAGCCAAACACCCCCACACTTTTAAATATTTGTAGGAAAGAGTCCTTCCTTTCCATAATTAATATGGGGTTTTGTCTAATTTCTTGTGGGGTAGTCTATTTAAAATATAATTTGCTGAAAGCAAAACTTCCCCCCACAAGTTTTGAGGTAATCTTGAACTAATCAACATGATATTCATCATCTCTTTCAAAGTTCTAGTTTTATGTTCAGCAATTCCATTTTGCTGAGGTGTATAAGGTGTAGAAATTTGGTGAATAATATCATGTTCTTGACAGAACCGATCAAAAGGTACATCATATTCACCACCTCGATCACTTCTTATTACCTTAATCTTTTTGTCAAGTTAATTCTCAACCTCATTCTTATAGTGCATAAATTTTTCTAATACTTCATCTTTACTCTTTAGCAAATATACATAGCAATATCTTGTGCAATCATCAATAAATGTAACAAAGTATTTTTTTTTCACCTCTAGTTTGAACATATTTCAAATCACATGTATCACTATGAATTAATTCTAGAGGTTCAGTACTTATTTTAATATTATGAAATGATACTCTAGTTAATTTTAATTCAACACATGCCTCACATTTATGATTTGTATCAATATTGAATTTAAGTAACAATTTTAAATTCACTAATTTACGCATAGTATCAAAATTAACATGTCCTAATCTACCATGTCATACATTAGAGGACTCAAGCATATAAGCAGAAGATGTATTCTTTTTATTAAAATCAGATACAATTGTCATTACATTCATCTTAAAGAGCTCATCGCTCATATATCCCTTGCTCACATAAATCTCACTCTTAGTGAGTACAAATTTATCGGACTCAAAAATCAACCTAAAACCCTGCTTACTCAACAATGATTCAAACACAAGATTCTTTCAAATTTCTGGAATATGTAATACATCATTGAGAGTAAGTTCTTTTCCGGAAGTCATCTTCAATATAACATTTCCTTTGCCTTCAACTTTGGAAGTGGAGGAATTTCTCATGAAGAGTTGTTTTTCATCATTCATTACTTCATATGAAGAGAACATCTTTTTATCCGAACATATGTGTCTAGTGGCCCCGGTGTCCACCCACCATTCCTTGGTATTTTTCACCAAGTTCACTTCGGATACTACAGCAGAAAAACTTATGTTAGAAACATTTTCAAAAAAATGTTCTACCTCGGTTATATTAGTTTGGGCAACCTTCCTCTTGTGGTTCCCTTGTGCTTTACGACTTCGACAATCCTTTACACGATACCCCAGTTTATTGCACACAAAGCAGTTGCCTTTGAATCTTTTGGAATCACCACCCTTGGCCCCTTGTTGGCCAACATACTTCCTTTTCTTGTTGGTTTTATGTCCCTCTTCAATCACATGTGTCGTTGACTCCATGGAATGATTGTCAAATTTATTTTTGGAGATTCTATTATCCTCCTCAATCCTCAATCTCACGATCAAGTCTTCAAGTTTCATTTCTTTGCGTTTGTACTTCAAATAATTTTTGAAGTCCTTCCAATTTGGCGACAATTTTTTAATAATTGTAGCAACTTGAAAATATTCACTAAGCATCATCCCTTCGGCATGAATCTCATGTAGGATCACTTGAAGATCTTGAACTTGACTTATGATAGTCTTGGAATCCACATTTTGTAGTCAAGGAATCTGCCCACAACAAATTTCTTCATTCCGGCATCTTCCGTCTTATATTTTCTATCCAAGGATTTCCACAGCTCTCTAGCCGTCTTGATTGGACTATACACATTATATAATGTGTTATCCAATCCATTGAGGATATAATTTTTGCACAGAAAATCAGAGTGCTTCCATGCATCCACCGCAGCAACAACTTGCGATCGGTCTCATTCTCACTACAAACAGGAGCATCCTCACGAATAAACCTTGCAAGATTCAATGTAGTGAGATAAAACAACATTTTCTGTTGCCATCTCTTGAAGTCGTTCCCATTGAACTTTTCAGGTTTCTCCCCATGAGATACATGAGTAGGAACAGAAATAGACATGACAGGCACAACATGATTTGTAGTAGCAAGAACATTATTATCATTTGCTGCTATTTCTGATAAACAAAGATTTCAAACTATTTAAAATAGGAAAGCAATAACACTTTTCAAAACAAGTTATTAAAACAGATCCAATGTCACTGTTTTGTGTAACACAGAAACAAAGTCACTGTTTGATGTAACTATTTGTAACAGAGTCACTGTTTGGTGTAACAGTTTGTAACAGAGTCACTGTTTGGTGTAACTGTTTGAATTTAACCACAAAAAATAGAATATGCAATTTTTCACAAATTTTCAAGTCTGTTCAAAATATCACAGAGTATAAACAAAACAGATTTTAACAATTTACAATATTTTAAAACAGTCTAAAAATATCAGAAACACAATAAGCAACTATACTAATGCGGGAAATCCGTCTTAAGATTGTTGATTGAAAGGTGTGTCAAATATAGTAAAATCACTTATTGAAGTTTCTGATTTGAAATAAGTAAAACGGTAACAAACAAGTATGAAACACGAAAGAGTTACAGCAAACAGTTATACGTAAATTGTTTGTTTAAACAAAATAGAAACTAACCCGGTTGCAGAACAGGAACTGTTAGTGAACTTTAGGTAGATCAAGGCTAGTGTATGACACTATGTCCTTAAAACAGATTTTGCCCCCACACACAGTACTTATGGAATACCGAGCGTCTGCCTTCTAGGATATAATGATCTTTTCACAAACAGAAGTAGCACTTCAATCTACTCGTCCAGTAAACCAATATTGTGTTGTGTACTCTCTGTAAATGCAATGTCTTAATGCCGAAATGCAGACTGTTTAATGCCTTAATGGACTGATTAATTGAAATCCCTAAAATGAATGCATGAACTGGGTATTTATAGATAGTCTGGTGACTGTTCGGACAACCACCATACTAAAGGACACAACCCAAAAACAAAAAAAACCAACCAGCCAGTGGACACCTTTAATAACTATTCTTCATGAACAGTCATAATTCAATTTCGGACCGATCCAATGGGTACCGAATTAAAAATTCTCGCCCATTAATTAAATAAATTTTATCCAAAAAAATAGGGCTTGGTCAACCCACACCTGTACCCGGCCCGGCCCGATCGTGGCAAGGCAGGCGGGCGGTGCGCGCATGTGTGGTTGAACCGAAGGCATGTAGGTCCTCGCTCCGCTCATAAAACTGTGGTACCCCTTGGGGCCTAATTCCATAGAACAAACTTGGTCTATATATGCCCATGTTGAATTTCTTCCTCAACCAATGTGGGATTGGTGTCGCATCCCACATTACACTTCCTTTATTTTCATGTTTCAAGAGGGTCACTTTGGAGCCTATTTTCTCATTCATTTCTTACTCGATTTGAGCAAGTGAATATATTACATTATTCTCCTCACGGAGTAGAATATGAACCCATGAAATTTTATTTAAAATAACAATCGAGTCTCATTTTAATTTAGGCTCAAAGTCGACCAAAAACTCAATTTTTACACTCAAAAAACTGTTTTGGTCCAACAATCCCCCCACAAAATCCATCAAATTCATGTTTGGCAACATATTTCTAGCCTCAAGTTATCAAACACAGCCCATTTTAGGCCCGCAATTTAAACCCATGTTCAGGGTTTTATGAAACCCAGTGGAGATGAGTTTCATATGGGGGTTAAAAGGTTGAACATACAAAATAATATTTATATCCCCGTATAACCCATAATCAAATATTTATGCCTCAAATAATCAAATATTAAAATCATAAGGATACAAAAAAATGTACATTTACAAACATGAGTTTGGATTCGATTGGTTAAGAGACACAATAGTTATTTATATAAAAATATATTATCATAATAGTGATATATCCGTACGCATACCAAACATGGGTATGGACGAAATTAAATGTTGAATCTCATTTTTATAAAAAAGGGTTTGGGTTTGGAAGAGTTTAGACAAGTCAATCCAAATCCCTCCAAAAAAATCAACCTAAGAGCCCCTGAGTGAATACAATCTCTACGGATACACTCGAGTTTTCTTTTTTCGTGGAGGAAGGGATTTAATAAATCAAATTACAAATTAAAAGTAATTTAACATTTGCAAAGAATGGATCACTACCCTCGTCAATCATGTCGAGTGAGACAGAGTCATGTCAAAAAATATTCTTCTAATACCTAATTCGTTTATTAATTCGTATCTAACAAGTCGTGTCATATCATGTTCGTATCATATATAAATCGTGTATACTGATATATAAACGAATCGTGTTGTATTTTTTTTTTTTATTGACTTCACTCATACTCAATTTGTTTATTAATCGTGTCGCGTCTGATTCGCTCATTTAACGAAACGAGTGATTTAACAAAGATTCAAACTCTCTAATTTCATTTCGTGTTAACGAGACCTGTCATAATTTGACACCCGTAATTGTCACTGTGGTGAATCCACGGGTACCACATTGGGTGTTTGATGCCATGAGAAAAGAAACAAACTGTTAACACTCTCTCGTGGCCTACCGGCGTAATTAGAGGATCTAAAAGACATTATTATTGACGACGTGCTAGAAGGAGCCATGGAAATAAGTCAATAGTGCCTAGATGTAGGTAGTCAATCACAGAGACAAGTTATGGTGCACAATGATCAAGCACTAACCAGGACTTTAGTGGGTCTTATTGTATCTATAACTGCTCTTTCACTGTTACAATAATGTATGGCGATATAACCCATTTCTCATAATTTCTCACATTTTGAATCGTGATTTTCTTATACTTTAAAAAAAAAAAAACAAATACCATGATTTATAAGTCGTTTGTACGTGGTTGGCCTAATTTTTTGATTGCGGGTATGTTAAAGTTTGGTTAAACTTGTGAGCTCTAAACACTTACGTCCTTACGTACTAGGACCAACACAAAGTATTAATTGTGATTGTTCAGATGATTGAACCAAAACTAAAAATATTTCTGGTTTTTTTTTTTTTTGGGTCTTTCTGAACACTTTTTGCGAGTTCAAAAATAACGGCTGTAATGAAATAAGAAAGAAAAGAGGTGTGGCTAAAGAGAACAAGCTTTTTGGTGAATATCCAATGTAGCCCTAACATGCTAAGAAATAATAGGGGCAATCTGAGTTCGCAGTCTAAAAAATTTAAGTTTTTTACTTTACGCTCTTAAATATTAAACTTTTTATGTTGCATACTCAATTTATTAAAAATACAATTCATTAAAAGTATTATACTGTGACTCATTGGTTAGGTTCGTTGCTTATTTCGACAAAAACATCTCATTAACGTCGATAAAATGAATAACAAAAATAACAAAAAGATTACATTATAACATTTTTAATATATTAAACGTACAATGTAAAAAATTTAATTTTTAAAAATACAAAGTGAGAGATACAAAGTGTGAGACAGCTAAACAATAATGGGGGTAAAATTGAGAGCCACTACAAGAATAGAATGATTAAAATTGTAAGACTTGACTCTTATCCTCGTAGATGCCTTAGCTTGAACACATGACCTCCGCACTAAGAACTTTGTGCTCATTTATTCCATATTTTCATTCCCCAAACAGTAACATCGATGTTTATGGGTTTCTAAGAAGGGAATAAATCTACGAGCGGTAGTTCCAAGAAGATACATTTCGTGTGATATACGAACTCTTTATTTATTCCTCATGAGAAATTTATCAAGTGGCTGAACTACCATTAGTCCAGTACGTGAATAATAAAATACTGCGATGATTTATTAGAACAACTGAAATATCCGCCGGGGGGAGAACAATACCTAATTTCTAGTAACACCACCTAATTTGTAAACGATGTAAATACAGATTGACCACCCTAAACACGGGTGCCATGGAAAAGTTCGAGCACATTTCTAAGGCTAAGAAAGTTCAACTTCAATGGGCTACTTGGGTAACATTTACATATCTAAGATATCCCAAAAATGATAGTAATCATCTTTCATACTCTTCTATGAATACCTAATTTGAAAATGACATGAATAAATATTAGTGACCCTTAACAAATCCTGTTAGATCGGATGATCTATAGAACTTCAATAGTTAATATCTCAAGATCTCAATTTTATGCACATAGTGAAATACTTTACAATCATTAGTTCAAATGACACATAGTTAAACGATTGACACGAACATTTCGGGGTACGTCGCAGTCATGAGTTCAATGAACACATAAGTAAAACGTTCTCGGTTATCAAAAAAATAACAAACTTATATCCACAATCAACATATTTTTACTCTTCTAACTAAAACCAAATCGAGAATGACACAAAACCAGAAGCAACTGCCTGAGTGCACGCAAAGAACATAAAGGAGTGTCAAGAAACTCACCCAATTGACGAATTCCCTTGCTCCAGCTGCATATTGACTCGCCAGACTCACATTGCCAACTCACCAATGTTATACATTCAACCGTTGATCAAAAAGTCTCAGGATTTTGAGGGGTTTGAACTTATAACTATTTGAACGTAACATTCCACCACGTTTAGACTCAATGTCCACGATGGCCTACTCTATCGACACTGACTCAATGGTAACCTTTTCTCTTTGACAGCTCCACTCACTTACCAATATTCAATGCGATAATATTATGGACATACATAATACTAAGACATTTTAATTTAGCCTATAGGTCACCCCTTTCTGTAACTCGAACTCATGACGCAGTGCCTACTCTAATACCAAGTGTTATAAGTCCAACCGTTGATGCAAAAGTCCTAGAACTTGTTGGGGTTAGAGTTCATAACTATTTGAACATAATAACCAATATGTTTGACTCATACAATCGTAAAGAAAGCTTCAAAGGCGTCATGATTATCTCTCTCGGCAATGCTATAGGAATTTAATTTTGAGATCTAATCAAGGATCGAATTCAATACAATCATTAGATTAGTTATGAATTTCAACGTTAAATGAAACCCATTTTTAATCCAATAACTGTAATTGATTAGGCCCCCAGATTAGGTACCCAACTACGTCCAAATAGTATTTTTCTTTATCTGATTTAGTTCATGAATCATGACCCGTGAATTGCACACCTAAAAAAAATCATCATGATGGGGTCCAAAGATGCATAAGCCATAAGGGCCATTTTGTTTAAATAGCAAAATTACCAGGGCACCCTTTAGCATTTTTTACTTATAAATACAAATCATATTTTTCCTCCAAACTAGCTTACTTAAGAGCAACCTATTGAGTTTCTTTCTTGAGGCAGTGTTTAATATGGGAAACTGCTTAGTTCTGCAAGACAAGGTCATCACAGTCATGAAAACAGATGGGAAAATCCTTGAATACAAAGCACCCATGAAAGTTCATCAAGTGATGTCAGAATTTACCGGTCATGCAATATCTGACACACTTCCGGTTGTTCGCCATCTCCCTCCGGATGCTGACATGCTTGGCAGCCACACGTACTATCTTCCACCTCTTCCGGCGCCTCCAGAGAAATTCAACAAGAAGATGATCAGGTTCTCGAATGCTTTGATAGAAGCTGGACAAGAAACCAGAGTAGTGAGGATTAAGCTGGTCATTAGTAAGCAAGAGCTGGAGATGATGCTTAGAAAAGGGGGAGCTTCAGCTGATGGCATGGTTTCTCAGCTTCGCCAAAAACACAGCGCCAATGGATTACTCAAGTCTGAGGGTGATAGCCAGGGCTGTAAAGGGTGGAAACCCGTACTGGAAAGCATACCTGAAGCCAACTAGCCAACATTCCTCTTCTTTTCCTCTAATTCGACAGATTAAATTTAAAATACAAACCCGGCTACCAATGGTTATGAGAGATACACTGTCTAGCAATACAACCAATAAGGCCAAGAAAGATTTAGAAGTATGCATTTCAGTTTTTTTTTTTCTAATATCTCATAAGGCTAGCATAAAATTCTAGTGAGTTATTGTCTGCAGTTCTTGTCATGAAGCGAATAAATCGGTGAATTTATCAGTTGCAAGAAGTTCAAAATGAGACGTGTTATCCTCAATATCACTCTGTCTTAATGATAGGAATTGGATTGTATTTCATTATAATAGGCGCAGACATAGGGATTAGGTGTTATTTGTCATTTTGATTTTCAGGGGCTTAGTTGTGACTTTTGATTATTATTGAATATTGGCATTGCTTCCTTCTCAAATTCTTTCTCTTTTCTCATCCCTTTCTTCTTCTCTTCTTATCCATAATTCTTCCACTTTCTAATCTACATCACTTAAAGCATTAAAGGCATATCTTACATGCAACAAACTAAAAGAAGTATGCAATGGAAAAGTTAAACTACAATGTCCATGAGATAAGAGCACCACCACATAAACAAGGCTAAGTCAGTCGTGTCATAAAATCAATTTTTCACATCAAATTCTACATATATGGATGAGGAGAACATATTTTTCCCCACAACTCGTGTATAACCATTTTGTTTCTAGGTCAGGAACTAAGTAACACCAATAATATATGACCCTCATGGTCTTCTCTATGCAAAACGGTCCCATGCCCTTTCATCCGTTAATCTATTGTCTCCAATAAATTAAGCAAAATGCTTTTCAGGAAAAAATATACAATAAGAAAACAGTCCAGAGTGGTCAACAAGCTTCAGCTATTCCTTTTCAAGAAGATGATACGAAAAGGATCCATATCTACAGGTATATAAAACAACTTTGGAAAGTCAACTCCAAACTAAAAGTTCCATGTAGATGTCTAAATTTTATAAACTGTAGTAGCATAATAGAATTTGATTTTAGCTTTCCAGTGGAACATGCAAGCTTATACAAGCAAAATTACAGTAAATTTCAATCTAAAATTAGGCTTGATGCCAATTCATCATCAAAACTAAATAAAAAAAGACATTTCATCAAGCAGAACTGTTGAAGTAGGCATAAAGTGGAAGGCAGGCTATTTTCAGATGTATGCGATACAGTCAATGTTATCGAGTGGAAGGAATTTACATCATATATTAAATAAATGTACCTGACTTGGCTGATCACCATTTACAATAGTTTTACTGGTATTAAAGTGAGCCAACTTAAGTACAGTATTCTGAAATTGATTAATATCACATTCAAAGGAGCTACTCTTGCTTCCTTTCAACTTCAACAGCAATCTCATTACGACGTAAAAATGGAGGCGTAAATGGTGGATTGTACTGCAATGACATGCATAGAAAGCACGACAAATAAATAAACCATCCTTCACACAAGCTGACCAAATTCTAGTCTGTTGATAATGTTCTTCATTTTTAGCTAATACTATGCTTTGAAGTTACCTGTGCAACTTCCACTGATGTAGCCTCTTTCACTTGAAATTGTTTATCATTCTTTAGTGCATCCCGAAGTGTTGATTCCCGACGTTTGATTTCCTCATCAGTTACGAAACCTGACTCAAGATCGAAAAGGAACAAAGGTCATGCAATTGATCATCCATAACTTGAGTCTCATGCATTCTAATGAATCTACATGCCACACTATCTGTGCCTCCAACCATAATGAATCATATACACTCACTGCAGCTGAACGCTTCTGGATCAGATCTAAATTCTATACATATTAGTACTACATGCATGATTCCTACTGTAAATTTGTAATGCAAACAATCCTCCAGGATTCTTGATTATGAAGAAAACACTTGACATCTTCTCATGAATGGAACTGAACAGAGGTAAAATTACGTGGATATCCCTCATGCATACCTTCCCATTCTTCAAAATTACGTATCCCAGGCAAGTATTATTACAATTGTACGTTACAACCACTCCTGGTGAAAGGCCTACACTGTTCTCTAAATCCCTACCGTCCAAGGCTTCTCATGTTTAAGGAAGGACAAACCTGAAAAGGCAGTAACTGCAACAATTTTACTTGGCACCTCCTTGATAGTGACAGATGAATCCTTAGGCAATGGCAAATTGGAACCATACTTTGAGGGCATGACAAACGACATAGTCCACTTGTCTTGATCTCCCATCTAAATAGAAAAAAATTTAGCTAATCATCTCTAATGGGAGCAGAAGGTAAAGAATTTTCTTCACAACGAAAACTGAATTAGGGTGTTCATATGCTACAAACACCATTCCATTAAATGGGCTTCAGATTGGGCCTTCCACTGTTAGACATAAACATAAGGCATGAAGAAATCCCATAAAATCTGTTTGCAATAGTTTCAGATTGAATGTGTAATAAAACCCATCAGAATACACCACTCATATTAAGACTTCTCATCTATCAATAAGTCTTTATTGTATCAAAGAAGAGGCAAGTATAAACCTGCACTGCACATGTCACTCTTCTACCTCATTCTTGAAGGCTAAGGAAAACCAACCAAACTAGAACTAATTTTGATAAATAATCCGTTCAGATGCAGCTAATCCAGTTAGTAGAATCTCTTATAGCCCACCCAGGGAACAGGTTCACTCATTTGAGCCATGGGATATAAGTTGGGCCTCTGTTTTATTCTCTGCTACAACCCAAAGTTAATAGCCTGAGCACATGAGAATGCAATAGCCTCATCAAATTGTTGTCTTAGATCCAATTTCAAAGAGCAAAAGAAATCCACCTGCTCAAATAACAAAATCAACAGAACAGTGGATGTAACAAATACAATTGTTTCGTTAAAGTTGTTCAGTCATTGATCTGACATGAATAGATCACCGAATAAATGCTGCCAATCACATGGTACAAATGGAAAGTATGACAATTCGAGAGTATCCGTGGCTACAAATCCCCGAGTACATGGTCCATGGTTGAATCTATGAAGTTATGGTCTTTTTTTTCATCAAATAAAAATCGTATAAGAAAGTAGCCAAAAAACTACATGCCAAGGCCTACATTGAGTTTCTGTCACATTAGCCTAGTTTCTTTTTTCTAGGATCTCAAATTCTCATCCTTGAGTACAGGATAGACTCTGAAACACTTGTGAGCATTCACAAGATTTCAAGACCTTAAATTTTTTATCAGGATTACCAGTAATAACAAAAGGAAAGGGTGAAAACTAGAGGCTGCAAGGAGCATTCGACCATCAGTATAATTTTTGTGTACACTTACACACAAGGAGTAATAAAAGACATGCACAAAACTTGAACAATTACCACTACAACAGAATAGACAATAATAAGAACTGATCCATTCAAAGGTCTTACCTTTGTAGTTATGACAGGGGTCGTCATCTCCATTTTCTCCCCATCAGATTCAATCCTACGAGTAAAAACTGGTGTAGTCATCTCCATTTTCTCCTTCATTGTATTCTGGAAATAGCACGAGAGCATAAGCTCGCAATAAAGGTGATTTCACAACAATGTAATTTTGGGGAAAAAAATATTTCACACTTTTAACTACCTTACCAAACAGATACTCCGCCAATACATTGAAAGATCGAGATGCACCATTAAAATCAAATCCATACTTCCCAGGCATTGTTGTCTCAGCTATAAAGTAAGGCTGTTTCACAGTCACCATCCCATTTCAGATACACAGATATGCTCATGAAAAACAAAGTACATAGCTGTATGTTCCCAAATGATTGTGCAAAGTCGATCTCGGCTCATGGTGTGTGCATTCAGCTTTCCTACTGAGGAAATTCACAAGCACACACGCTACCCCGCGGGGGGGGGGGGGGGGGGGAAGGGTTGGAAGTGACATAGAAGTCTAGAATTCATACCTCAACTTCTCTTATCTCATACTGGTCTGTGCGGCTCAAAACCTTGAATTCTACCGTTTCAAGATCGGGAACTGCCAAGACAAACAAAAAATAATAATCGGTTCTTAAACACAACAAATTAAAATTCGAAGTTCCTCAAACAGAAACCAAATCCATCAAGACGTTGACTACACCTGACATCAACGCTTCTTCCAAATTCCGAGCTTCAAACCTCCTCTGCGGGAACACGTATTTCGCAGTCTCAGTCGCCAAATCCATCAAAACTACAAGAGTGAAACCCCCCAAAAAATAAACTCATGTGAATCAAAGTCGAAACTTAAACGAATCAATGATTTAGAACATAATCGAACATGTTGACGTAGTAAATGTTTTCGTGGTGTGAACATTTACGTCTCTGAGAGAGAGAGGAGGTCTGGGAGGCGAGAGCGAGGACGAGAGAGACTCGAGCTTCAAAAGCGGAATCGCTTCTGGTTCTTTTCTGTGGAGTACTCGAGGAGATTTTGCCAGTGGCCATGGCCTTCACCGACGTCGACGGGGGTGACTTAGGGTTTATGAAAGAGAAAGATGAAGTAGTCATGGATGGTTTGCAGACAAGCATTTCGGTACTCAAGGTTGAGTTTGAAATTCTGTTTGTAAAGAGAGGAGTATCACTGCGGGAGTGGTCGGGAACACTTCTAACTGCCTTTAAAAGCTGTCACGAGTTCAAATTTGGCCACAGCAATTTTTCTTCGTCCCTATCTTAGCGTTGACGTGAATCATTTTTTTTTTATTAAATCAAAAAAAGAAATAGTTCAAATGTACATAAATTAGTTTAAAGGCCTCCGTTAAATTAAAAAATAAAAAATTTATAACTTCTAAGCTACCCAAAAAAAAAAAATTGGTAGGTAATATAAGATCGATCATTAATTGCTTGAATGAATTTTTTTTTTTTACGAGTTATAATTTAAATTTAAAAAATATAATTTTTATGATCGATCATAATATTTAAGATTGATAATAATTTTTTCAATCTTAACTTGCAATTCAAAAAATTATAACTTAGTGACAAAAAATTATAAATTTATTCCATAATGCCTTCAATGTCCTAGTGTTTCCCTTAATAGCCATAAGATATACCAATTTGCTGAGTTATTTTTT
This sequence comes from Ilex paraguariensis, assembly GCA_963454935.2. Taxonomy (NCBI): domain Eukaryota; kingdom Viridiplantae; phylum Streptophyta; class Magnoliopsida; order Aquifoliales; family Aquifoliaceae; genus Ilex; species Ilex paraguariensis. Next base: position 101,938 of record CAUOFW020007425.1, on the reverse strand, counting down.
CTAATATTCTGTATTATCTAATAATGTACGGACTAAATCCTTTGAATTAGCTTGAATTCGAATTTGATTCGATAATTCGATGGATTTAATTTTTGTGATTTATATCCGAATTTATTAACAATTCGATCCAATCCAAATAAATTAATTTACTTAAATTTTAACAAATTAAATCTAAATTTTAACTTTTTTTCAAATAATCACTTGATTTTTTTTAATATTTATACAAAAAATATATAAATATTTCAGATCGAATATAAATATATTCAAATTCAAATCCATGAAATATAAGATGTTAGATTGGAATAATCGATAAAAAAAATATCAATTAATATATGACTAATCGAATTTGTGTTTGGATCGGATTCAGATAAAAAAATCGATCCATCGACAAATCTACTTTGAATAGTCTTTTTAGTTATTGGCCGATCATCTATTATTAGTGTACATAGAACAAAGAGTTCTACTTGAATTCATGGTAAATAATTTATCCAATAATAAAATAAAGAGAAAATATATTAAAGGATATCTTAGTCCATTATGTGTGGAATCATTTTATCTCAACTGATGTAGTTTTAATATTATGCAAAATTATCCATCAAATCCTTATTTTATCCCTTCAATTTTAGAATTAGGCAAAGTCATTCAATATTGGATTAAACAAACCTTTTCCAATTTCAATTGAGTAATTATATATGAGCAATAATGATGAAAGTGACTATGTAGATTGGAGGAATTTGATCAAATACAGATATACTAGTTATTGCATGTGAAGTACAGAGAAATAAAAAATAATAAATATATTTGTAGTCATATCTAAAATCAAATCACAATCATAGAGAAAAAGATAAAAGAATTTAAGTATCGATTTGTAATGGGGGTGAGAGGTGGTGGGCGGCAATGGTGATGGTAGGAGACAGTGGTGATTGTGGTGGGTGACAATGACTATGATGCCAATGGTGGCGGCGAGGGTTGCGGCAATGGGGGTGATGGTGAGGGTGGTGGTAAGCGTGGCAGTGGTGGAGGCATTGGTGGTGGGCGTGGCGGCGGCAACGACAGTGGGGGGTGGTGGTGGCGTGGCAGCAACGGCAACAACGACGACGGCGACACTAGTTTGCAGTGGGGGTGAGAGATAGTGAGTGACAGTGGTGGTGATAGGAGACAGTAATAGTTGTGGTGGGTAGCAATGACCGTGGTGGCAGCGATGGTGGTGACAGCGGCGATGGCGACGACGATAGTGTGGTGGTGGCTGCGACGGTGGTGGTGGCACTAGTGAGGGTGGTGTTGGTGATGGTGGTGGGCATATCGGTGGCGGTGGTGGTGGGCGTGGTGGTGGTGGTGGCGGTGGTGACAACGATGGTGATGTGATGTTGGCGATGGCGGCGGCAATGGTGGAGATGGCGACGACAATGGTGGTGGTGGTGCGGTGGTGGGGGTGCGACGACGGTGGGGTTGAGGGTAATGGTGAAACAGTTTCAAACACTATTTTTTTTTTAAATATTTATAAGAAATAATTTTTAAAAGTATTTTTAAAAAGTCATTTCAAACACACATTAAGAGTCTAATTTTTTCTATTAAATTTAGTGTGTTAATACTAACCGTTAGATTAACTTTAAAATAAAATTTAAAGATATCTCAACCGCGAATAGCAAAAATTATTTTGTTTATCTTTTGAGATTTGTAAACTACTTTATTATATAGATGTTTGTAATTAAACAAATAAAAAACCTAAATAATAAAAACTATAAAGGACAAGCTTTATAAGTCTTGTCCTCTAATTTGATTTTTCTACTAGTATAGTAGATTGTAGGCTTTTCCTTCACCCTTTTGATTATTCTAACAGATTAGATAGTAATTGGGAGGATAGTAAAGTAATTTTGAGCACATCTTGTAACCTAATGCACAATAAGGACTCAAACATGGGTAAGATTCGAACAAGAACCCATGGGGTTTCAGTACAAAAACCCGAAAAAACTGAATTATCCGTCAAGATGTGGAGTATCAACGGCTAGACAGTAAGATCTCATGCACCTTAACTATAGCTTCGCAGTGATAACCTTGATCCAATGTGTAGGATAGGTGGGAACACAACGACCAATCCACATAAGTCCATCATGATCTCCTACAAAGCTATCTATTAATTCATCAAAACCAATCTCTATGTAAAATGGCGAGTTATCTATAATCTCCATATACATTTGGTACAACACTTGAGCATACAAGAATGAACATTATCTGAAATCCAATAACTCAGATAGAACTGATTGATCGTCGAAGATTCTTATACTAACACCATGTCAATAACCCTGCTCACCATAGTTTCTCGCTTATTTTGCAGGAAATCATGAAAAGCCAAATTACCATCATAGTTCAAAGTCACGGCATCGACGATCAACTCGGAGAGCTCCGAGACAAGTTTTCTCCATCCGTTAGATCCTCAATCGAGGGGGTTTTGTGGTTGCCAGTTTTCAAGTATGCTGGTTGAGAGGATATCTCTGTACCCATGAGCAGCAAAGCTCCCTGGAAAATCACGTTTGTTTTGGAGGGCATAGGCTGAAGCACACGAGGAGAATATCTCTGTACTCTTTTGCTTGAGAGAATTTTTCAGAACATCATTCTATTTTCAAATTTGTATAATAGATAAAGCTTCTAAATTATACATCTCATGAAAAACGGCAACATGAATCAATCTAGATGTAAGGCATGATGAATAATGCATCCAGTTTCTATGCATAATCAATCTAGATTTGAGCCATCATGAAGTCATATTGAAAATACAAGTAGAAACGAAAGGAGAAGCTAAACTGCCAAAGCCTCCTGCTGAGCATGCCAAGCTACCACATCTTTGTACGCCAAGTTGCCACCAAAAATATCAAGAGCACTACCCACAGTAATGTCCACACGCCCCCTCCCTGCAACTTTTATCCTCTCCAAATCAGCCATTAGAGTAACACCACCAGCATATGTCACCGGAATCTGGCACACATCCCCGTAAATCAACAATTTGTACAAGTTAGTTGGCATGCACATAAGGCCATATATCAATGCAATAGGTATAACAATGTGATGATCTCAAGTAGCTGCAAGCATTGATTCCATGGTTAAAGTAGCGGACTTCCATTCAAACCAACAAGAATGTTCAATCACAATGAATAAGTGGCCAGTCTGGCTTTGGAAAATTCGTCAGTTTTCTACTGGTCATCATATTTAGGCAGGACCTAAAGACTTAATGTGGACTGAGTAATCATTAGGAAGGCTCTAATCTTTTTGCATCAGTTTGTAAATTGAACATTTTAACATTTCTAGATAAAAAGTGTAGTAATAGCGGGTCCAAAAACTAGATACAGTGTGTACTAGTTAAAATTCATTTACTGCACTCAGCTTGATACAATGGGCATAGGAAGCAAGGATGCAAACTAGTCTCAGAATCAAACGAGAAATACACAATATAATCTCAGATCAGAAATTATTTGTTACACACCGGCGAGTAGCGGCCGAGCAATGCTACAAGCTCTTCATCAATTCCCAGTCTGCAACAAAAAAGTACTTGAAATCGGATCAACTTGATAAAATAAATGGAAAATTAAAATGCAGATTTCAGGTTAAATTCCATTGTAAAGAATTGAAAAGGGTCAGTATTTGGCTAGCCAGTGACCATAAATCTTTTCATGGATAAAAATTTCAGTTCTCAATGATGATTGATGCCAGCTGACTAAATTCATGAATCACGAACTACCATAATTACAGAAAGCATTATAGAAAATAAAAATTACAGCATGGCAGAACCGAGCAGTAAAGGCATCATACATTCGTTAAGGAATTGGTACAGGGAACCAATGATAGTTATAGGACTTACTTTTGTCCTTCAACATCAACTCCATGGACCAGAAACTCATCCGCATAAGAAGCAAGAGAATCCAATACTTTCTCCTCAAGATATACAGTACTGAACTTCTGCCATCTATCAGTAACGATGGCATATTTCCCCTCCTGCACATTAAGTCAATAACATAATCTTCACTGGTTCCAAAATTCTCCAGCAGTTTGTATAATTTATCTTTAGAACAATGTACCTTCTTCCTGCAACTAAGATCCAAGACAAGCCTCTGCTTTCCAACAACACCCACAAGTTCTTTTAGCCTCTCAAGGTCCATTTTTCCATTATTGAATACATACTGCAATGAAATTAATAACAAGTGTTGAGTCAACAATATTCCACAAAATAAGTTACAAGTTAGTCGGGTTTCCTATGTAGAGTACATCCAAATTTCTAGAAAATCCATTCTCACAAACTATACTCTAAACTAGAAGGGAAAAAAATCCTAGATATTTCTTTCAGAGCTGAGGAACTATCTGAAAATCCACAAAACCAAAAGATGACCCTCCATCCTACTGTTTCTAGTTTGATCAAATATGCTTCACTTAGTTATGATTATGAGTACCCACAGGTTCAACTACTAAAACCAATCCACCGTTCACTTTGAGCTATACAGAGTTGACTATGTAATTACATACTTCAGAAATAGGAAGAATATTATACACCATGATATGCATAGAAGACTGACATCATTCTGCCTATTCAATTTCAAGGCTCCAGTAAAAGATCATAGAAAATGCTTATGTGGCTATACCAAACTTCATGAAAACAGGTTATACACACTACACAGTACAGTTAAACAGGGCCAGAGTTTATGAGTCAACCAACATGGCAGTCCCTTTCCAGAGTTTCCCGCGACACAATTATGTAACACCATTGCAACAATACCAAAGCATATAAATCAGGCAGAGATGCCCTCCTTTCACCAAATCCAATATTCTGGTCGTATGTGAAACTTAAAACACAATGCACTGAAAGGATGAGAGAGAAAAAAGTTGTTAAAACACATGTTTTGTCTTCAATATGTAATCACTGAGAACATACTGAGGTGACAATGACATGGCTGGCCCCTTCCTCTATGTAACTCAAAGCATTGCTTGAACTGATACCACCTCCAACTTGCAAACCGCCTAGATGTTATCATCCTCGCAGTAAGTTCAGCAGAGGAAAAATCTGTAAGTTCAGACATTCTATCAAGAATAGAGACTTGAGGTTAATATCACTTAGGATGCATGAGCATGTATAATTTTTTAGTGATTATATAGAAAACTGCTATGCAAGTGGATGATAATTTAACGAGATCACAAATCACAGAAAATCAACTTGAGGCAATATCAGAAGTTGTTGCGTATTTTAGATGATTTCAGAATCAAATTTATGACCAACATTCATACTGAAGTGTCGGGGTAAAATTCATCAACCCAAGAAGGTTTCCTCAAAATAATTAAATAAAAGAAACAAATATGTTGATTGACTATTTAACACTAATTCCAAATCATCCAAACTGGTAATTTTAGCAAAATCTGCAGTGCATTGCCATTGAATTCTAGAAAGACTAACTGAATTTGCCAACAGAAATATTTTATCAAATTTGAACAAACTTATGTTTCAAGTTCCAATTGTTAAATTTCATTTTTCAAAATATATGAAAAATGTAGCTATACGTTGTTGTAAACTAATTATTTTCATAGATTCTGACATTCTGTATTAGCCTCTAGTATAATAGTTCTAATTAATGACAGCGAGATTTCATGGAGCAACACAGTGTATGCACTTTATGAATTAGCACATTGACATGTCTTTAACTGCTCTCTCTCTTGGAATTTGTTCGTAATTCTCTAAGAGTAGGAATGCTCATGTTAAAGAACAAATCAATATGTATATATCATAGGGGTACAGACTGCCAGGAGAGACAGTAACCAGAGCCCTACCAGGATAAGCATGCAATGCTTCAATGGATGCTGATTTGCTCAATGGATCAGCTCCAAGCATTATTACATGACCACCAAGAAGTCCATCTTCTTTATAGAGATATGCATATTCTGCTGGTGATTTGTCAGATTCAAAATTTGTGACAAGAGTTGAATTGCCTTCCTCTGCATCAAGAAGGGTGGACCCAACAATTTGCTTCACTTTTCCCTGAAGTCAAGTAAAAGACCTGGAAGTTAGCAATCAAATATTATATTTCGTCACATGGTCTGAACACACTTTACACTAGTTTGACCTATATGGACCACCAAACAACCATTTGACAACCCAAATCTTTGTTTCACAATAAAGCAACCTAAATCCAACTAGTGATGAATGGAGGGACCCACAATTCATACACTAGTTTTGGATTTTTGTTATGCTGAATTGGGATAAATTCTGACCCTTCTTTGCGCGTGTATCTCTCACTACAGCTTAAAACATCCAATTCAAAACCAATTGAGATTAAGTGGAAAGACCCATAGGGAACTTATACTAGGTTTTTTTTTTTTTTTTTTTTTTTTTTGGGGGGGGGGGCATTATTATAGCAACGAGGGAGAAACTACAAAAATTACAAAATTCCATAAAAGTGAAACAAAATTATTGTCCCCTTGGATGAAAGGTGTGGGTATTCTAACAAAAAAGGTAAAGGATAATCATTTAAGTCGATTGCAATGGACATTCTCAGATGTTGGACAAAAAATATTTATTTATTTTTGGTGCAATTTTGTTTCTCCAACACTTCATTACGAAAACACAGTGGGCATGATGCGACAAACACACTTACACAATAGTCAAGCAATATATATGGTGTGATTAGATTTCCACATTTGGCATGTGAAGCATGTTTCAGGCTCATTTACATGATAGCCCCAAACTAAAGTGTCAACTTTATGATACTTGGGTGTACAAATGGAGCCCCTTTGGTGACGGCCAAAATCACTAGCCCCTGTTCTTATTTCCGTAGACTAAATGGGGGTTTCCTTTTTGGCGAAGCATTTTTGGAAACCTAGAATGAAATTATTTAAAATAGTTTTTAGAGATAACCATGTGTAACAGAAGAACCTTTTTCTTCTTTTTTTAAAAGATTGGTGTGGTTTGTATATATAATCTAATCTTAAGAGAGATTTGTGAGGTGTTAGATAGTGGGTTTCTCTCGTGCACTCTTGGGTGCTACTAGAATCTAGTGAAAGAGTTTTCCCACAATTTGGGGAAACTATTTTTGTGTCCATTTCTTAGTAAATTCTCCAAGCTGAAAGCTGAATAGCCCCAGAACATTGGCTTAGTGCCACAACACAAATTCTTGGTGCATTTCTTATCTTGTGGTTTTTTTTCTTAATATTTTGTAAAATTTCCAGGAACCAGATTGACAACATTTACACTAGTCTTACCTGAAGGCAAAACATGCAGCAAAAATGTGAATCCAACTCTACAATATCAACCACAAAACAAATACTTAAAGAAAATTTTACCAATTCACCACACAAAAACTATAAATACACGTGACTGCATACCCCCTGTATAACGTAAAATGACAAAAATTAAAAAACAACAGACCTTGTGTATGTCGATACAAGGGCGAAACCGAACCCCACATTGGATTAGAAGTCTTTGAGGTCCTGTTACCGGCAAAGGAAAGATCCAATTCACTTATTACAAAAACTCAATGACACTTACAGAAGTGTAAATTCAGATGAAGTTCGAAGCAAACATACTGGCAAACGGAAAAGGAGCACTTGTCATGAACTTTTGCTTGTTGTTGGGACAGTAAATTGATGACTTTAAAGCTCTGTCAATTGACCTGATGTCCCATGAGATTGAAGCGGCTTGCAGTGTCTGAATACTCATTTGAAGTGGAGCAACCAGCTGGAAGTGTGGTCCTTAACTAGCAGGAACAAATCACCAAGACTCATTAAATCATTCTCATCATTTCCGACTGTGAGTGTGTGTGTGTGCGCGCGCGTTTAGGTGATCAGTTTCTTATACATTTCAACAAACACCTTCTGGGCAAGCTAATTGGTAAAGCCGAAACGAAATATTTAGGCGTTGGCTTCCATGATCAAGTACAAAAAGAACTAAAACGCAAGAAATTCTATAGACAACTTCAACTGAACAGATTCAACAAATGGGATTACCTGAGAGAGAGAGAGAGAGAGAGAGAGAGAGATGTCTTCAAGTCGAGCTCAAGTGATTTTCCAATGACGGCGCTGAGTCGGTATTATTTGAAACCTACGGATATATGGGTTACTCCAACGGGCGGGTGAATCTGCACCAGATGGTCCAGATCTAAATCGTTTGGCATAAAAAAAAAAGAAAAAAAAAAGGTTAAACACGACAATTAATCTTGAAAGTTGAGCGCCGTTTTAATATACTGAGGGCACGTTTGTTTGGATGATTTAACATGGTATTGAAAATATATTACATTTTAAATACCAATGAAATTAGTAGTGGTAATAGGAAGTATTTTAATACCCTCTCATATTTATTTGTTTAATAAGTATTATAATAGATCCCACAAAGAACCATCTATTCGATCATATTTTATATAACAAATATATTATTTTACCTTTAATATCATCTATTACATTATCCCGTTTGTGTAACATTTTTGCACAATATTTGGTACAATATATGATATGACAAACCATACAAAAAAATTTTGGATAATGTAAAAAATCAACATAAAAAATAAAGTTGCTACACTATGAATTGCTGATATCATAAAAAAAATTTTTTAAAAAATCGGTGATACTGTACGCTTAAATATAATACAAGAAAAAGATTTATAAAAAAATCGGTAACACCGTACGCTTAAACATAATATAAGAAAAAAAATCAAAATAATTTTTTAAAAAAACGATGACATCATACGCTTAAACATAATACAAAAAAAAAAATTTTAAAAAATTAAAAAAAATCGGTGACACCGTATGCTTAAATATAATATAATTTTTTAAAATTTAAAATAATTTTAAAAAAAAACGATGACACTGTACACCTAAACATAATACAAAAAAAAAATTTTAAATAAATTATTTATATTTGAATTCTTGACAAAAGTGGGTATTTGTGTCATTTTATCTTTTGTACCATCATTTCATTTAACTCCGAAAGATAATATCACCTACAAGGTTTAAGAGACATTATTCAAATTAGGCCAATATTACTAAACAAAAAATAATACTACTTGTAAAATGTCAAACAAGATAATAAGTGGGCTCTAATTACTTTTTCCTTCTATCTCACCCAATAATACTATTTAATACCCGAAACACTATAATACTATGTAATACCCGAAACAAATATGCCCCGATAGTCTTCAATTATCCGACAAGAAAGGGATAGAAAGAAAAGTGTGGATACTATTTGAACCGTAGAAGATGGATCGCGAATTCGGATCGCTCTCCTTCAGCGAGCAAGGTACAAATCATAGAACTGAACGACACCTTTCTATTGGATAAAAAAAAAACAACACCTTTCTGGGTGACAGCCTAGCAAGATGCCGTTGAAGAAACTCCTTAGACCCACTACCCTCAAACCACCGCGCCCCCGTCACTCACCACCACCCCCACTGCTTTCTCCACCGCCAAAAGCCACCTCTCTAACACCTCTACCCACCCTCTCTCTCTCCATACCCACCCCCCAAACCCATACCCAACTCACCCACTTCCTCCAAACCCACCTCAAAACCTCCTTCACTCCCCAAGACCTACTCTCTTTCCTCAAAACGCACCTCCACCACCACCCCAAATTCACCCATTTCGATTTCCATGTCTTCCTCTATGCTGCCTCGCTCGATTCCTTTCGCCACGACCACTCCACTTTTGAATGGATGGTCCGTACCCTTTCTATCACCCACCGTTTGGACACTCTCCGCTCAATCCTCGAATTCATCGTCTCCAACCCCTGCCCTTGCTCTGACGGTATTTTTTCTTGCCCAAGAACCGAACCCATTTTCCGTTTTGCTATTAGCTGTTATTGCAATGTTGGTAGATTTGATGATGCTTTGTTTATTTTTGATAGCATGAAAAAAATGATTGATGGGAAGCCTAATGTTGGTATATACAATACTCTGATTCATGGTTTTGTGAAATATAGAGAGTATGAAAAGGCTTTGGAATTTTATAGTAGGATGATTAAGGACCGGGTTAAGCCGGATGTAATTACATTTAATATTTTGATTAGTGGTTATTGTCGGAATTCGCAATTTGAGTTGGCTTTGGAAATGTTTAAGGAGATGAGGGATAAGGGTTGTGTTCCTAATGTAGTTAGTTTTAATACTTTGATTAAGGGGTTCTTCAGGGAGAGGAAGTTTGATGAAGGCATTGGGATGGCATATGAGATGATTGAGTTGGGGTGTCAGTTTTCAACTGTGACCTGTGAAATTTTGGTTGATGGGCTTTGTAGAGAAGGAATGGTTTCCAAGGCTTGTGATATTATGATTGATTTCTCAACAAATGGTGTTCTGCCCAGTAAATTTGATTATTTTGCTCTAATTGATATTTTGTGTGGGGAAGGGAATGTGGTGAAGGCGATGGAGATTGTAGATGAGTTGTGGATGAAAGGGAATGCTCCAAGCTTAATTGCTTGTACTACTTTGATTGATGGCTTAAGGAGACTGGGAAGAACCGAAGAGGCATACAAATTAATTGAAAAGATGCTCAACAGTGGTATTATTATGGATAGTGTGACTTATAATTGTCTTCTTCGAGATATGTGTGATGCTGGAAGAACAGTAGAAGCAAATAAATTGAGATTATTGGCATCCAGAAAGGGTTTGGATTCGGATGGCATGACCTACAACATTTTGGTAATTGGGTATACAAGGGAAGGTAAAAGAAAGGAGGGGGAAGTTTTGGTAGATGAGATGCTAGATAAAGGGTTTATACCTGACATAGCAACTTACAACAGATTGATGGATGGCCTTGCTAATAGGAAGAATTCTCTTCGGTGACAATGGCATGTTTAATGATGGGCAAAAATGTTGACATTCTCAGGCATCAGTCCGGTGCCAACAAATGCTGGACAGCGTTATTCTTTGGAAAAGAATGATGGGTATACTGCTCTGCTGCTACAAGAAAGCGGATCTCAGGAGATTTGAAATGTGTATATGGGATTGTAGTCAATGAATACGGTATAGTAGATGGAAAATGGTAGATATTGAAATCAAAACAGAAGAAACTATTTCTGTCCATTTGGGTTGTTAATTAATTGGGAAGATTGGTCGGTCTGATATAGGACTGCAACATTGTCGGGAAGCAAATAGCCAGTAGATGAAATGGAAGCATGCCAAGAGTTTACCGATGGTACTTATATTATAATAAAGTAGTTAGATTTTTTTGTCTTGAACTTTTCACGGCTCAGGTCGTTTGAGGGTTATTGATCCGACGATTCTAATTAGACTTTTATTCCTTTTAAAATTTTAAGACTTTTATTTCTAATATAACTATCTTTCTCTCTCTATCTCATACACTCAACTCTCATACGTATATAATTCTCTCTCTCGCCTTCACAAACATTTTAAACACACACTTTTCAATCTCTCTTTCTCTCTCTATATATAGACGAGATTGAATGAATGTCTAATTAGAATCGTCAAGACAAACAATATTATCTCATACTTTCTCTCTTAACATTATTTATTTATCTTGACGATTCTAATTGAACTTATTTACTCAAAACATTTGTATGATTGTATAGATGAGAAAATATTTAAATATTAAAAAAAAATTTCAGGGTGTAGATATTCAAAGTCAAGCTAATCCCTAATAAAAAAAAAATTCAAAGCCAAACTAATTAACAACAAAAAATAACAAGTGATCAATTGTACCAAAAAAATAAAAAAATTCAAAGTCAAGCTAATCACTAATAAAAAATAACAAGTAATATCAATGACCAATAAAAAAATAAGTGAAACTAATTGCACAAAAGCAAAAAAAAAAAATCTAAACCAATTATCAATTTTTTTTTCCTTATTTGCATCGCTTTCCCCTTACTAATGTTCATATTTTTTAAATACTTAAATAGTGCGAAATAGACACCGAAACAAAAAAATGTCAGTTAAATCATTTTTTTTAAATGAGTGAAATTTTGATTTTGTTAATTTTGTTTAATTGCAGCGTGAGAATATTTCTGTAGCATTCAAAAAGTCATCGTAACAGATAATTTAAATCAATTGTCGTTGCAGTTACAAGCATATTTGTTGAACAATGTTAGTTCAAGTAGGCTTTTTATTTTTTTTTTTGGGGGGGGGGGGGGGGGAAATTTGATTTGTAGTTCAATGTGAACTAGACAATTTATTCATTAGATTTAACAAGAGGTTAAAAAATGAACACTCATTAGAAAGAAAAGTCGCAATGAAGAAATATATGGCAGAATAATTTTGTAATAGTGTTAATTTAAGTTCATAGGGATTTTCGAATTTTATTAACATGATATGATTTTTTCATTTCAATCATTGCACTTTTTTTATTTAAGACATTATTGAATACCGCATTTGCTTGACAATTTTTTTGTGTTAAAGGTGTCTTTAGACATGAGTAATGACTAGTGATGGGGTCTCGAAAATCACAGCCCAAGGCTAACGTAAGTGAAGTTATTGGGTTTGGTGTCAGAGCGAGTTTAGTTGGTTGGACTATCTAATCAAAGCAGAAAAGAAGAAGATAAGTGGTTTGTCTCAGTCGATAGATCGAGGGTACGTCCATTGTAATGGAATCTCTTGCTCCTTAATATTGTATATTAAAGCTCTGATGTACACAGACGGGATTCAGGCGCTGGGCCTTTACAGGAGTTGGAATTTTGCTTATAGTATGGACTCGGTTTCTCAATGCTCTCTTTCTTGGGGATCTCCATTTTTGTAGGGTACTGTTCTATTTATATATGAGTCGTCTTTTTTTTTGTGATTTCTGGCAATTTCTTCTACCTTTTATTGATCCTGTGGGGACCTCCTGTCATTGGCCTGCAAAAAGCCTTTTCCAGCCGGCACCACTGTATCCACGATCTCTAGGGCGTTATGTTCCACCTTCTTCTGCCCGCTGGAAGATGTAGCCATCGCAGGTTTCAAAGATAGTCCCCCTGTCCTCTGGACGCGTGGCACGGCGGGTCGACTCCTAGGCAGAGATCCGATTTCTCTTCTTCAAACTATTTTTTAGCTGGTACCTGATTGGGCTGGATTTGGACCACTGCCCCTCAGGTGTCCTTTGGGGCTCGTCCTTTCAGCTCTCTTTCTTGGGTTAGTAGGAGGCACTCCCGGTTGGGCCAATGGACTTTTCCTCCTGTTCCTCATGATTTTTTGGGCTTCGAACTTGTTGGTGGCCCATGCTCAGAATTTTACCCTTATCAACTAGTACTTGAATATGCTATTTCACGTGCATGCTAGATTTTAAGAGTGTGTTTGATATAACTTAAGAAAAAGTATCTAGAATTTTACCCTTATCAACTAGTACTTGAATATGCTATTTCACATGCATACTAGATTTTAAGAGTGTGTTTGACATGACTTAAAAAAAAGTATTTTTGAAACTTTTAACTTATGAAAAATTTTTTTTTTTTGAAGTAATGTTTGGCTTAACTAATTAAAAACACAAGTAAAAGTAATTTTAACACTTAAATAAGTTATAAAAAAAGTAAAAATAATTAACTTTTACTTTTAAAAATCACTTCTCATTTTCTCCTCACTTCTCCAATCACCTCTATGACCATCACCAATCTGTCAGTAAAGGTAAAGCTTCTGAAGCCAACCCTGACGTCAATGACGAGAATACGAAGAAATTGAAGAGGAAGTGGAGGTAGAAGTAGAAGAAGAGCTCGAATAGTCTGAAAGTAATTCATTGCTTCCATAATTCATAATTCGAATAGTTGGTCCCGCCCAACAGATGAATAAAAGAAAACTAGAGTGGCTGAGTAATTTATTATACAACAAGTTTTTGATGCTTGTGTTCATAACATTGATCTTCCAAAGAATGAAAATAAAATATTTTGTATTGATTGCAATCTTTGCTGTTGTAAGCACTGCATCTCTTCTGTGACTCATTGTCTTCACCGATATCTTCGAATCTAGAAGTGCACATATCAAGATGTTGTTCGATTTGAAGAGATGCAGAAACGTATTGATTACTCCAAAATTCAAGTCAGTACATCTCTATTTTCTCTCTCGTGCATGTTCAACTATACAAACTTGTTTATTTGTCAATCTGATCTGAATTCCACATGTTGATCATGAGTAATTTGTTACTCTAAACATATCAGTAAAATTCTTTATTAATAATAGTTGTTAGACTATAGCCATTTGTTAATTTTACTTCCATAATTCATTGCTCTTTCTCACATTTAAGTTTTAGCAAAACTGGACAGTTTGATAGAATGCCCACCAACTATTTGATAAAATGACTTACATGTGCTATGAATTTTTTCTTATATTTGGGGTTGTTAGTTTTCGTGTGTTGTAAAACAGTGGAGAATAGTGTAAAAGTACTAGGATATGGTCATTGGTATCTCATGGTTACCTTTTCATTTTTTGTGAATTTATGTAAATATTTGATAAATTACCACTAAAAATGTATTATGGGATAACTATTGACATTTTTAATAAAATACATGCACACAACACACACACACACACACACACATATATATATATATATTTGATTATGAAGGGCATATTTGTAATTTTGATACAAATAAATACTTTTTTAATTGATCATCCAAATACAATTTTTGTAAAATCATTTTTATTTAAGTACTTTTTTTAATGAGCATTCAAACGATGTTTATGAAAAAAAGTATTTTTTTAAAAAGTAATTATTCAAGATGTACTTTTGAATTTATTAAGTCATCCCAAACACGCTCAAAGTCTAACACATTAATTTTTTTTTTAATAATTAGGGTGAAAATGAGATTTGAATGCAAATATGACAGTTAAAAAATTTGAATTCTCTATAAATCACAAGTTTCATAAACAAGTAGATTCAACATAACATGATTAATAAATGAATCTTAAAAGAACAAAGTTAATAAAAAATACACAAACGATACAATTAATTATTAGTTATATATAATTTATCCACGATATAAATTAGAAAAGACATAATTTGTTGAATTTATAAATAAAATATTTATTTGACACCAACTTATTAAAATTCGGCATGAATTCGCCTCCACGATCGTAAGATGTAATACGGTAGCACAAAATTTTTATCTGCAAAGGTCAAATTTGTAACCTCACCCAACATAATCCTCCCATTTTCCTATCACTTCAGTCATCCCTGGCCAAGCTTGGCAGCTTCTTCACCAAGCAAAAGGATCTCAAACACGGCGACTGAACCCCCCCCCCCCCCCCCCCCCCCCCCTTCCATGGCGGCTGAAACCTGAAAAAGGAACCCAAGAGTCTTCAAACCCTACCTAAATGGCCTTCATGTCCACATGCTTTACTGTAACTACCAAGTCTCATTCCATCGTCTTCTCATCAAAACCCTCAATCTTACTAAAGCCTTCTCAATTCCACACTTTGCCGTCACAAACCCCATTAAATCTCAGTAGGACATCAAATTTTCGTTGCAGTAAAGGATTTGGCCATGTAATTAGGGCGAGTGTCGATGTTTCGACTTCCGCGGTAAAGCCAGGAGGTACGGTCGAGAGCGATAAACTGCCGTCAGATGTTCGGAAGAGAGCGATGGATGCTGTTGATGCGTGTGGAGGTAGGGTCACCATTGGCGATGTGGCAGGCAAAGCTGGGCTCAAGTTGAACGAAGCGCAAAAGGCTTTGCAGGCTCTTGCTGCTGATACTAATGGCTTCTTGGAGGTACTTGTTTGAAATTACTGAGTGCATGAGTGTTGATATTTTTTTTATTGATAAGTGGCACTCTGAATTGGGGGGTGGGAGGGGATTGTTGATTACTAGAAATGTATAGATTTTATGAATTTTGTGCACAAATAAGTAAATATTTGTTGTGCTTTTGTGTAATTAGGGTTGAATATAGTAGGTGTTGTTGCCCTTTATTTTTGTTTAGGCGCTTCATAAAGATGGATTGCTTCATTGTGCTTTTAGCTCTTCTCTAGTGATGAAATGTGTCGTCAGAATGGTTGGTTCTGACAGGAATAATTGTGAAAATTTGGAACATCGACATTTTTGTGAAGTTTCAATTTTTGATTCCTGATCATTTTCTTATACTTTTTCTGTAGTTCTACTCTCTATGACTGGATCATTTAAGAGCCATTTAGGAATTCTTGCAGTTCATTGTTTAAGTTTAACTGGAAAATACACATGTCCTATTTTTATTAACTTACTCTTTGAAGTCCTTGATTTTTTGAGTGCAATCGTTTTCAAGATGGTTTCGACAGGTATCAGACGAAGGTGATGTTCTATATGTTTTTCCGAAGAATTATCGCTCAAACCTTACTGCCAAGTCTTTTAAGATTAAAATTGAGCCTTTGTTGGAAAAAGGGAAGGTATTTGTCCTTGTTATTTCATGTCGACACCTTTTCTTTATGGTCCAAACTGTTAATGCACAAAACTTGTTTCTCTTACCAAATGAAAATTTCTTTCACAGTTGGCAGCTGAGTATGTGGTGAGGGTTTCCTTCGGAACAGCATTAATTGCTTCTATTGTCATTGTTTATACCACAATCATTGCTATCCTCTCAAGTAGAAGGTATTTATTGATCTTGATCCTACAAATCCTCATGTCATTGTTCTGATTTGAATTTTCCTTCTACCTGATATCGAGAATTATTATGATTGTCATTGTATGCAATAGAAATGCATTGACAATGACATTGAGTTCATATTCTCTTCTCGCAACAGTGATGAAGACAATCGTGGAAGACGCGGAGGCAGATCTTATGATACGGGTTTCAATTTTTACTTCAGTCCAACTGATTTGTTTTGGTAATACATCTGACTGATATAATCTTGGATTTTTTTTTTGAAACCTTGACTGTTTGTAAATTTGATGAAAGTCCAGGGTTGTGGGCTAAGAAGTATTACTTGTCAGCCTACCAGATGGTCCCTTGACCCTGGAAATTCAGAGATATACAAAGTGGATACATATGAAGTAATGTGGTTATGAGATCTTCTTATATATCATATGCAACTGGGCTTTGAGATGTGCCTAGTTACTTAGTCCTGTGTAGCTTGATTTATGATGCCAATTGAGTTACCAAGAAAGATCTGCATTGCTATTCTTTACCTGTTCTTCTAATGACATGTTTTTTGGAATGAAGACCAAAATAAATGAATGAGTACTTGATCTACATATTTTTGCGTGCAACAAATAGGAAGGGAAACTATGTTGGCCACTAAGAGTATGTTTTTCCAGTGAGGGCATTGATAGTTTTGAGTGTCAGTTTTTTGGATTTGGTGCTTAAGGGCAACTAGGCATGAAATGATATTTTGGCACTGGTTATTCTTCTAACCAGATGACTGAATAACAAAGCAGGATGATCTGTTTCATCATTCCTCTTTTGGGAGTTTTTGTTTGTTGTATGTTCAGGAATCTATTTAGGAGCATGCAATATTGTCCCAATGTCCAGTTTTGTGCTGTTATGTTAGACCTATTTGCTGTTGGTGGACCCCGGTGAGTATTCACATGTGACTGGTGCAATTCCCTTCTTCCTCTCCCTGGTCTCATTATTCCTTAACTGGGAGTTAAAGCGTTGAATTGGGTAAGCCCAAGTCTGTAAGGATCAAGTTCATATGCAAGTGTGATCTAGCAGTGGTCTCCAGCTCAGTCTCGTATCAGGGGCCAGCCTGAAAGCTTACCAGATTCTCAGTAACTCTATCATGATATTATTCCATGCCAAATGATTGGATTAGGAACTATAATGTCTGAGGCAGTACACAGCTATTCATGTAGTCTTCTACCCTCATTTATGATATGATAGCCTGAAGTCTCTTAGGAACTTTAGATGTAATGGTGGAAGTGCATAGTGTAGTGTACAAGGCTCCATTGATCTTACTCCAATCGGCAATTGTCTGGATGGAGAGGCTTTTTATGCCCTCGCCTTTGAGAGCCACTCATCCCTCCACTCCTCTGCTCTTAGCCAGATACCATCTGACCTAGCAAAAAAAAAAAAAAAGTGTAATTATGGTTGTTTTATCTCATTAAGTATTTGTTTTAGGTACTGGGATCCATATTATTATAGGAGGCGACGAGTACGAAAAGATGATGGTGGGATGAACTTCATTGAATCTGTAAGAGAAAAAATCCTGATGGCTTTTTACATTTTCCTGGTTGCTTCTGAAATCTGAAACATATCAACTTAGTGAAGGTCTGTTTTGTAGGTTTTCTCATTTGTATTTGGGGATGGTGATCCAAATCAAGGTATTGAAGAAGAGAGGTGGAAGTTGGTAATAATTGAGCACTGAATTCAGTGGTCCGTTGCTTTCAAATTTTTTATTTCAACCTATTGGTTCCATGTAGCTAATAACACCAATGATGCATTTTACTATTTTTAGCATTGATTGTTTACTATTCTCCGGTTGGACGACTTGTACACCTTAACATGTATTGTCTACTTATCTGTAAAATAGCCATCATGCTTATAGATCCTACTATTTCCATATTGTTGGAAAGCTGCATCTTTCATGTTCTTTCCTTCCTATCACTGTTGAACACATGAATTTTCATGGCAATGAAGAGCACCCCCTAAAAAATAAAATAATAATAGTAATATTGATTTATTGACAGTTGCCACCATTATTTGTATAAGGTGTCTTCAGACTCATTATTCAAGTACAAGGTGCCACCATATTACTTATTTATCATGTTCTGCTGTAAGGAAGACATTGACACTGCTAGAGACATTCAACCGGAAAACACTTGAGCCTAGTCTACTTGAGCCCAAGCCCGGTTTCGAGCAAGATAATGCCTTGTTGAGTGCATACTGGAATTTATTAAAGAATGGTCCGAGATGCTATGGTGACATTGTGAAAGCATTTAAAAAGAGAGAGTTGTGGTTCAGTGTATAATAACTAGTGGTACCAGAGTAGGCAGTGGTGCAGCCATATAATGTATCAATGTCATCTTTGTGTGGGGCCTCTAGGATAAATAATAAACAGCAGTGCCCTACATTGAATATTGATATTTGATACTGTTTTAAGTTTCTGAGAGCATTGATCTCTATGTGACAGTTTTGAGATAAGGTCATTTACTCACTTGGTATGTGTTGACATGAATTACTGGTGTGCATACTACAACTCACAGGGCATCTGTGTTGTGATATTGCTTACCAAACAAAAACAAAGACATTGATATTGAACTGTTACCTGTGGACACATTAAGCTGTTGTGATCTGGTGTAGTGATTGATTGTTGTGACCAAATCTTCCTGCAGGAGTAGGTATAATCAGAGGTCCATTTAGACAACAGCCCAAGTAGTAAATAGATTTCATGAATATCAGCGCATTCTGTCAATTGGCCATATATAGAAGACAAGAGGCATGATGGATGATTAGAAGATGCTTATTGATTTGGGCAAATGCTCGACTGCACTTCTCTATCAAAGATGCTTTGCTTCTGTGAACTTGCGTGCCAACAAATTTGAGATAGCTAGTTTGATGTAGATTTCAGTATATAGCTTTAAATTTGAATGATAAACAATATATTTGAGGTCCTGGGAAACCATGAAGGTACATCGTCAATGTTTAAAAAAGCTTTATATTAGCAAAAATAGGATATTAGGTTTACAACATGCAGCTGCAAAAAAAAAACGAAGAAGGGATGGTGTTGAGATAGGAATTGAGAAGAGAGAGGCTCGTGGAATCTGACCCCAAACAAAGTTCAACCGAAACTATTCAATGCTGATTAATGAGTATTAGCATTGTTAAAAAATAGTACATTTCGATGTTCCTTAGTTTTTGGGTCTGCCCTGTGCTAAATCTGGCACACATTGATTGGGTTTAGTAGGCATCATGGTTCATTCGAATTTGTGCTAACATCTCATTTTTGAATTATCGGTATGTAAGAATACATGTTTTTTTTTCCATTTTTATGTGGTTTTTTGTGTCTCAATTGCTACCAAATATTGGATTCACCCTATCATGGAACCAGAATTGTCTACTCTGAGATACTTTAGTCAACTTGATTCAACTTGTGCAGTATACGTCCTTGTTCTTTTATGTAATAGGTTTTCATCTTCAATTTAATTTCTGTATTTTGAGTTCATAACTTTTGCTTTCATGCCCTTGTATGCGTGAGCAATTTGTAAGTTGTTATAAATAAGGATTTAGTCATTTTTTGAGATCCTATTTGCAGATTGGACAATACATAACATCAAATGGCGGTGTTGTTACAGCTGAAGAACTTGCTCCATATCTTGATGTAGAAATGGCAGAGAAAATGGTAACTTTGTACTGGACATAACCTACTGTGTTGCAAAAGTATTGCTTTGGTACATAATATCCATGGGCATGGTTAATTTCGTTGTCATGTGGACTTGGGGTTTGTCTCTATATCTGGATTGTGCTTGTTCTAATTATCTTCTCATATTTTATTGTTTTTGGCTTGTAGTTTGTACACACATTCAGTATTTGTCTACGGTTAATTATGTTGCTCTGTTGTTATCTGCAATTATGATACATATGTAAATATTTGTAATCCATCTATTTTTTTGAGCCAGTTAATTTAAGCACCGACTTTCTATTGAGTAATTGAATTTTTAAAACCTTAATGTTCAATATTATCCATCGATGGAAGTTCTTTCACTATTCATTGTTGTTTCCTTGTCTGTTCCAGAATGATGACTCATTCATACTACCTGTGCTTTTGCGGTTTGACGGTCAGCCAGAAGTGGATGAGGAGGTCCGTTCAACATACTTGCAGTAACATAACTAAATTTTGGTTATCATTTATCGAATTTATTGGTCTTGCTTTTAAGCACCTTTTGTGCATTCTCGTATTCAAAGCCTATTTTCCTTTGAATACTGCCACATGGTATTGTCAGAGAGTAATGGGTGTGTGGAAGTAATTGTCTCACAAGTCACAACCACATAAAATACAAAAATGTGAAGCATGCATTCCTTCTTTAGTTTCATTTCCTGAAGTTGGATGAAATGTGGTAAAACATTTTGATTTTTCTGTTGCTCCATATAAGAATTTCTGACTTTCATTTGAGAAAGTGTAATTTAGCTTGAAAGGAAGGCATCTCACACTTGTTTAGAACTTAACCTTACTTCATATTTCCCCCTAAGACATGATGTTTAATAGATTGCATTTTAACCCCAATTTTTGAAAGCTTGAGGTAAGAAAATTTTTTCAACCTGTCTTCCTTCCCTTCCCAAAATTTTCCTTCTTTATTTTCATATCCTTCTTTGACTTCTGCTGAAGGAATACCTTTTATCATTTTTTTTTTTTCTATTCCTTTGTGCCAAACTGATTTTTGTGCAGGGAAATATTCTGTACCGGTTTCCATCACTACAACGTACAGCTGGTCCACAGAGGAGTGGAAGGAAGGAATATGTTGGTAGAAGATGGGCTGATTGGGTTGGAGGGATTGAGAAGTTTTTTAGGGAGAAGAAATGGCAGTTCAGGTATTCTGTTGGAATAAGTTCCTGTCATTGATGTGGATAAGTTTCATATGCATGTCATTTCCTGATATGAGTAAGCTTTCACTTTTCATGATGCAGTAAAACTAGCAGTTCAGAGAGGGCAATGGTCATTGGTTTGGGTGGGCTTAATCTCTTTGGAGTTATTATTCTTGGTACCATGTTGAAGTATGGTTCTACTAGTTTCGCTTCTTAGCTAAGAACTTTTCCGTTATAACTTTCTGACATCTCTGCTTGAATTCTATCTTGAAGGAATATGACAGTTACACCAAGCGGATTTATCACATTTGTGTCTGAAATATTTCCTCTACTTCAGGTGTGTTTGACTTTCCACTCCCTGATGTATTCATTGCTTTGTATGCTTGGGTGGATTCAGTTGTGATGACTTTTTATTTTCTGGTTCCTAATTTTATAATCCAACCCACTAATGCACTTCGTAATACCGTCGAAGTTCAATCATAGTTTCAGTCTTTCAGGTAAAAATTAAGATGCCTGGAATTTCTTTACGGTAACTGAATAGTTCCTGGCTGATTGTCTGTCTGATAAAACATGTCTTTTTACTATATTTGTCTGTATATTAGAGTGTTTTTGAAGTCCAAAGAGAAAATAATTGGCACAAAATAATCGTATTTGTTGGGTGTGAAATTGACTGTTCAAGAAGTTAGACCTGGAGCAATTACAAGTGTTTATCTGTCCAAGCGATATATCCTAGGTTCAAGTCCAGGAGTCAGCCTCCTAAAAAGGGATAAGGTTGTATATCCCTTCTCTGTCTCTAACCCTACAATAGGTGGGAGCCTTGTACACTAGGTATGACCTTTAATTCTGTGTCTGCGGTGAAGTTGTTATTGGACTTGGTCACAATAACCTTCTTTTGAGGTATTAGGAAGTGGTGATTTATGATTCAACTGAACAGTGGCATGGTAGAGAGAATAGTGAAAAGAAGTTGATATATTTGACTGCAAATATTTGGAACAAGGCTTTGTTAAGAGTTGAGTGCACTGTTTACTCAAGTTCTAGTCAAATTAGGCAAAAAAAAAATTGTGTAATTGCATGTCTAAAGTGAGTTGGTAACTACGGTATTGATTATTGACAGAAACCAACAAAATGGACTTTCGCTTGTTCAATAACATTCAGCTTTTTATCAAGTGGTCTTGGATTTGTTTTCTGCAGCAGTTGGCTAATTAGAGGAGAAACTTTGGTTCTTATTTCTATAACTTTGCTAATCTTATGCTGAAGGATTCAAGCTTGTTGCTTTTATTAGAGAACTCAATTGTCTATCAAACCCTATATCCAAAAGTATACTTCCTAAGCATCAATCATTCCTCACAAAGGCTAGATTGCAGCACAAGAACTCTGTTATGCTTTTACTTGCAGTTGTTTCAATTCGTGTTACATAATATTTTAAAATTGACCCTGCAGATCTATGCTGGTTCTTTTTTTGCAATTCCTTTGGTCCGGTGGTTCTTTGTCCGCAAGACCAATGCTGGAATAGAAAAGAGGAACCAAGCAAGAGAACTACGTGCCCAGGCACTTGAATTGCCAGATCTCTCTCTAAGGCGGAAGGTAAACATTAGCGGCCCAACCAGAGCATGCTTCCCAAGTATTCTTACTTCAACTTCTTAATGCTTTATTATCTCTCAGACGAAATCCAGTTCCTTTCGTGTCAGGATATCGTGTACATGGCCTTGAATTAGTCTTTGCTTGAATAGAATTTTGTCTCTCTTAGATTAACCCTCGGATGGACACAACTAACTTGATCTCTAATATGTTCAGCTGCTGAGCGCTCGAGACATGGCCCAGAAGACATTCATTGGTCGGGATCGGATTGTGTATAGTACTGACCGGGACTTGTACGAGCAAGATTACGATGCCAAAGAATGGGATCAGAGATTCAGGGAGATCGAGAAGCCTGATTGAAGAGATCATGTGAATTTGTAATATATTTCTCGTCTAATATATTTTTTTGTGTCAATTGTTGTCAGTCATCGACGAAAATGACTACATTTTGATGATGCTTTGTATGTTTTTGCCCATGAAAGAGCAGTGTAGCGTGTGACGGGATAATTATAATAAAATGCATGCCTTTTCTTTGCCTTTATGTTATGAATTGGTAGAAATATAAATCTGGTTCAAACTGTCATTCAGTTTTCAGGGATTAGAAATTGAAGTACGAGAGTTGCTAGTGTTTTAAACATGAATTTGTATAAATTTACAAATTATTGGCGTGTGCACATAATAAGATTAACTTTTATCTAATTAATAAAATTCTATTTTCAAAACAAAAAACAGTGCCAAATTAATCGCAAACAAAAATTTGCAGGTAGACATATTTTATCCTTATGCTTGAAATATTTATACCTCACGTGTTTTAATTTATGATAAAAAATTAAACAGCAATCTAGGTCAAATCTACAATACTATCAATTCATACCATTAATAGTGCAAATTGAAAATATTTTGTGGAGTGCAAAATAGGATCAGGCCCTTTTCTTTCACCTTTTAAGATCGGGCAAGCCAATTTCAACAAATCCCCCCTCCTGATTTGCCATCTCTCATCGACCTTTTTAAGGAATGAGATTAATGCTTAAAGTAGAGTGGGTTCAGACCTGAGACAATAGGTGCTCATCCATTCAAACAATATGTTGTGAGAGTCGAACTTCTCTAAAATGGAGAAGAGGCAATTCGTCATTTACTTAAAGAAATGAAGCATATCAATAAAAGAAAAGACTAATTATACCATTCACATTTGTTGGATCGGGTTTTGTAACTAGTTTTTTTTTTTTTTTTGGCTAGGAGAAAAAGGTGGGAAGGGGCGACCAGCATAACAACCCCCTTGATGTGACCAAAGGGGTTCCCACCCACTACAAAATAGCCGGTTTGAGGCTTCGTAACTATTTGACAATGTAAATTAATAGTGAATTAGTCAGCCAAGTTTTCTGCACTGCCTTGCTGCTTGCAGAAATTTTTTAAAAAAAAAAAAACACTCCAACACCGTAATACCATAGAGGATGAGACTCTCGACTTCACCCAAACAAATTGCTAGCGCAGATTGTTGCAATCCAACTACGACCAAGTGGTAAATTGAAAACGATGACAATCGATAGAGAAACTGATGCCGACACTTTTGACAATAGCGTAGGACCAAAATATAATATGCTAGGCTTCATGATTTATGGGCAACTGATGGACATCCTCAGTGTAAAATGCCCTTGTAAATAGTCCACTCAAGCTACTAGAGATGCCAGGATACCTGCATGAAGAACACATGCAGCAGCAATTAACGTAATTCCTTTAAAAATACTAGGCAGAGTGAAAGAATAACACAGCTGAAGTCTATGATATCCAGTATCCGCAGAACAAAGTAAACAATTTCATGTACGAAAAGATTTAACAACCAAATCTTCACCAAAAATTTCCACGCTACTTCTAATTCTCTTGATTAAAATTCTTTTCTTAACCTCTAAAATTTTTATCAACATTTGTGCAGTTTATATGGAGAAACATCTAGTCCGGCTTTTTTTTTTTTTTGGTACTTTTATCTTTCCTTATTTGTTTCCCATTAAAATCAAGATTTGGGATATAAAGTTTTGTTTTTTTTGGTGATCTTTACATCTGTTCCTTTTCTTTGGACTGGAGACCTCAAGGATTAGTAAGGGTGAGAGCAAGTGAAAAGAACCAGAAGTGCATTTAGACAAACATAAGTTAGATAATAAAAAAGGCGCACACAAATCTTTAGTACAAACAAATAATTACCCTTAAACTAAAGAAAAGAGTGGAAGGAAATGAAGGCTGGCAAGGAGCATAGGCATCAACAATTTAATTCAAATATAAATTGAATTATGCAAATGTCCATGAATGAGACCTATCTGCTTCCCGTAAGCATCAGATGATCTCATCAAATTTTACATATCTGGACAAAAGTGAAGCCTATTCATCATCGGCCAAAATAATGGGTAAAGGCACCACCTATTAAATAGACTGAGAAACAGGAAATAGAAATTCAATCTAAGAACATGCTTACCTAAAAATATCAATGTCAATAGTATTGCTGATATCAATCTTACAGGACGACAACTGACTTGAGTATGAGATCTTTGATATCTAGCCCAACACTGCTCAAGCCAAGTATGGGAGTGCATGACTCTTGCTAATAAATCTGACCACTGCTGAGGATTGATATATCGGGAAGCGAGCCCTAGTCTTGTAAGAAAACTCTGCAAAGAAAATGCACGTACAAAAATGTGAAACATTTAAAGCACAAAACTAAAAGAGTTAAATAAGCTCATCAAACTTCTCGAGACTCAGATGAGATATTATCCGCAAAGTGTTATGGCAACTATAGATGAAATAAGGAAATATTCACTTCTCCATGCACATTTGTACAAATAATCGGTCGATGGTCATTCATTTGACTTACATTTTGAGTTCTTCCAGGCACTAAAAGCATAATAAAGTCTGTCGTTGAATGGTATTATAACTTCCAATAATTAGATGAATGGAACTTTTGAGTGGATATTTGATCAAGCCAAGTGAATTTTCATGTAGACATATGACCCTGCTACATGAGGAGCTTGTTAACATAATCTTGAATTCAAGCAGTCATCTGCTCTTTGAAGAATCTGTAGACATATATGCCATGCGTGGCTAGATTCCTTACACATGAACAAAGCCTCTCAGAGAAATACCGCTTCTTTCTCCAATTCAAAAAAGGTGCCTTTTTCCCTCTAGAGTCACTTGACAACACCAGCAGCAGTAGCATAGGGTTAAGATCATCCAAAGGGATGATCACATATACCAATAAAAATTGAGACCCTGCCAACATATTTGTGATTACTCTAACATGGGAATGGGATGGCAGAAAGTTAAGACTTGAGGAACACATGCACGATTTGAATGTACAGTACGAATCAAACAAATACTAATGGATTATCACAGAGCATCGGGGACCATACCTGATGATTAGCTAAGTTCAAACAAACCATAATATCAACAATAAAATTTGTCCTTGAGCACTAACACATAACAAATTATACATTCACATATCACAGAAACTGATCCATTTCCTGTGAACGACATAAAAATTGTGCTGCCTCATGAAGGCACTGCTGCAAATTCATTTGATTTTCCATTATGAAATATCACTGTTTAGCTTTTGAACATTCTTTTTCTATCCTCTTTTCTTATTTACTTCAGCAAACATTAATATCACCAACAATCTAAGAACAGCACCATCGCTGTCATCACTGGTTCTTTTCCCCTTACTACAATTAAATAAATTTCATTTATTGACTGTGAAAAAGAGTAAGTTCAGTTTTCTCATTTCGGACAGTTTCTGTTTACATATAATGGCAATACTGAGAACAGATATTATTCCTTTATCTATCTTTTGAATGAATCGAACACTACGTTGTGATTTGAGACAAAGGCCATGGCATTTTTATCATGTGTGCTCAAATATAATTGTCCAATAATGCACAGGAATCGAAATTGAGACACATGCAAGTCTAAAAAAAGAAACTGACATTCATAAAAGACTGTAATCAATATGAACAGAATTCAATTTTTAACAAACATAAAAAAGAATGCTAGTAAAATTTTGCCTAAGCAAATCATTTTAAGTGTCCAGCAGAAGTGACAAGAAATACCTGTGCAGCTTGAGAAACATCAGTGTGTAATGGTGGATGCCTTTGTTCTTCCCCATCTTTCCACCTCTTTGTAAAACTCCTACTGGCCCTATTTCCATATGCAGACAACAAATTCCCCAAGGATCCAAAGACATTCACTTTGCTGTAATAACCTCTAAACTTGTTCTTCTGAAAGAAGCTTCTACATTTGGCCTCATTAGCTTCCAAATCCCAACTCCCCTCTTCATCACATCTGTCAGAAGCAGCCCCTTGAATTAAAGATGGTGCTTCAAGTGCCATTTGTGTGGAATAAAGAGAACCCACCCTCCTTAATTTATTATCCTTTTTATCAAACTTATGGTCTAAATGCACAAACCCATTCATGTTCAAGCTCGTAGTTTCTCGAATATCCTGCTCAACAATCTCGTCATTGAGACTAGATGATGCAGTTGGATCAAGAAACCTTCTCAGTATATTACTGTCTTCCGAGTCAGAGAGTGGTCCATGGTCAACAGGTTTTCCGCCCGAAAGAAACAATGCCAACCCATATCTATCTTGTTCATTCAAGTTTACCCACTCAGAATTCCTTCCTAAGTCTCCTGCCAATATTCCCTCCACGCTTTTCTCCACATTAACTATATGTTCCCTAATGGCTCTGATAAACTGCTTATGTCTTAAAATCACATCTTGCCTCAGTTGAGACTTGTCTGTCATGGCTGACAGATTTACCTCTCTTTCAAAGTCTTCCAGCTGATAAGGACAAGCAAACAATCTAAGAGTACAAAAGAACCCAAAAAAAACAAAAAGCAGCAGCATGAAAGGTAGTAAATACCTGCCATTTTGCTGTTTCAATAGTAGTGACCAGATCACGCCTATGATATTCTACAGAATTAAGTAGCTTTGGCTCTGGATGGTCTCCTTGAACAAGACTTTGCTCATGCAATAGTAGACGAAATATTGATTCCATCCTGAAAGTAAGCCAAAACCCTAAATTATAAAACTGGCTTCAAAACATATACATTAATATTAGCTACTGGCATTCCTCTTTTTCTTTAATAATTATTTTGTCATCCTTTATTTCTTTCTTTTTTTGGTGGATGTGGGGGGGGTTGGCAATTGAGCTCCTACTCCTACCACTCAGTTCTTATATTTCCTATTGATGATAGTAGAGGCAAGGAACAAATTTTCATTTCTCTTCCACCGAGACCTCCGTTTCCATGTACACCTGAAATGTAAATCGAAACAGCCAATGTTTTGGATATAAATATTCAAAATTTTCCTCAGTTTCTATTTTGTCACCGATATATTTTCGAACCATTTACAAAACCTTTAAGTTTTCGAGCTTACCGAAACTATAACAATTTTTTTGATGCTTGACTATAGGTAATTAAAATAGAAGAGGTGAATGAAAGGACGAAATCACTGTGTGAACATTTTGAATTCAGTTTCTAAAAAATTCATCTGATTTCGTTTCATCACCTAAATTTGAAATTGCGAGTTGTAAGAAGATAACTTACCTGTCGGTGGAATCTTGAACCACTTCGGCCGCCGAGAACAGAGGGTCCGATTCCCATTGCTGCAAACTCAACGCCATTGCCTTGATTAAATAATTAAATGGTAATATTTGACAAGTATTCTAGGGTTTAGAGGTAAAGGAAAAGAACAATTAGGATGCTCCAAATTGAAAAGGAATGGAGAGAGAGAGAGAGAGAGAGAGAGAGCTCTGTGTCGTCGTCGTCTTCGATTTAGATGAAAGAGAGAAGTGACGGAAAGTAGAAGGAATCAGGCTTGAGAGAGCCAGCAATGTCGAATCGTCTCGCTAATCAACTGTCAGCCTCAGTTTACATTTTTTCTCAATTTTTTTTTTATTGGACCCGGGGTGCGAAAAATTACGGTTTAAAAAATTTCGCAAGAAAATAGGGTTAAAAATGTCGTCTATAATTGTTTAGGATGTTCTTTAAAAAATTGAAAAAAACAAATTTGAACAAAAAAAGTTAAAAAAAATTAAAAAAAAAATGACATTTTAGTTTTTTTATATTAATAAAAAAATAATTATATATATACAATAAATTAAAAAATTATGTGGGACCATGATAAAATTTTAAAAAGTTGAAAAAAAAGTTAATAAAATTAATTTTTTAAATCAGTCTAAATAAATTTTTTGGGTTCATAAAATTGTTACATAAGCTAAAAAAAAAAGTCAAGATTCAAACGGACATAATTTATTTTACTCCAATGAGAGTTATTTTGATAATAGTATTTAGGTTAGCTTATAGCATTCAAAATAATTTTCAAATTTCAATTCGTGGTGGTTGAATGTACAGCTCATTTCTATCTCTATTATACCTTTTAGTGGGCAATGTTATAGCACTTATGGTATGTTTGTTTTGATGGAAAATGGGGTGGATGAAAAAACTTTTCATTGTTCGGTACGAAAAAAAAGAGTAATGGAAAAGAAAATTAGAGGGAAGGCTTTTCCTTCCCGCGCCACAATTTATTTTCTCCCAAAAAATGGGCGGAAAATAAGAAGAAGCCAACAAATTTTGACATTTGAATGATAATTTTACTATTTTGCCCTTTGTTATCTTTTAATAAAAGTATAAAACCCACTTCTCAAGACAACAAACAAAACCCACTTCTCCATGGACAACGACACACCCTTCTTAGACAATGACAACCAGACGACGAACTCGATCGATAAAATCAACAATTTTTGGACTAGATTTTCGGTTACTTTAAACCAAAGTTGCCATCCTCCAGCAGGCTTGGTATGTTCCTTTTTCCATTTAACTTTATCCTGTAACTGTAAAACTAGAAGTGTTTTCCTTCATTAAGGCCTCTGTTGGACCCTAGTATATATATATGAAACATGTTGGTTTATACATGATGAAATTATACATATATTAGTGTATATATGTGGGTATGTTTATATATGTATTTGGATGTGTAAGTCTTTCAAATGAGTTTTGTATCTCTTAAAGAAATTAACAAAAAAGAAGAAGAAGAAGAAGAAAAGCAGAATTGGGCGTTAGATAGAAGAAGATGGAGTTGTTGGCTTAAATTCAGAAACTGTCCACTCTAGTTTTAGATACAACATATACCTACTTACTTACTGAAATTATAAAGTTAAGTCTAAGGTTTTGTTAAGTTACAAAAAGTCCCTTTTGTGTTTCATGAGTAACAGATAAGTACCTATTGAAATTACACAATCACCCCAGAAAATAATAAAACACTAAATCAGTATTTTTAATAGTTAGAAAATGTTTCTGAAATTGTATATTAACCCCGAACAGTTATGAGATTGTTTTAGAGATTATAAAATTCCACCATATCGCTAGATCATGTGTTTAGAAATTATCTAAATACCCCGGAAGTTTCTAAAACTCACAATATAGAGGCTATCATAAATTGTTAGCTCTTTAGGAGTATATTCCTGGGTGATACATATATATATTGTAAACTCTTTTTGGTTCAATACCATTTTAACTATTATTGTTGTTCAATACTTAATTCCATTTGTTGGTTTTTTATACATATTTTTTGTGTCTGTTATGTTATTACTTTACCAACATTCATTTTTATTCCTGCTTCTTAGCACCAATGTCTATTTGTTGATTATTTCGCGTTCAAATTCAATGTTCAATTTTTTTTAGTTGCACCGTACTTTCAAGCACTGGTTATCCCTAGTATATATATAAACTGGATAACGTATCTTTACCCCGGTCTTAGCAAGAGATTGTAAGATTCTTTGTTTGCTATATTTATCAAATGTTAGATTAAACTATAATATTGCATACTTTGGGTAATCGGTTTGGATTTGAGTCTTTGACATTATTAGTACCTTAGTAGAAGTTTCAAGTAATTATGTGCTTTGTTGATATTCTGATGAGTTGATATGTGAAGTTCATAGCTATTAATTACTTGAGTATTGATTTGTGAAGTTCATGGCTATTAACTTCCTGGAGGTTTCAAGTAATTTTTTTTTTTTCCGTTGGCTTACTGTTATCTATGGTTTTGTTAAGAAGGCTTACTAGATTTTTGCAAAGAAAATTGCAATTGATCTGCGTTCTTCCCTAGTTTATCCATACTAACTTTTCTAAAGTAATTGGTTGTGGGTATTCTTAGATTAACTGGTACTTTTACATTGCTATGGTGCACTGTTTTGTGATTGGTTTCTTTGGGCTTTTTGAGGTCCCAGACCTGGAGAAAGAAAAAGACAATTGATATACAAGGCCTTGCCCAATTGAGAACTAAAACATATTGGACAATTGCTAAAATGTGATAATTAAAAATCAATTTCTAGACTGCCAAATTGTGTACAAAAAATTCTTTGTCTCTTCTGTCATCAAAATTTTCTTCTAATTCCTTCATTTCAATCAATGAAGATTGTACTCGCAACCACAAATAATAATGATGTACATCCCAAAACTATTTTCATATTTTGTATCTCAATTTGATGTAGATGGTTGAACAGTTAAATTCATACACTCTCTAGTACAAGTCTTGTAACCAATTTTTTTCTACAATTTTAAACCTTACAATAGAATTGTGAGATTTTAGGAATTCTTGCTGACTAATTGTTGTTTTGTTACCATGCATTTAGTATATGGATAGGGGAAGAGAGTTGGGAAGGAAACTTGGAAGAAAATGGGGAAGATATTTGGGAGGATAATCTTATGCAAATTTTAAATATTTGGGAACATAGGCGACGCGTGGCTGCGGTTCAAGTTGTTTGCTATTTGGTTCATGTTCTCTACTTGATTGGAATGTCGTGCCACACCTCATACGTAGATCGATCAATTACCCAAAGTAGTGGAGAAAGAGAGAGTGCAAGGCAAGAACTCATGACACAACTAACTCGTACAGAACATTGTCGTGACATCACCCGCATGAGCCCACATGCTTTTGCTAAGTTGTGTGAATTACTCAGATGCACAGGTCGTCTCCATGATAATAAGAATGCTCTTGTTGAGGAACAGGTGGTTAAGTTTCTTTATTTACTTGCACATAAGGTAACAAATCGGGAAATGCAACTATTTTTTCGTCGATCTGGTGTGACAATTAGTCGACACTTCCATGATGTGTTAAGAACTATCATTACTTTGGAAGATCAATTTCTAAAACAACCTACCAATTCAGAGGTCCCCTCTCCAAATTATAAATAATAACAGATTTTTTCCATACTTCAAGGTGAATATAATCTTTTCCCCTTTTCCTTATAAGAAATCGATCTTAATACATTAGATTTTAAAAAAAATTTATACGTTTCAGGATTGTATTGGTGCAATTGATGGGACACACATACGTGTGAAAGTATCTGAAGTTGATGTACCGAGATATCGAGGAAGAAAAAATCATCCAACTCAAAATGTATTGGCAGTATGTTCTTTCGATATGACATTTACATATATTTTGCCAAGATGAGATGGAACTGTATCTGACTCAAGAATATTAAAAAATGCTTTAACTAGAGAAGACAAACTCATAATTCCTCGAGGTAATTAGTTTATAACCATATAAGATTTGAAAATTTAATCATATTTATTAAAACCCTTACTAAATATCTTTTTGGATTTTAGGAAAATTTTATCTTGTGGATGGAGATTACATGTTAAAAAGTGGTCTTATTGCTCCATATAGAGGTGTGTGTTATCACTTGAAAGAATTCTCCTCACGTGCTCTAGAAAATCCTCAAGAATTCTTTAATCATTGGTATTCTTCCCTATGCAATGTAGTTGAGAGAGCATTTGGAGTGCTAAAAAATGCTTTCCCATTATTGGGACTGGTTCAGAAGCTTATTACCCAGTCAATACAGTTACTGAAATTATTTTACCTTATTGTATCCTACATAACTATCTTATGGGAGTTGATCCCGATGAAAGGTTGATTGTAGAGGTTGATAACGAGCTCATGAATGATGAGGTGCACATTGAAGATGCGATTGGGACAACTAATGATGATGTCGATGCTAGGCGAGGAACACTTGTTAGGGACCCTATGGCTTCTAGCATGTGGTAGGACAACATTTCCCATAGGCCGTGATCCATTTATTTTGGTTGTCCTTTAGTTTTAATTTGAAGTTATTGATGATGTTATCACATGACCACTTATTATGTTCTTGAAATTTTTATTATGTTTTGGGAAATTTTTGTTGCAAAATTCATTTTATCTATTTTCTTCTTTTGTTGATAGTATTTGGAGTTTTAAATTGTACAATCGTAGAAATTATTGTGATGAGAAATTAATTTTATTAAACATATCTTGTTATATTATGCAGTGTCTCATGGGAAAGAAATCAAAGAAAAATTGCGATGTTGATGAGATAAAAAAGGATAACGTGATATGGAATGAATATTGCGATGAAGTTTTAATTGATGCCTTGTTAGAAGAACAATTGAAAGGAAATAGACCCAATGGAACATGGTCAACCACTGTCTTTACTAACGTTTTGAAAACGCTTAATGAAAAGCTTAAATTTTCATTTGTGAAGGACCATGTGAAAAATTGCATGAAAACTCTCAAGAGTAATTTTTTTGTATGTCATGAAATTTTCAATGGCTTAACAATGAGTGGGTTTGCATGGAATCCGGAGACACAACTATGGGAAGTGGAGAATGAAGTGTGGAAAAGGCTTATATAAGTATATTATTAACTATTTAGTAATTTTAATATGGTTGCAGATATATAAATTTTCTATGTTTGTTATTGTTTTTTCTCATATATGCATTTGTTATTGTTTTTCTCATATATGCATTTGATTTTTGTTATAGGCTAAACCAAGTGCCGCAAAATGGAGGCATAATAAAATTTGTCACTATGACAAGCTATATGATCTCTTTGCAAAGGACAATGCTACGAGGGAAGGAGCCGTGAGTGCAAAAGAAAAAGTTCGTCAATGGGAAAGAGAGAGAAGTGCTAATTTAATTGATCTTAATGATAGTGTTGATGAATTTAGCTTGAACTTTGAACCAATTTCTCCTTCTACACCTTTTCAAGTAAGCTCTCAAAATGTTGCCACATCCAAAAGTTCCAAACGAAAGGCAAATATGTTAGATGTGATGGATAGACATATTGAACTCATAAATAGTGGAATTAATAATGTGGCACAGGCAATGAAGGAGGGAAATGTTATTGCGGAAAAGGGAAAAGCTATTGTAGAGAGAGCTAGACCACGTTGTTATCCCGAGAGGATGTATTTGCTGAATTGGTAGAAATTGGAGTTCCAAACTTGCTTCAGCTTGATGCATACCTATTCTTGATTAAGAACCAGGCAAACATGAGAGCATTTTTTGTTGTCCCATCAAACCGTCGTTTGGAGGCTCTTGAACAAATTGATGAGTGAACAACTGGCTCTTGAACAACTAAGTGATCTAGATAGCTTTTGAGATGTGTATCTACTTACTATATGTATGCATTTTGGATGATACATGTTGATAATCATACTTTTTTGTGCTAATATTAACATAAGCATGAACCTTATAATGTTGTTGGTATTTTGCAAAGTATTCTTCAGCTGGACTGTTCGTGTTACTATTTATTACACATTCAGCTGGTTTCTTTTAGCTCATGCCTGGGATTTCGTCACTCTGTTAGCTTATTTTCTTCTCCTTTAGTTGCCAATTCAAGTTGGAATTTTGTGATCCTTTTCCAGCTAGGAGTCTTTTTGATGTGAATGAGTCACTTTTCACGTCACTTGAACTGTTCCAGCTGGGTTCCAACTGAGGCTTTCAGCAATTTGTTCTAGCTTGGAGATCTAGGCAGCAAAGTTTTTTTTGTGCAGCTGTGGTGGAGTTCCAGCTGTCTATATAGGCTACTTTGGTCTGAAGTGCATTGTTCACGTGACTGTTCATGTGTCTATTCAGTTGCTGCCATAGTTGGATTTCTTTCAGCTGATCTCTTTGTTTTTTGTATTTTGATGGACTCTTTCAACTGAACTCTTGCTTCATATGGATTCTTTTAAATTGTTGGTATTCGATCAATTTGTTCGGCTGATTGATGACTTCTGTTAGGAGTCTATCACCTAGATTCAAATGCCTTCAAACAGCTTCAAGTATATAAGTGTCTATACCTTTGGAGAATTTTAGGAATTAAGTTTTTAGATTTTTACTTAATTTAATTCCATGTAATTATCATGCATTAGAATTTTATTTCTTTCATTATTGTAATTAGATTGCATCGAGAGGTATGGTACATACGTCTCTCTTGACTAGGTGTAATTTAATATTTTAATCAATAAAATCTACTCGCACCGTCGAGGTTCTCCAAAAAAAAAAATGTAGTTAGTGACTTTTTGTAAGAAGATTTCATGTAGGTTAATTTTCTTTTGCTAATTATTTTTTTACTAACACACAAGAAACACACAAAACGACTTCATATATTTAAAGGGTAGAATTGTAAAATTGGGTATGTATGATTTTCCTTTCCTTTCATTTTTCATCTAATACCAGACGATGAAAAATATATTTCTTCTATTTTTTATCCCTCCTACCAACACAAAAAGGAGGAAAAATAATTTTCTTTCCTTCGTGGATGGAAAGTTTATTCCTTCCACTTTTCCTTCCTTCCTATTTTCTATCATTCGTACTAAACGAACCATTAATTTTAGGGTTGTAATTCAATGCATTATTGGTCAATTTCAAGATTAGATAAAACCCATTTTTAATTTAACCAATGAATTGGATTAGATCCTTAAATTAAAATTTTAAATTAGGTCCAAATAATAATTTTTTATTTAAGTTCAGTTAATATTTTTCATTTTTTCGAAGCACAGAATGAACTTTGAATTAAAGGAAAAATTACATAAATGCCCCCTAAACTAGTCTTTATTTTAAATTAGGGTTAATTGCACTAAAGGCCCCAAAATATAAAATTTATCTCATTTTGATCCTCAATATTTTAGTTGCATCATTTTAGTCCATGAAGTATTTAATGTATTTTTATAAGGTCCCTCAAGAAGATAACATCCAAATTATTAATAGTTTTTTATTATAATTTTGTTGTGTGATACCTAAATATGAGAAAAAATTAATTTGGGTAGCTCTTGATCAAAATTTCGATAACTCATGATTAAAATTGTATAATTTGGGTAACTCTTTAACCAAAACTTGGATAAAAATTTAGTTAAAAGTTATCCAAATTATTTTTTTTTCTATATTTAAGTATAACGTAACAAATTTATAATAAAAAATCGTTAACAATTTGAACGTTTTCTACTTAAAAGATCACATAGAAATATATTCAATATTTCAAGGACTAAAATGATATAATTGAAATATTGAAGAACAAAATAAGATAAATTTCATATTTTGAAAATCTCCGATGCAATTAACCCTTTAAATTATTTGCTGAACTTTTAAAATAACTTCTACTTGACTGTTGTTTCAAAAAAAAACAAAAAATTGTTGTTTCATGGTGACCTTTCCCCCAAGATGCAGTTTTACCAAATGGTGCTTTACCCCATTTCAGAACACAAAGGCAATTAGACTCTGTGTGAGTGTGAGAGAGAGAGAGAGAGTGTTCAATATAAAGATGCAACCAACAGTAAATAAAGTTAGCACTGTCAATCCAGGAAAAAAAAAATCATTCTCAAATGAAGTATTGAACCATCTGGACTTCTTTTTGTTTGAAACCACATTTTTCATAAAATGCTGTGTTCTCAACACTACAATCAAGGATCACCTTGTAACAACCCATTGAACGAGCATGATCTGTGAGGAATCCAACTATTTTCTTTCCTAGTTGCATCCCTCGAGCATTGGAATCAACCACAACATCCTCAATATGACCTACTTTTCCACAATTCCTTATAAACTTCTTTTCAATAAACAGGCTCCCAGTTGCAATAATCTTCCCAGTACCATCATCTTCTATTATGCCTATAAGATGGTCATCACCGTATGAACTAAGATCGTGGAATCGTTCTTGGAATTCCGTATCAGATACATCACCGCAAGTAGTAAGTTGTTGCAGTAATTCAATGAAGCCTTTGCTTTTGTCTGTAATCTCCAATTTTCGAACTCGAAATGTCTCTTCTTCAGCAGAGGAGTTATTGTTCTGCATCTTTTTCCAGTGAAACTTCACACCTTTGTCAGAATCTCTGAGAGTTGGAAACCTAAAAAACAAAAAAGGGAATTAAACTATTCGGAGAGAATTAATTTTGATGATATGAAGCACAAACCAAAAGGCCACAATATCTAGCAAGCAGGATCAATAGACTAAATACTATTTTATACAAACTTTTGAAGTCCTATAATCTTCCGACATATAAACAATTATCTTTTACATTATTTGTTTTTTTTTGGGTTTGGGTGGAGGGGGGGAGAGGGGGGGGGGGGGGGGGGGAGCATATAATACTCAAAAGAGAAACTTCCTCTATATGTTCAGTCTTTCAACCTCTGTTACTCCATAGAAAATAAAATGGGTGGGGCTATTTTCACCCCTTAAATCTCAAAGGCTATTCCATGGTTTAAAGGTTATGAAATCTAATTTTCTCGCCCCCCATCCTAAGCCCACTTTATTAGTGAATAGTGACTAAACACATCTCATTCTACACTAACCCCAATAGGATTAAAAATAAGTTATCCCATTCCATTTTACACCCTCCCTCCCCTTCTTGTTTCACGCTAACACTTTCCTTCTGGCTAGATGATTACACCGTTCAAGCATCAAGGTTATGATAAACATGTTTTTCTGGTTCAAATAAATAATATCACTTTTAAGATGTAAAGGCCATTGTTGCATTAGAAGAAGCACATACAAACTTCAATCTAAATGAGTATTATTAAGAAATTGATGGCATGTGACCACTGTCCAGAAAGCTCCTTTTAAAAATAAAATTAAGAGAAATCAATAGCACCTGGTTCATGGTGGGCATTATCCCATGCGTGCAAAGACAACTGCAAACAATATGATGTCACACAACTTTTGTTTAGGGCATCGAGGGAAGTCTTTCCACATAAAACATGATTTTAGTATGTCAATTAGTTTACGATGTGAGAGGGAAGAGTTAGGGTTATGGTGCTGGCATGCAAAAGCAGAAAGCTAGGGTTAGGGTGGAGCAGGAAGGAGAAAGAAGCTACAGAATAGGTTGGTTAACTAATATTTCATTAGGTCAATCTAACATGGGGAGATCTTAGCTACTTACACAGTGGGTATATAATGGGATGGGAAAAAAACGGACTTCATAACATTGCATTTGATCGGGTGGGCTTTGAGGTTTATGGGATGGGAAGAGCCCCGCCCTATGAAACTCAGGAAACAGACCATGAAAAATCCCGGCACTTCCACTTTCTTACAACACAAACTCAGAGCATATATTAGTTAGATAAAAACACCTTTACGACAACAGAAATAAGTATGCTCCCCTGTTTCTTTGTTCTTCACATTCATGTTTCGTTTCAGGCAATAGAATAGTAAGATAGAACACTAAGAGCCACCTTTATATGAAGTTATGAACATTTTCCATTTCAAGTTTTCTAGCTAATTAATTAATCTGTTACAATAACTCCTTTCATACATATAGTACCCCTTTTCCATTCTAGCCCATATGCCAACGCCCGAACAGTTGTCACCCGAACCTAACATTAACAGCATGTCTTCATTGATAGATCATTTCGCATTTACCTTTTTCCAAATTATTCTACTCACCAAAAACTTGTCCTTACTATTTCAATTTGCCATCAGTTACACGGACTCTTTTTCCATATATGATTCCAAACCTCTTTTAAGGCACAGTAAAACTCAAGAACCTGAATTCCTGATGCATAGGAATTTAGGTAAATGCTTTTCCAATAACTCACCCCACACTACTTACCTAGCCTAGTACATATGCTCATTTCAAAATGTAGAAAATGTTACTTAATCTCCATAGGTATAGATGACCAGACGTAATATATTCGCTTTGAAATGAATCATATAAAATACACATGTGATTAGGCAAGTATTCAAAAAGGAAACACTAAGCAACCAACATGATGAAAATATTGCACTAAAAAGTGCTCAAATGAATGGAGCAACAATTCGTATTAAAAAGAGGGCGAAATCATATGCAGTAGGAAGGGCTCTTTCTTGTTGTTGGGGAGGTGGTCCGGTTAGTCGACCTGAGCTAAGCACTGTTCAAACGGAATGGAAATCCCTTTTTAAATGAAAAATGCTAAAGCGGCAGATCAGGAAGAAGAAGTTCCTTATTCCTGGGAAGCTTTAAAAGAAAGGGAGATTTCTATTATATGATTACCCAATTGAAGTTTGAACAACAAATGATTACCCAGTTGAAGTTTGAACAACAAAAACATTTCAATATTGATAAATTTTAATGGGTGTCAAGCTCCCAATTTTTTTTTTATTATTATTTTTTAATTTTTGGTTGGGGTGGGGTGGGGGGAAATGGAAAGATGGGAAATCCTTTTGCCCAATGTAACTTCAGTTCCGAATATACAGTAAACTGTAAAGAATTTCAAGACTTGACTAAATCAGATGTCCATGAACTAGATTGTTTAAGAAATTAGATCTGGTATATAGTAAATTTAGATGCTCTAAGAAAACACAAGAAAAAACAATCATTACTATGCGTGTCTCTGTGGGCGGGTCCTTGAATGATTATGTACACATCAACAAATAGGGTAAGGAACAAGAAACAGATGAGAACAGTTATTGGGAGATTTACCGTCACAATGGAAGATTGAAATATGTGATGCGGTTCCTCTGTTCGATAGAATGAATGACTGAAAGAGAAAGAACACTCTTATTCTAATTGGCCTAGGAAGCGTCGTAGGTGGCAGGCCACCTGGGCGGCTGAACCTCCAACAGAAAGAGAAGAATAGGATAGCAAAAAATAAAATTAAAATCTTACTGTTATTTATAAATTAAAATTAAAATCTTACTCCGATCATAACTCAATTTTTTTTAAAATTTAAATTAATATTTGAGTAAAAAGATTAATTTGATATAAATGACTCAAATTGACAAGCTCAAATTTAAAGAATGAGAGATTCAAATTTAAATGAAGACAAACTCATATTTAAAAGGGAATAAAGATGATCATTGAATTTTTAAAAGATGGTGAAATATCACCATTAAAGATTTGAGTCTCTCTTGATTTCAGTAAAAAAATGAGTTTGCCTTTATTTGGTATAAGTTTGAGTCAAGCGTTGAAACAAATTTTTTAAACTTTTTTACTCAAATTTAAATTTAAGTCTAAATTTGAGTGAGAGTTGAAAAATACCCTAACCATGACTTATATGTAAACTCAAATTTGAGTAAAAAATTTGATTTGATATAAAATACTCCAATGAACAAATTCAAATCTTTTAAAAATTCTCTTATTGTCCCAAAACTCATTTTTAAATTTTTTTTTCACCAAAATATCTGTTCTCTCATCCTTTTGTTTTATATCACTAGTGAGATTCCAAAGCAGTATCACTTCTAAATTTTCATGTAAAATTTAGGTACAAAATAAGTTTTGTCTTAATTTGATATTGGTTTGGATGTAAGGTTGGTGAGGTTTTTTCGGTCATTTTGACTTAAATTTAAATTTGAATCTACAATTGAGTCATGATTGAAAATACTCTAATTGATGAGACTTTTCCTATCTTTTAAATCTCGTTTCTCAATCCATTTAATCATTTTACTTCAAACTAATAAGTTCACCCATCTATACTCATCTCCTAAGTTACTAAACTTACCGCATCTATATTTACTAATTAAAATTTAATTTTATTTCAACCTACTATATAGACAATGATCAAAATTTTATTTCAGTGTATTATTTCAGTATGAAAATATTTCAGAAATAGAATAAAAATAAATAATTATTTATAAAATATTATTCAAAATATATCAAAACACCTTAAAAATATTTCAAAGGCATTGATTAAAATATATCAAAATATATTAAAACAAGTCGAAATAATATATATCACTTCAGAACATTACAAATTTATTTCAATTACTGTTTTTGTTTTGATTTCTTTGACATATATTTAATAGTTTAATTGAATAGATATAAATGAGGTGAACTTAGTAACTAATGAAGTAGGTATAGATGAAGTGAATTTAATAGTTTAAGGAAGATGATTAAATGAGGTGGGAAAAGAGATTTAAAGGGTTGAAATAGCCCCACCCATTTATAATTTTGAGAATCATTTACGATTTTTAAGGTGATTTATACTTTTTGGAATTCATTTATAAAACTTATAAAATCACCAGAATATTATATATTTTTACCATAAAAAACCCAAAAACTTTTCATATTTCAAAAGAAAGGTATGCCTTTCATAAAAGAAGTATGACCAGTAATTGAGCCGATTATTGCGAGCTCAGTCTGACTGAGTCGAGACAAACTGAGTCGAACGCCAGTCACTCGATTAGTTTACCTATAAATAAGTTGAGATTAACAAACTCGAGCCCAATCTTTTTAATCTCATTTTTCAAGATTAGCTCATTTCTTTTAGAAAAACAAGTCATGCTGAAATCGAATTAAGCCCAAATAGCTTCACTCAATTATTAGCACTAAAAAGAAGGTCAATGTTTCATACTTCTAGCTTAATTTATTTAATGCCCTTGTGTTTGGATAATTTCATATTTATCCCCTCAATTATCAGCAGTAACTTAAAACCAAAAAACAAAAAACGTCTTTGAATTGTAGATAACATTATTATTTGAATCTATGGTTCAGTTTCATACAAATTACTGATTTATCAAGACGGCAGTTCTGAAATTACTTAGTTATATATGCACTAGTGGTAAGAAGATAACAATATTACATTTTATTCCCATGATATAAAAAGTTTTTGCCAAATTTAAATCTTATTGCATAATAAAAGTAAATTCTTTGGACGAAGAAAAAACACTCAAAAAATAAAAATTGGGATTCAATTTAAGTAATGAAATTCAGACGCTAATTAAGTTCTGATGAATGCAGTATTATTTCATCATATATATTTTTTTGCTCGACTAAAAGTAAATAAGTTCATTTTTTCATTATAAATAAAATATAGATGGTAAATAAGACATTTATTTTTGCAGACTCTAAAATGAAAGAATTAACATTTGAGATGTTTTTTTTTTATTTATTTTAAATATCCTTCAAAAGAAAATTTTGGATGATTTCTCTCACTTTTATGCATGCACAATCCACTTTTTACATATTAGAAAAACATAAAATTCATTTAAATCATGTCACTCTTGAGAAAAAAATATATGATGATCCCATAATACTTTCAAAATAGCATAAAAAAAAGATTATGTTATTAAAAACATAATTGAATCTTTTATAGAAAACATTTAATTAAATCAAACATTTACAATTCAAGACTCAAGAGGCTCGAGCTAAGTTTTCATTAACAAACATAAATTCATCACACAAATGTAATTACTCATTCAAAATCAGAAAACCAACATACCCAAATCCACGTACCACCACAAAAATATCTAACTTGAAACAAAATAAGCACTTTTTTTGGTCAGGGGGGATAATGAGTAATACAAATGTGATTGGAGAAAGAAAAGAAAAACCCAAAAGTGTTGGGGGTAATGGAAGCGATATATTAACTACCCTGTTAATCGTGTCGGGTTTTAATGAATTCATATTAAAAAATATTTTACCTATACCTAGTTCGTTTATTAATTTACTAGTCATAACCCGTGTTTGAAGGTACGATAAAATATAAAATTCGAACGCCCAATAAATCGATCTCAATATATTAAAGAACAATTTTTTCCTTCATTTATTTGATTACATCATTTAAAATTTATTTTTACCTATTATTTTTTAAAAAATATTAACAATTTTCTCAAAATATATAATTTGACAAAATTTTCTCAACATGTGTATACTATTGTATATAAATAACATCGAAAATAAAAAACTATGTTAAACTACAAATTAATCAAATATTAAATGATTGAAGATGTGATATAAATGAGTAATGTGATGTTTTTGAGAGGAAAACTATGTAGGGGATAAAATTCAAATTGTTAGGTGTTTTATTATATAGATACACTAGGGGTAACCCGTGCCTGAAGACATGGTGTAACGTGAGTGAGAAATAATGAATTTGAAAGAATAGAAATTCAATATGAATGGTTTTAAGAGGGAACGAAAGGAAGTTCCAACAAATAAGACCAATACCCTAAGAAATCAATTTTAATATGTTAATTTTAGGAGATTTGATATGAATTTCTTTTTCTTTTTTAGGGTTCTAGTACCCAACTTGTTTGACCTAATTAATTTTTTTCATAAATCATTACAACGGGCCCAATTTAGAGTATCCAAAAAAAATATATAAAACATATATAACTAAAAAAAAATAAAACCCACTCCTCTATTCGCCACTGCCAAAGAGAGAGAGAAAGTGAAGAGTGAGAAGAGAAAAGTAAAATTTAATCTAAATGTTTTTCAGAGAGTTGTTGGTAGTTGTTGGATGAGTTTATTTGAAACCGTCGGATGAATATATTGAAGTCTTTCCTATTTTATATTATAGATAAATTCACAAAATATGATAGAATTTACTTAAAAAAATATTAATTTATATACATGTAATCAAAATTGAGTCAAATATAATATAAATTAAAAATCTAATTTATCAAAAAGCATATCGCCAAAATATATTCTATTAAAAAGTTCTACAAATATCATTTTTTTAATTAGTACAAGTTATTAAAAAATTATTAATTTATAAGGATATATTAGTGTTGAATTTTCTTAAGAGATAAAAAAAAAATTAGTCTTGAACTTTTGATTCAAGATACGTGTAAGACATGTTAGTTTGAGATAATTAATTAAATAAATAAAATTAAAATTAATTATATTCAATATAAATGTGTTAAATAACGCTCTTGTTTTTTTTATTTGTTAAATTGATGAGTTTTTTTAATCAAAATGTTATTATTGTGTCTTATAAAAATTCAAAATATTACACTAAAAAGATGATATTAACGACAAATTTGACTCATTTAATTATTATGTTAACGAAAATTCTATGTTCCAAGATCAGCCGTAATCGTTGATAAATTGAGGAAATAATATTAAAGAAAAAATGGTAATTTCTTGACTGTTAGATGAATGAATTTAAAATCGTAGGATGTGTCCAAAATTAACCGTAATCGTTGATCGATTGGGAAAAAAAATATTAAGAAAAAAAAATGTAA
Source organism: Ilex paraguariensis (assembly GCA_963454935.2). Classification (NCBI taxonomy): domain Eukaryota; kingdom Viridiplantae; phylum Streptophyta; class Magnoliopsida; order Aquifoliales; family Aquifoliaceae; genus Ilex; species Ilex paraguariensis. The sequence continues at coordinate 57,788 of CAUOFW020007425.1, read as the reverse complement.
TTTTTTGACCGTTAGATAAATGAATTTGAGAGCGTAAGATTAGCTTGTTAAAACCGTCTTGTTTTATATTATAGATAACGAATCATGTCATTTTCTGGTCAAAAAAAAATTATATTATATTAAGTTTGTATCGTGTATGAATTCTATATAATCGGTATTTAAATAAATCATGTTGTATATTTTTTTTGATTTGTTTCACATACACCCAATTTATTTATTAATTATATGAAATTAAGTCTCCTCATTTACCAAATAGATGATTTATTAAATAATTAAACCCTTTTATTTTACGCCGTATTCACTTGCCAAATTGTAACACCCTTATTAAACATGACATTAGGCACGTGACTTCGTGCCGCAGATGCTGAAGGACGGTTCGTGTGTTGAGCGCAAAGCTAACTGAGCGGATTGCGAAACAGGGGTTTTTCCTCGAACGAACACCCCACTCCCCGGGCGCCAAATACACACACAAATCCGCCATTTTCGATCGAATTTGCCTTTAATAAGTGGCGGCGAAACGATGATTTGAAAGGAGTAAGCGATGTCGTCGTCGAGATCGTTGATACATCGAGTCGCACCTTTTTTCGCAGCTCGGATTCGACAGAACCAGAGGCTTCTGAGCTCATCGTCCTCTGCTCTTCCTCAACACCAATCCTTTTCTGAAACTTCGTCTCTCGATGCCGTTCACCTGACCGATAATTGCGTCCGGGTACTCCTGTTTTTACTCTCATTTACATACAAAGATTGTTATAGTTATACCTACGTACGTGTTCATTATATTGTGGATTTGTGGTTATTGACGTTTTAATTGAATTTCTCACTCGATGCAACAACCAAAGTATGCGAAAGATGATTAAAGCCCTATCGATGACGCTCGTGTATGTGCAAAAAATTTGATTGATCGAAATGTGTTGTAGTTTGAATTGGAAATGAAGACCTGGGTTATTGGCAGTTTTGCGATAAATTAGTAAAAGGTGGTGAGCATTCTGGAAGAATATTATGTGCAAATAGTGATTTCTAAGGCAAGTAAAAAAATTATTCCCATCACGTATGCTGCTTCGATTGATTTTTCTTCATAGTTTTACAGTCTTATCGATTTTCTTCATTTTTAGTCCCATATCTCAACGACTCCACCTTAAAACCTTTCACATATTTTAGCGGTAAATTTTTATATGAAGAACTTGGTGTGCCTGAATCATGCGTTGATAGGGTGTTGTGCCAAGTTTGAAATATTGGCATGTGAAGTACTTGAGTTTGTGTTTTGGATAATTTTGTCATGATCGAATTGAATCAACTTAATGAATAACTTGCAGAGAATGAAAGAATTGCAAGCAGATGAAGCAAAGGAAAGAATGCTTCGGCTGAGCATAGATGCAGGTGGATGTTCTGGTTTCCAATATACCTTCTCACTAGAGGATAAAACCAATACAGATGACAGGTTCTCTCTTGTTTTATTATTCCTAGGAATTTTTCTTGTTGCTTTATGATTTACTGCTATGAAAACTATTGAAATCAGCTTGCAATTCAGATCATTCTTTTAGATATTTTTATTTGTTATCCTTCAGTGTCGTGTAGGATTTTTGAGAGGGATGGAGTCAAATTGGTGGTCGATAAAATTTCATTGGATTTTGTCAGAGGTGCTACTGTAGATTATGTTGAGGAGCTGATCCGTTCTGCATTTCAGGTAAATCTCCACAGTTGTACTTCTTTTTGTATTATCATCGCGTGCCTTATGCCTGCACCCTCGTTATAGAAAGACTGTCTTATCAGATAAATGTATTTTGAGAACAAGCCTTAAATCAATAACTATATTTAAAACGTGTTTTGGGGTTACTAAGTTCATCAAAACTATCTGGTATGGTTGTCTAGTAAATAGTAATCATTTCAAATCTTTGAAAGCCTAACCCAGACATGAGTTTTGAAGTATTCCTGTTCAGAAAACACTGCAGCAGCTTCACTGTGGTTCTAAATTATATCATCTGCAAGAGTAACAAGTGGTCTAAAATAGAACTGTGAAATATACATTTAACTGAGGCAAGTTGTACACTGGTTTCAATCCATTTTGGTGGACACAATTCTTCAATTTTATCTGGTGGACTGGTTGATTGCAAATTTGATTTATTTATTTAATAGTAAGAAAGAGAGATGTATTAAAAAGGGCCAGGGACTATGCTATGAACTTTTATTAAACAAAGAGTCCACTTCATGTGATGGAAATTACGGATATTTAGAGATTGCCAAGTGTGTCTGATTTCTTTTGTTTTGTGTGGTTGTGATAAGTCTGGCGAGTGTGCAAGATGTTGAGATAAGACAAGAAAATGAAATTCAGTTTTTTTTTTTTTGTTTTTAAGTGTCTGGGTTAATGTCCTTAGTTCAAAGCCTTGTTATCAGTTGCATTGAAATAAAATTCGGTATTTCTGTCCTTTGTCAAAGAAAAATTCAACAGTTGTTCTGTCAACTATAAAAAAGGACTGGGTCCAATTATGGTACTTCCAATTTGCTTTTCGGCATTGTACCAAGACTAATGTTGAAGTTTTTAACTCATTTGGTGAGGTTATTACAAAGTGGGTTGTTTCTAAATCGATCCCAATATTTTCAAATTTCATGTTAATTTTTTATTTATTTTTTTGTAAATTGTCCCCATTAAAGTATGATCGATTCTAATTTTTTTTGTTGTAACTTGATCCCATTTAGTTATAATTTGACTTGAATGAGTTGTAATTAACCCTTGTGTAGTTAAAAATTTTGGTATGGTGCATCCTTCTGTACCATAGTCACGCCCAAAAGGGGCCTTGTCCACTTTGCTATCTTCAGTTGAATTTTAGGAATTTTTTTTTATTAGAGATGCAGAAACAGGATTAAGAGTAGCTAAATAAATTATTTGGCGCATGATCTTCATTCATATGATAGGCCTATTAGGATTCAGAGTAAGCATGTGGCATGTTACTTCTGCGTCGTGTTTGAATGGCTGGATAAGGTGGACGGATAGGATATCCAACTCTTATGAGTGGATGCTTCATATGACGTAGCGGGGTGCATCTCTCTCTTGCATGGTTATTTAGCTTTTGCTCTTTGGTGCCAGTTCTTTATAGCTTGATACTGTTTCAATAAACCCTCTCAACCCGAACCCTCTTCCATGTCGTTCTACCATGCTATTATTTAAGTTCCTTTTTCGTGTGCCAGGTAGCTACAAATCCGAGTGCAGTGGGTGGATGCAGCTGTAAAAGCTCCTTTATGGTCAAATAATAGTTGGCTGCACTGATGTGAACCAGATACTTCCTCTATAAATCCAGCACGGTTAAGAGATCACCAATTTTTGGCTTAAATGGGTGAAGAGTTTTGATCAAGTTGCCGGTTATGCTGATTCATTGTGCAATTACAATATAACAAGTATCTATCTCGCGGTGCAATAACTAAATCATTCTCATACAGCTCATACTTTGAGTTCTCAAAATTTTTTGCATTTCACAATAATTGAGACTCATTTCAGGGAAACCCTTCAGTTATTTGGCCCCATTTGTTCAGGGCTGGTTGGTAACTAATGGGTCTGAAGGAGTGCATGTTCAACTAATGCTTGGAAATTTGTTACAAAATATGTGATTCCATATAGCACATCTGCAGGGGTAGCATTAGAGTGGAAAGATTCTGCATAGTAAACGACCTAGACGCCGACCAAATGATCAGTGAAACTATATAATCGGCCATTAACCGAATAGATGCAGCTTAGAGTTACAAAAGCCAGGAGAAATCTAATCCCGATTCAGTATTATAATTTGGGGACAGGTTATAACACAATAAGATAAAGTTATGGAATCAATTCAAGTTTTGTAGGATCAATCACTCCCATCTAGCTCCAATCAAGTCGTATCTTTTCCTGTTCAAACCTTAATTTGACCTGATTTAGTGGCAACTTGTCTTATTTAAATCATGATTTGAACTGTCGCACCATAGCAGACTTGCAAACAAGAGAACCACCACTAGAAAAAATCGGCTTTTATAGACCACAACTAGAGTATCTTCCAAAATCAGATCTCAGAATTGTGTAGTTCAAAACAGGAACTTTAAAAAAATGCAAACAAAATGGTCCGAAAGCAGTATCAAAAATCTAGCTCACTTTATACTCGCTGCACCAGCTCAGAGTAAGTAAACAAACTTCTTAAAAGATACGCTGTGTCTTGCCCATGGTGCTCTTCAGGTACAAGCATCTCACCTGATTACATGAACAAAACAGAAGAACAAGATGAATCACAACAAAGTTGTTCCAGTAAGAAAGCACCAAAGATGGATATATCATATCAAGTATGCAAAAGGAATGCCCAAAAAAGGAAATTATATAATAATCATTGTTATATGGTAATGACCGAATAAAACTACCACATTTATGGCCTTCCATTGTCTACTAAAATATATGTTCCCAGCAGCAAATTCAGGCTAGCACCTTATTCATGTAAAAAGCTAAGTTATTCGTTTAAGTCCCAGCTTATGTGTTTGTCTAGGTGGGTTTTTCTTCATGGTACCCTCATTTGTCTACAAGAAGTAGTTCGAACACTCCAGCTGTTTTTCTTGTAGCCAATTAAAGATCAATGCCTTATAAGAGAAGAGGTATACCAAAATGGTGACTCTTACCACATTAAACACTTGCCAACTGACAAATATAGCATAAGATTTGGGTGAAATGCAGAAACCTTAAAAATGAAAAGGACTATAACAGCACAGGGAAGCCAAAAGCACATAATTCAGATACGCCAGATGTGATGAGCAGATATAATTTAGAGCAGTAACTGTAACTACGTTAGCTAAAGATTGTTCTCGTCCAATTAAAATGGCGAATGCTAACTTACATTTTGCCAATTCTTCTTCAATAATGAAACAAGAAAGTTCACACTCATCTGAACATTCTGGAATATCTGTTTCTCTTCCATGCTACAGTTTCCCACAGCAACACCCATACAAAGAACTTCTTAAGTTGAAACTTCACAGTAGCTTTTGTTTCATTAACTTTTGACTCCAAGGATTCCTGATGAGTCACCAGAGTTCAAATGTCCTGCTTAGTGTTGTTAACTAAATCAAAAGGCTCTTATTATTAAATCAAGCCATTTTTAAGGTAAAGGCCTAAAAGCAAGCTTAGCAAAAAAATTGAATTGAAAGCAGAAAATGTAACATGATTTCTGTACAAGGTTAGAGCAAAATCAGCAATATTCTCTGATTCACCCAAGAAAAGCATGAATATCGAAAAATAGTCACAAGTCAATCTTACAAAGTCCTCAACTCAACACAATCATAACCAACTATTTGCAGTTGACTACATGAATCTTGTTTTGCAAGTATGATCAATCATAAACTATCAAAGGGCCATAGAGTCTATTAACACGGAAGTGAATGTTATATGTTTTTGCTATCTTATTCAAAGTTAATTTTCATCAATCAATATCTCTCGCATTATTATCTCTCCATCATCAGTTATTTTCTCAGTGTTTTTAATCCGATAAAAATTAGTCAACTAATCAAGATACATCCCCCAAACACTTCCAAATCTTAGTTTGATCACTTGCCTGCCTTATTGAGACCAGGTCCCAAAAGACGAGGGATCTGCTTGATAACAGCTTCGGATGCTAAGAAGGTATGGTACTTCTTGGCTAGCTTCTTGACCAATTTCTTGTTTTTGTTGAGCTTCTTCAACCCTTCCACATCCATATACTCAAGTCCAATCTTCTCTGCCTGCCATCAAACAAAAAAGGTCACATCAAATTAGTGTAAAAAGAAGTGTCTCCTGATTTGTTTTTGCTAGGATGTACAATGGAATTATTTTCTTCATCAAACAGACCTCATGTTTAATTGACATTGGAAAAATGCTTGAAAAGAAGAGTGCGTCAAACACCAAATTGGAGAATTTGCATGACAACAGCACTAAAGAAGATAAGAAAATAGTGTGCAGCTACGACCTAGGGTTGAATCCTATATGCATGCAAGGCTGAATTTTGAACCAAAAAAAGATGATCTAATAACTAATCAGAATTTTTTTTTTAAAAAGAACCATCAAAATTCAATGTCAGGTAAAATAAGTCCAAAAACAGATGCAACTAATGGTCCCAAATTCATGATTCTTATGGCAACATAAGAACCAAAAAACCAATAAACCTATATCGCGGAAGGTCATAAGGAGGGTAAAATGGTTTTCCCATTTGAGGCTTATGAAAAGAAGGGGGTTCACAAATTAAAATATGAAAAACAGAAAGAATAAGATAATAAAGACACACTCAGACTTCAATAGCAGCATCAAAATGAGAAAAACAAAATGCTTGCTGCAAAATACATACAGTTATATGCAGATGTTTTGGCATGGCCAATTCCAAGAGGTAATTGCAGCGACTCAACTCCCCAAGGCGATAGGATATGAGAACACACCCTTTGAAAGCATATGATCCTCCGTGCTAAAGGAGTCCAACCGGTGCACAATCAATGAGGACTTGATATGTGTCAATTTATCTTTGAGTTTTACAAACATTGACGAGTTTGGCTTTGGCCTTACCTCATTGTAAATCATACCTAAAAATTGAAATGCATTTGGAGATTTCACTTTTGTTTCACATTATCACCATCAAGAGCAAAAATCTACCTCTTCCACATGTTGAGCATCCCCAAGCAGGCAAACCTTCATCTTGGGATGAGGAATGTGTGGCAATTTCACAGAACCACTGAAACGCTTGTCTTTCTGGGGATCATAATTCTTCAACCCAATCTGGAGCTCAATGGTCTCAGTGAAGTTACGATTTTTCTCCTTTGCTTCACCAACAATCTGGGAAATGGCCTCTCGGACAGCATCACTTTGTAGCTTACTGAAGACCAAAGAACACAAAAAGCAAAACACAGATACAAGTCAACATATTGACCAGCTACATCGACCATACCATGCCAGTCCACAGGTTACAGTAAAAAAAGCATGCAAAATGCACGACAATTTTGGTTTATCAAGTCTTCTTTCAACACTTCGGGGTCTTGCCTCAACAAGAAGTTGAGATGTAAATACTTAGGAGGTGCTTGGATGATATATCAAAATGCAATCCCCCGCTTTTCTCAAAAGCCATTTCAGGACTAGTTTAAGAGTATGCTACAACCCACACAATTCAAAAAAAAAAAAAATGCTTTTAGAAACAAAGCACACTCACATCATTCATTAACCATGAAACTTCTACAGTATAAAAACTGGAAAGATCCGCACAGATCATCTATATGAAACAATGTTGATTCCAAGTTAACAAGTGCCCAATAATGCAATCATCTTAAACACACTAAAATGACTTATCAAGTCTAGAGCCCCATACAACGATTGTGTTAGTATCTGCTGAAGATGTTGACCGAGACTCAAGCAAGACAGTTGCATCTCCTACGAATTCTCAGGTCACTTGACCCTTTTCAAATTCTGATTGTAAAGTTAAGTAACTAATATAGGCGTTGTAAACCTGAATAAGGTCCCATTTTGTGCTCTGCTCTATTATACTGTAATCCTATAAATAGCAATACAATGTACTGAGTTTGGTGTGTGAGCCAAACCATTCAAATCAGTCTCTTGACTCTCTATTTCAATTTGTTCATCTTACAGGACCCATAAACCATCACACACAGTATAATTAAGGTTATCAGGAGTGTCAATCCTGACTTAATTGTACACAATCTCAGTAACTTCAACGTTATCACATACGAAGAAATGAATCAGAAAATATGTCGGCTGTCTAAAAACTGGAAAAGACTTACCTCATGTTGAAGGTTGTGTCCTCTCAAACGGTTCCCCTGTAGATATACTTATCCTGTTAAAAAAAAAAATCGAAGAACATCGATAAAAATCGGAAAAATGAATCAGTAAGATCGAATGAATGAGAAAACAACCCGAAACTGTAAACTTATACAAAATACTTAGAGAGATCAAAGAACATATAATATAAGGTGCGACTGATTTGAGAGAGAGAGAGAGAGAGAGAGAGGTCGAACCTCAATGGAGTGCTGAGCACAGCAGCCCAGCGACACGGGGAGAGAGAGTGAGTGGTATATCAAAACCGTCGAGCCGTATAAACCCTAGACACGTGCTAGGGCTTTTCACACGAGTCCTCAGAGGCTATAAAATGTCTAATTTAGCCTCTTTATTTTACAAAGTTCCGAAGAATAGAACGAGCGAAAATGAAAATGATAAAAAGTGAAGTAAAAAAAAAAAAAGAAAATGAAAAATATATATTTTTATGTATATATTTGGTTAGTATGAACAAATTATGAGAAAGTTTTAAAAAAATTTCAGTCTATTATTTTAAAGAAAGAAAAGTTACAAGAATTTTTTTTAATTATTTAAATTACCCTTAAGTATATTAAATTGATCGAAAGAAGTAAAAAATATTTATTATAATTAAAATTAATTTAAAAATTTTAAAAAATAGCTCCTAACCTAATTTTAGGACAAACACCAATACTAAGTTCTCAAAACTAAATTATATGGTTAATCAAATTCATATTAAGATTTTTTAAAATTAATAACCAATCAAATATTTAAAAAAAAATAAGGGTAATATTGGAAGTTAATTAAAGATTACAACTTTCTTGTATTTTCTTGTACTTTTTACAAGAAAAAAAGTTAATTAGTTATGAGAAAATCTAAGTATGGAAAAAATAATTTTTTTTCATCATTTTCTATTTCATGTTAACCAAACACATAAAAAATTTTAAATTTTTTTTTTCTTATATTTTCTATCATTATCCCAATAAACAAACGAACCCCAAGAAAGATATAATGGAAAGCGAAAAGAATAGAAAATGAAGTAAAAGAAAATATATTTTTATGTATACATTTGGTTAGAATAAAAATTTCTAAGAAAATTTTAAAACAATTTCATTCTATTATTTAAAAGAAAAGAAAGTTACAATTTTTTTTTAATTATTTTAACTTGGTCTAAAGAAGAAAAAAAATATTTTTCTTATTATTCAAATTTTAAAAAATTGGCTCCTAACCTAATTCAGGGACAATAATCGATTTAAATCCTGATCTCTAGACCAAATTATATGGTTAACGTAATTTGTACAATTTTTTTTAAAATTAATAACTAATTGAATATTTTTAAAAAATAAGGATAAAATGAGAAGTTAGGTTATTGAACACAACTTTTTTGTTTTTCCTTGTGTTTTTTATAAGAAAAAAAAGTTAGTTAGATGTTAAAAACTTTAAGTATGGAAAAAAATTATTTTTTCTATAATTTTTTATTTCATGTTAAAGAAATACATATAAAATTTTAAAATTTTATTTTTCTTGTATTTTATAACATTATCATACAAAACAAACAAACAGACCTTTAAGGAAATGAAATTTTTTTTTTAAATATTGTTGTCAAGATGTATTCATATCATTGTATTAATTTAAATTCAAATAGAAACTAAAAAAAATATTTACTTATGAAGAGATAACTCAAAGTTTTTGGGTATACTATTCAACATTTTGACTTAAACTTTTCCAGTTGTATGACAATTTGTTATCTTTGTCTTATTTTTTTTATTAAATATTTCTTTATTATTATTCGGTTGAGTTGATTTCAAGTAATAAAAAAATAAAATCCAATATGTTTCTAAGTAATATTGGATTGTTTTTAAAATTTAATTTTATCAATTCCAAATTCATTAAATCTCAATTTGACATTTTAAGCCCAATCCGAGAATTAAATTTAAAATTCAATTTTAATGTTATGCCACTAAAATTAAATCTGAATTTTTTTTATTGGAATTTTCAATTTTTTTTCTGTAAGCTGAATTATCTGAATTCAATTTTAAAAATCCAATTATGATCTATATTTAAATTAAAATTTTCTAATTAATATTAATACTAATTTTATGGGTTAGGTTTTTTTCAATACTTTTCTCTTTTATTTCTCAGATCATTCATTCTGTCCTGGCACGCGCTCACCACACTCCATTCGCTGGTAAAATAGCACCGCTCACGACGGCGCGTGCGGCTATACTCTGTGGCCGACTTCTACCTAAACCCTGAAGTCAATCTCGGTACTGTGTTCAATTTCTGTGGAATTCGGAAAATGAGTCTAATCGATGAGAGCTTCGAATTGAGGGAGATTCAGAGGCTTGAAGGCCATACTGATAGGGTTTGGAGTCTCGCTTGGAAACCTGCTACCGGAATAGGTGGTGTACCGGCTGTTCTGGCTTCCTGTAGTGGCGATAAGACCGTCCGAATCTGGGAACAGAGTCGCTTAACCGGTTCTTTCGAGTGCAAGGTTTGATCTTTTTCTCTCGATTTAGCCACCGATTGGTTGCTGAGAAACTGCCGGAAACAGATGAATGAAAAATTGTTGTTTTTTTTTTGTTGTAATGATTTCTAGGTGATGGATATAACCGCGCAATTTCTACCCCAGTTCTGTCGTTGAAATTTTCGTTCTTTCTTTTGTTTGACTTGTGTTTGGGATGTGAGAAAATGGTTAGAAAAGAAAATCAAGCATTTTTTTTTATATTATATTTATCTCTGATGTCCTCTTAATATCGGGTGGAAAATAGAATTTCTAAATCACACGTTTGGAATTACATGAACTATGCTGATTTGTTGCATTTGGCAGTGGTCGTTCGGAAATTTCAGTTTTATAGTGTTATTTTACTTTAAGTCGCTTGACTAATGAATATATATGTTTAATGCTTGGGCAAACCTAGGGTGTACTGGTTGTTAAGCCAATGGCAGGGCAGGTAAGTTGGTATGGAAGAACTGCTCCGTTGCAAGGGATGATACTCTATACATGTTATCGAATGAGGTTTATGAGCAGTACTTTGACCGCGAGGTGCAATCAACACATGGCATGAAGTGATCTCGTTCTAAACGAAACTACTTTTGCTTTTCATAACCAAAACAAAAGAAAGTAAACATATTCTTGCAAAACCATTGGAAAACCAGATCCTAAATTTTAGACTTCTCATTAATTTTAAGCCCTTAAACTGGAAACCTCTGCTCGGTTATGAACCCCTAAGGAAAAACTTTTTGGAGGACAGCACCAAATATCACGTAAAACTTATTGCTTTAGGCTGTATTCGTATACTATCAATGGAATCAAGTGGAAGGCTAAAGTTGAACCTTTCAAGACTTTATTTTTTCTTATTGAATGCAATCTTTTCTAAGCCTTCCTTCTTCTCTAGACTTTGCTTTGCATTTTCATTAATGATGCTCAGACTACAATCATGCAGGCAGTTTTAGAAGAGACACACACTCGCACTGTTAGATCATGTGCCTGGTCACCATCAGGTAAATTGTTGGCAACTGGAAGTTTTGATGCCACTACTGCTATCTGGGACAAGGTTGGCGATGATTACGAATGCGTGTCCACTTTAGAGGTACTATTTAATACTTAAAATCCACTAATGCGGTGTGTTGGCATATACATTCTGTTGTTTTCGTTTTTGAGCAGCAATTGTGACTTTCCTCTGATTAAAGTTATGCATGCGGTAAATGCTAGGGCCTTAAAAAGTTGTACTTATATTGTGATGTTTCTTTTATTGGGTTTAGACATGTGGCCAAAAGATGGTCCCACCTGGGGTTATTCAAATCTTGACCTGCTAAAGTTATTGGAACACATCTATATTTTTTGAGGGCTGAATACATCTATATATAGAATGAATTTTAACTTGGGTCGTGCATTTCCCATGTAGGGTCATGAAAATGAAGTGAAAAGTGTATCTTGGAATGCTTCGGGATCGCTGCTTGCAACTTGTGGCCGAGACAAATCTGTTTGGATTTGGGAAGTTTTGCCCGGAAATGAGTTTGAGTGTGTTTCTGTATTGCAAGGACATACCCAAGATGTTAAAATGGTCCAGTGGCATCCATCTATGGATATTCTGTGTTCATGTAGCTACGATAACACCATTAAGGCAATTCAAATGTCCTGTTCTTTCTTACATTATATCCACATTTTCGCTCTCTCAATGGAAGCCCTATAAAATGTTTAATCATCTCAGATTTCATTTTTAAACTACATAAGTTGACATATGGTTGATTAAATGCATTAAATGGTATGCAGGTTTGGGCAGAGGATGGTGACAGTGATGATTGGCATTGTGTGCAGACGATAAATGAATCTAGCGAGTACGGCCTCAATTTTATTTCTTTGAACTTTAGTTGGCTTGTGCGAAATGAAGAGTTTTTTGTAAAAAGCAAAATATTATTGACAGAATATTACAGTAATGCCAAAGGGAGGAATATCTTCAACCTAAGTAGGTGTCAAATGCGGATTTCCATAAATTATTTGATGACAGAAGTTTCATCAGTCATTTTGGCGTGTTTCACTTTCAATGTGATTTGGTGGCGGTTCTCTTAATTAGTAAATGCATCATCATTTGTATGAAGATACCTTAGTCTTGTCCTGAATCCCAATCATGCGCATGAACTTTATGTGCAATGCCACAGGTTTCTTTTGTAGCAGGGTTATATTTTTTGAAGCTTGTAATCAACCTTTCTTAAGATATGTCGAAATCTTATGCAACTACACCAATTGTCATTTCAGTGGACACTCATCTACAGTCTGGGCCCTTTCTTTTAATTCCAGTGGAGACAAAATGGTTACCTGTAGGTATGGATGGCTCGTCTCATGTTTCTGTACTTACTAATTGAAATGAATATTCCTAGCACTGATGCACTTTTTGTACATTAGAAATGGCAATGATAAGTCAGCCATTCCCAGTGAGGAATAGAATAACACTCATAAGCTGAACACTAGTAAGTAATTTTGCAGTGATGATCTCACCATCAAGATTTGGGGTGCTGATATCATGAAAATGCAGTCTGGTGATGGCATTGCACCTTGGTGAGGAACTTACTATCTTATGTGCTTGATTTTCTTTTGTAGCATTGCTTGACGTTTATGCGTGTGCGTGTTTGTATTATATTGCTGTGCGAGTTATGTCTTTAGTTTAGAGTTTTTGTTTGTCTTCTTTAGTTTAGAGTTAAATATTTTACATTATGGGTAGTTGCATTTGGCCACCTTGTACTTAGGCTGTTACACTGACACATCACCGCCCTCACCTATAATTCGCGACACTAATCTCCTTCAACTTGTGACCAAAGTGAAAAAGGTAACAGAGATAATGGTTTTGACTAGAAGTTAAAAATGCCCCCTTTTTGTTCCCATTTTATTTGGGATGCCATCTATCAGTCAATATATATAGAGATTATCTATTAATATATGATAAGCTATGGCTATGAATATATTATGTAATCCATGCTTTTCAAATTATTTTTGTGAAGAGCTAGATTTTCTATTTTGGTGATTCATATATTTAATCTCACAAGCTAGGGTTGTGGTTTATTCTTTGAAAAAGCATTGGTTTCGTGGATTGTGTATGACGCATATACCTAGGGATTAGAGTTGGTAATTTGAGAATTATACATTCAGGTTGAATATGCATAATCTTCTATTAAGTATGTGTTTGTGTTGATTACCCTATGCAAATTAATAAGTTAGTTTCGTTTTTTGGTCTGTTTCAGGAAACATATCTGCACTCTCTCTGGTTATCATGATCGGACAATTTTTTCAGCGCATTGGTCAAGGTAGCAAGAATTTATACAGTTATGGTAATTGTTTAGTCATATGCTTAGTATGTGCTCTGATCCTTGTCGTGTTTCATAAATTAAACACCCCCCTTTTCTTCCCTTTGTCACACAAGGGTAAAAGATCCTTAAATTGTTTCCTTGTTAGCCTACTCATTCATGGAATGGGTAATTTGGGACTACCCTAAATCCATTTCACCCTTTTTAACAGTTGTTGAAATTTGAATATATGATTTTGGTGAGAGATTGAGTCTGAGTTCTTGGCGTAAACACCCCACTTTCTAGTTGCATTAATATGGAATAGTTAAAGCTCCATTGTCACAGCTTAATCAACTGAGTTGTGGATTGTCTCCTCCTCTCTTGATTTTTCTATTTATGATGTGCAACTATGACAGGGAAGGAATAATTGCTAGTGGAGCAGCTGATGATGCTATACGTCTATTTGTTCCAGGCGAAAATGGTTTGGTACTAAAACATCTTTCTCATTCATTGTGATTTCTGGTCTATGAACCAGAAAACTAGAAGGACTAGCTTTATATATATTTCGTGTGTTGTTTTGTTTCTTTAAGTCTTACTCTATTGTTTTCAATGCAGTAGAGCCCAACTGTTTTTTCACTGCCTTTAATTTTGTGTGAAAGTAAAGTTTACTTTTCATTTGTGTTGTTTGTCGAAACAGTTATCTAGGTGGCTCAAAGAATTCTTTAGATGGTTATATAGTCACTTCTTTAACCCAGCCATAACTTGGGAGTTTTGGGAAGCACTTTGTATTTGTTCACACATTAAATTATTTTGCAGTAATACCTTATTTTGATATTATCAATTGTTGCTTTGGAAGGATATGATTATATATTGAGGGGGAGTTGGTTTCCTCTTCGGATTGCAAATTTGACTTCCTTTGTTTGTGTGAGGCTCTTTGGATATCTATACTTTTGATCAATAGTTGATAGTGCTTTGGGTGTCTAATTGATTTCTCAAAATAACCATTCCTCTTCCTGGGCACCTTTTGTTATGAGATATCCTGCTCTGCTAACTTGGCATTGTTCCTTTCCCACCTGATGCCTTTAGAATGTGGAACTGGTTTGCTCTAAGGAGGAAATTCAGTGATACATGACCTCTCAACTTGTGCAATACAGATGTTTTCCCTCTGCTTCAATATCACTGTGCTTCTTTTGGTCAGTAAACTTATGATCTCCTCCTGTTCAAAAAGAAAAAAACTAATGATCTACTATCGGTGATGTTGAGGGTTTGTTTTTTCTGCTAGTTTAAGAGCAAGCCCAATGATATGCCAATGTTGGTTAAAATACCTAATACACCTTATGAAAATTTTAATTCAAAGCATAGTTTGAAGACTTTGCAAATACATACAATTATATTCACATAATAGAATCATTATGTGATGATTGTCCTGATAATTCTCTTTCCTCTTAATGATCTGGGGATTTCTTGATGAGCCGACATAACAACTTGTTGTAGTATGTTTTTCAATTCTAGGGATTGCATGTGACATGAAATCTAGTATATTTCACATGGCAAAATGGTAAAAAACTCGCATATGCTATCTGCAGGTATTTCTCCATCATTTTTCCCTTGTTCAAAGTTGTCAGTTGTAGCAAGTGTTCTTGTGTTTTTGCTTGTTTTGCATTCCTGTTATCGTTTTCCCATTTGAAATGTGCACCAAAGTCAGTTCGGAGTGGTGCTGTAATTGTTTTGATATTTCAAACTTTCTGACACCTCTTGAGTTTCTACTTCCTTCCTTTACTAGATCTACTCTTGGAGTCCCCCAATAATACATTATTTATAGCATCATTTTGGTTTGTTTTAATCCTGGCTTGGCTGCCTTTCCAATCCTCCTCTTCTTTATTGTTATTATTGTATCTCAATTAATACCATTGGTGTCATGAGTATGAGAAAGCTAGCCTCCTCATCTTCTCAGGGAGAATTAATCTGTCCATATGTTTAGGAGTATCCCTTGTTTTGCCAAAATGCAATCGACACCATGTTTGCCAAAGTGGGTTTTATTACCCTCTTCTCTGGGTATATATTTAGGGATATTTTGAATTTTTTTCCTTCTTTTCATGAATTGTTGTCTTTTCCTCTATGCGCCCAAAATTTTAGGTTATTCAGTAAAAATGCAAGCCAAAGGTTTATCCTTCTCCTCGTGTATGAAGAATTGGTGAGGAAATGAATTGTAAAACTAGGAATCTGCACATCCATGGTGTATCTCAACTTTCTTCTTTAATCCCATTTGATGTGTCAAACACTAAAAGCTTCTCCTTCCATGTAAGCTCTACATGAATTAGGGAGAAACAAAAAGGCAACACGAACATGACTTCTTGTAAGTGACTCAATGACGGGCAAGTTGTCCCTTCTGTTGATTCTGAGTCTCAGGCTTACTACTGCTATTGTCAAATATGAACAGTTAGTGTGGAGAAATTTTGCGGAGTACCACATAATTTTTAATCTCTTATACGTTGAGTGGGATATAGCGTATCTAAAATTCAACTTTAATGCATCGCGGGCAGTTCGACATTTGTAAAGAGGTCATGAAAAGAAGCTACTGATAGGATTTTCAAGTATTGAGGAATTTGGGTGGTTTACTGTCATTAAGTTTAGGGGACAACACTAAGCGATGTCAAATAAAAACACTGAAGATACTGGTGTGCTATCTATTTGCCCATATGAATGGTTCTTCAATATGTGCTGTTCATAAAGAAGATATGGGTTTTATGAATTTTCTGTTCTAAGAATCCTGTATATCTGTATTGCCCTTTTCAGTGTCAGTGAGATAACAAGGACTTTGTTATGTATTTTTGTCACAGATTGATGGACCTACCTATAAATTGCTTCTGAAGAAGGATCAGGCGCATGACATGGACGTAAATTCAGTTCAATGGAGCTCTGCGGTAATTTCAATTCATACATACATTCATAATTTTATGAGAATCGGTTAATTCACTCGCACTTTGACATAAGATCTCATGTGATATGGATGTGTGGTTGTGGGGGGATCAGTTCTGGTTATCTTAACCCTAGGTGTCCTTGGATTCACAATTTGGACGTCCAGATTACAGCCTCCTGACAATTGTGTATTGGTTCTTTATTTGTCCAGAACATATGTCTCTAAACTAGTTGGCAGAAATTACCCAGCAACAGTTAGAAGGATTCCTCTACCAATGCAACACAGTCAACTTCATTTGTTAGAACAGCTTCCTTTTGAGTCTCTGCACCTACCCTCTTTATTTTTGCTTTCTAAACCTTTGTTTTCGGAAAATAGGATTTGGATCAGGCTTGTCCATTTTTATTAATTCCAGGGGTTCTTTGAATTTGAAAGTTATCACTTAGTAAGTTTCCATACCAAGGCTCAATCCAATCGAATCTGTAGCGTCTATGCTAACCATTCAGATAGAATCATCAATGTGATTAAGAGTGAATAGCACACATATTACTCTGCTGGGTGGGAGTCTCTATGATATCCCTATCCCTTGCTAGTCCATCTTAGGTTCTCCAACCTGATGCTTCTGAACTTGTGATAAGCAGGTACCAGAAGTTCATAAAAGTCATCTTATGAAAATTATCTACCCTAGTATTACTGATCCACCTTTCAAAAGATAGATTTGGGAGTAGAACACACCATGTCAAGGATCAGTTTTCCCCTTTCTTTCTGTAGAAATTCCGTAGTGGATTGGAGTCCTTTGACCGAAGATAGTTTGCTTTGGCTTTTTTCTCTCCATCCACATGGGGCTAAGTCATACTTTGCATTGACCTAAAACGGGTGGGGAGAGAGAGGAGAGAGTGAGACGTCCTTGTTTCACAGCTTAGCTCCCATACTTTGTGAATGTGTCGAGTTCCTTTAGTCCTCATTTTAGACTCACAGTAGAGAACGTTTAGTGTTTATACATTTTCCATTCATTGAAACTTGGCAGGAAAACAGGCTACTTGCTTCTGCAAGTGATGATGGGACCATCAAGATATGGGAGTTGGCTCCTCCATCCGGGAAATAAGCAATTTTCGTTGTAGTTCCGTTTTATTGGGAATCAGTGGAGATGCTTATCAGTCATCTCACAATGTTGTAGAAATATCATGTAATTTGTTTGGTGATGTCAAAGTTTTGATATATTTTCCAAAATCTTGTTGTAACTTATATGGTCCAGCAGAAGTATAGATCATTTTGAAAATAATAAAAGTCGGTGCTCAATTTTATATATTATTTTCTATGGTAAATTCCTCTGCAACTGAGCTTGATTCGGGCCTCTCTCTCTCTCTCTCTCACACACACACACACACAGGTACAGACAGTTGGATTTGTATGCTTTGTTTCCTTTGGAACCTGATTATGTGATGAATGTACCGTGCGCTATGCCACTTTGTAATCTCAATCACCGATTACTTCGTAAATAGAAGCCACTGGTTTACGGATTTCACTTTGTTTGAGGCACACAACACCCCCAAATCCACTGCATTGTATCCCTTGCAAACACATTACTTAGCCTTTGTGCAGTGGTAAGATTATTTTATTTTTTGTGTTTGAGATCGAGCCGTTGAAACAGTTTTTTCGTATGAGATGGTAAAATTGTTTACATATAACTCTTTCAAACTACACTACGACGTGGGTGTGGCAACCTCCTGCACTGTGTTGGTTTTTACTAAACAAAGTTTACAATCTTGGGTATAGGACATTCTATTGGGGGTGTTAAATCAGGTCTTGTGTCACCGGATGATGGAGGAGCCAATTGTTGATACATTTTCCGGACATTAGCTTAATGACTGCAATTCTCATATGGGCATAGGTGGCTGTACACCTTGTTTTATTTTCCGGCCTCGGGGAACTTTACTTTAAGGGAAATGGATCCAATCAAGAGTACTCCTTTACGATTATGTTCCGTTGGTGAACTTCTCGCTTTAGAAGTTTCTTCTTGTTTTGCTTCTTCTAGTGTCTCAATGACGGTCTTAGCTATCTTTTTCAAAGATAACTGATTTGTTTGAACTTCAAGGATTGATCGAAAGAGAAGATGGAAGGTTACTTCCAAGTCTCTCACCTCATTACATGCAAACAACTATACTTAACAGTCTTTGGTTAGATTTTGAACCCTAGTAACCCAGTTGTATCACGTCAATCAGGGATCAAGTCCCAAGACAAGTAATTAGTATAACAGTTAATCGAGTTGAAACTTTCCAGTTTTGAGAGACATTGACAAGTTGATTATATCAGACTTGAACTTGATTGTTGAGTTTGAATTCTCTCTCAACCACGACTCTCTTTTCTAGACGGTACAATCATGTTTAGCTCGACTGATTCAGCTCATTTTCATACTATGAGGTCGAATTCTAAATTGTTCTGGGATCAAACCCTAAGAGGAGTAATACAATTGATTTAATTTGAGAATACTGCGGCGCCTCATAGGCTGATAGGCCATTAATCGAGCTGAATCTTCTAAGCTTAGATCTATCCAAATTGGATAAGATAATTATAACATACTCGAACTCAGTTTATATTATTGCTTAAGCACAACTCTCTTTCTAGATCATATGTTCATGATCCTTTCAACTCAACTATTCTTTGTTGTAATTGATCGAATTTGAGCTTAGACACGAAAAAATCCTAAAAATACAAGCACGATAAGAATCAAGCGTGACATTACTTAGGTTAGACAATTTTTGGTTCATTTTTTTTAATATGAACAAGCTTGAACAAACTAAAATTAAAGTCAAAGAACTTGTCTGTTCTTTCGAAATGTACTGATTAGAATAGAAGTGCTATCATAATAATGATCTACATAAAAGAGGTGCATAGCCCAATATCTTCATACTTAGGTGCATTATCAATCATCCAGATTAGAGAGCGGGTACAAATATTGCGGGAGTCCCATGCTTTATTTTGTTCAAAACAAACAAAAAAAGAAATAGGAAATTCAAATCTTAGGTTTTAAAACTCAGCTAGCACCTGTTCTCTATCCTTAATCTCCTAGAATTTCTTCCACCTTCAACCAAAGCTGCACGAGCTGACATTATGCTGTTATTCATCAATGAAGCATCAAAGGCAGTGCAATCAGTCCAATCCTTCAACAGCTCCTCTTGGCCCCATATCTCCGGGATCCAAACCCTCCCCGCCACCTCCATCCGGTGTCTCTTCAGCCTCTCACGGCCACTGTCCTCCGCCATTGCCTCGGTGGAGCTGGGTGGTGCATTTGTAGTGATCACGTCCAGTACTGGAGTTGATGTACACCCTTGTAGTACTGAAGTTGCGTCATTTGTTGGTTTCTTTGATTTAGAAGATGGGGTTTGAGGCAGATTCTGATGATTATCAACCTCTGAAAATGGCCTTTCTGATTCAATCTGATCATCTTTTTTCTCAGTTTGCTTGAACTCCGACGAAACTGAGACAACTTGGTGATGAGACGCATTTTCACCACTCTTTGAGCCCATGTTTGTGGGTTGTTCTTCAGCTAAAATGGGGTATGCTTAAAACTCTCTCTCTCTCTCTCTCCTGCGTTTGCTTTCATTCTTGTGATGAAGATTCCATGAAGCTTTAATATTGTGAGGGAAGAAAGCGAAGCAAGTATGTGGGGGTGTTAGTTTACACGTCGCCACAGGAGTTGCTTTTTGTATGGTAAGTGACAAATGTACGTGTCTTGTTTGAGATTGGGTGCCATTTTGTGTGGTTTAGTTCAACCTTTATAAACTTCTCCCATACAACAGCAATAGTACACCCACGTTTTTTTTTACCAAATTAGTATCCATTGTTCCACCAACTACAAAACATTCAATATGCCCTGGCGGACGCGCTCTTAACCTAATGACTTTACACGTAACTTGTGTTTGAAATCTTGATAATTCGCTAGATTTTATAATTTACACTAAATATAGCATTTTTCTACGTTCTTTATCGATGTTAGAGTCAAAATATCTATTGTCGGGAGTCATTTTAGATTCAAAAATACAAACACCTCCCGTGCACATTTTATATAAACAAAATTAACTATATAACTTTTGAATAACGCACCCATAACAGAGAAAAAAAGCATTCAAAAGGGATAAAGAGAAACCCTAAAGAGGGCTTAATAGCATTCCCTAAAGGGAGAGCATAAAAAATCAAGACTACTATTTGGTAAGGATCGACTCCTTGATCTCTTCGGTGACAGAATCCTGAGAGAATGGGACCAAAAAAAAAAAAAAAAAAAAAAGAAACAAAAGAAAAAAAGATGACATCAGCTGCAATGATGATGTGGTGTCAAAGGTTATGCTCAATATTTTTTTCTTCGGAGGACACTTAGAGGTTTGCGAGACCCATTTTTGGTATTTGGCCAATGAAGATTGAGTATTTGATATACTGGTGGAACTTTGGGACATGGCCTAGGGTGTTCACCTTACTTTACGGATAAGAAATATTCTCTTTCGTTTTCTTATTCGATATTTTACAGAAGAGTTTTTTCTTGGCCTACCCTACCCGACAGGTGTGATATTCTTACCCGTCTTCCTATCCGATTAATCGGATAGGAAGTTAGGTAAATATTTTTGTAACAATTAATTTTTAAATCATTTTAACAATTTAACAATACAATAAATCAATTAACACTAAAATCTAAAACAACTATAACAAGAATTATAATAAAACACATAAAAGTATGAACATCAATCTACCATAATTGTTACACAAATACAATAACAATTAATTTAAGTTTAAATTTTAAACCATATGAAATATATTAAAATCATAATTGCTCCGCTAGGATTTAGGATTTTTTTGTTTACATATATATATATATATATATATTAAAAAATTATTGTAGGTAGGATAGGGTAGGGTAGGAATGCGGAAATGAATGACTATTTCGAATTTTTACCCGAAAATTGTCGAAAAATCAAAAACTCTTCCATATTCTTACTCGATTTTTACTGCTACCCGTTCAATAGAATAGAGTAGAAACTTGAGATCGATCGTTAACTTGTCAACATTTGTTATTGGCATTAAAAATCTCAATCCTCCATGTCCACTTCTTTCTGTGGCCATAACTCTCTCTTTCTAATATTGAGTTTTTTTTATCGATCTATTTACATGGTGGAGTGCGACGAAATTTAAACCTTCAATCTTATAATTTAACAGTGAAGACAATGATTATTACGTCAATTACTAACCTTAAAAGTATTGAATTTAATGAGAAAATTCTGTTATTTTTCTTTTTTAAATTATTTCTTCACCCCTTACTTAAAATGAATTTATTTTGCTTGTGAGAATAAAAATGTCTTGAACTGGTCCCTTCATATTGTATCATGGTGGAAAATCTGTCAAAAAAAAAAAAAAATCAAATTTGATGGTGCATATGCTGATAGAAGGCCAAATGCAGTGGGGGCCACACACCCTAATATTGTGATGAATACCTATGCATGTAAGTAGTACACATTTGTCTTATAAATATTGTGTCTCATATTCACCTAGTCCAACGTCCACTAGCCAGTATCTGGAGCCAAGTGGAACTAGGATTAGATATCTCACTCCAATTGGGATTAGGTTTAAGTAATACATTAGGATTATTGACAAATAAAATATAACCCTATTGAGATTTTCACATAGCGAAAAGACGTTCGTAGAAGATTTTTTAATGAATCACGTAAATCTTGTGTTCTAGAATGAATGTTCTTGATTATTTCTGGTACTACGAAACGAACTTGTGTCCTTCAATTTGAACCACAAATTTTAAAAAATTTGTTTGTAGGTTATCTTCCATTCATTCCAGACCATGGGGGGTCCAAAATATCACTAGATATATTTTCCAACTTGAAGGTGGCTAGATACATTGAAAAACAAAAACAGAAGGACAAAAATGGAGCAGAGGCTAGTGGGAAAACGAGAGAAAATGATAAAAAAAAAAAAAAAAACCCTGTATTTTTCATTTTATAACACAAGTACGATTTTCCGTCATGTCATATCGTATTCGTGTTGTATGTGAATATTGTATCTTCCTCTTATCATTACCCTGAATATACCTTCTCATGTCAACCGCAGGGCTTCACTTTTGCCTTCTCATTTGGACATGAAAATGAAATCAGAAGCTCAAATAAAATCCCAAAGAGACACAACCCTGCAGGTCTTTAGCCACCAACAGCAACCAGTTCAAATTCCTTCTTGGCATGGGTAGATACTGTTGAATTTCTTCACAGAAGCACATGAAAGAAAGAAAAATCACCTGTAGCAGTGAAATATCCTCGTATCCACTTCTATAATTCCTCTTTAATCAATAATAGTTTATGCATGACTTCAGCTAAGCTTCAAAACAATAGAATCTGTATAAACCAGAGGTCAGCCAAATATGCTTCTATAGCCTTGCTCTACTAGATCTCCAACTTATTTCCGTGGGCTAAATATAGGATAGTTATAATTCTTGACTTGCACAATCAGGGTACAACATAAAATCTTTTTTATTAGGAAAGGCATATGCAATACATTCTCTCAGAGCTAAAAGCCATATTAGATGCGTAACGAAAATCCTGTACATACAGAGACAAATTTTAGTACCCTTAAAAGGTGAGATCAAGTTGAAGAGAGCTACTTCTAGAGGGAAAAGTTTATGTTATAAGGGGGAAAGTGAAAACCGATTCAGGCTCTTGGATAGCGTGAGCGTCCCTTCTTCCTGAGAAACTCCGGGATCTCCACTGAACCACCTTCTGTGAATGATGGTCGCCGGGTGACATCTCCCTGGGCTAGCTGATTTGCCTGCATTTTGACCAGATGCCTATAAGCTTAAGGCAGCACAGGCAGGATGTGTGAAGGGGGTGGTGGAGAGAGAGAGAGAGAAAGGGGGGTGGGGAAGAAGGTTCAAGTAATACCTGGATGGTTCTTCCATCACTTTCTTCTTGGCGTTTGAATCCAGTGGCAATTAGAGTAATACTGACCTGAATATAAAACAAATGCAAAGTGAGCAATTAATCAAATGCATATGAACCTTAGTAGAGACAGATCCAAGTCACAGTTAATCTATACACATATAGAAGTCAAAGGCTTAAAAGAAAATGGCAGTATGAGAGGTTTTTCAGTTGAAATGTGAACATTGTTGAAAATCAGGATTCAGAATGTTGGACAAGCAGCTCATATTCTGCCTTTGTTGATATCAATAAAAACCAAAGCAAGCCTACCTCTGAGATCTGACAGTAATAGTACTGCGAAACATGAAGCAGCATGTGAAACACCGAATTCAGCTCATTAACTCATTCACAAGTTAATGTAGTGTTTTATACAATACATAACTTTGACTACTTGCCTGTTCTACCTAAGATAAATTATAAATGGTAACTGCCCACTTTCTATCTCAAATGTTGCTTTTTTACAGCCAAGGGCGGGCAAAAACTAGAAGAATGGCAAAATGTACATTTTTTTTTGCAGCCACAAATACAAAGCAACCAAAAAAAGTTAAAAAAAAAACTAAAGAAACAATTACGGAAAAGAAAAAGATAGCTTTTCTCTCTCCAGCTGGGTAACGTTAAGGAGTTGAAACATTATTCTTACCCCCTAAAACTAAATTCACTAACTCTGCATATCTTCTTCAATTTCCCTGTCCATCTTAGAAGTCAGTCCCAAGGATGGGAGGGCTTGGTGTCTTGCTTGATCATGGACTTTATCTC
This sequence comes from Ilex paraguariensis, assembly GCA_963454935.2. Lineage (NCBI taxonomy): Eukaryota > Viridiplantae > Streptophyta > Magnoliopsida > Aquifoliales > Aquifoliaceae > Ilex > Ilex paraguariensis. Next base: position 33,610 of record CAUOFW020007425.1, on the reverse strand, counting down.
TGACACTATTTGACAAGTCTCCTCAAGGGACAATCAAATGGTGGGCTAGTGATTATTGCACACAGGATCATTTGTAATGAGGGTCATTGATAAGCAAAGTCTATCCTGCTCATGACTGAATAAATAACTTACTTGGCCAGTCAGCGAGGGATCTATCACAGCTCCAAATATTAAGTTGGCAGTTGGATCGACAAGGTCATATATGACCTCTGCTGCAGCATTTACCTGACATAATCCGAAAATAGAGTAGGATGGTATGACAAGAGGAATCAAGAGTCAGATAAGCTATAACAGAGCTCACTAAAAGAATGACCATAATTATCGTGGAAATATCATAAGGTCTTGGAACACCTATGCAGGGGGAATAAGAAAGGTATTTCTGGTAACATTTAGGACTCCTGGAAGATTTAGGCTACAACTACTAACTTGTCCCCAGTGAACACCAAACTGATAAATATTGGTTAAAACTTACATTCACATGTCTGAATCAATGATTAGAAAATAACCAATGTGAGTTGGACATCACTAGATATGTCACGGCAACCCAACCAGAAAAATAAAAGAGGACATGTCAAGGGGAAGGAAGCAACACTGCTGCCACAAATTTCACAAAATTGACATATCAAGGTGAAGCACAACAACCATACTTTCTAATAATGCTCTTTGTTAATAATGGTCCTTACTATCCATGCTGTGAAATAAATTGGTATTGTGAATCATTTTTATGGCAAAAAGAGAGTCGGCCTTACAGTGATGACTCACGCTTGTTTTTTCTTTCACAAAACCATTACTATATGCATGTGTGTTTGTGTGTATAGAGAGAGAGAGAGAGAGAGAGATAAGTACCTCAAACAAGGTTAGATCACTGCCACCAGTTATATTCCACACAATTCCAGTAGCCCTCTCTATACCAATATCTAACAAAGGTGATTGAATGGCATTTAATGCAGCATCTCTGGCCCTGGTCTTACCTGGAAAGCAGAATGGCCACAAGATAAAATATGACAGTATTTGGAAAGTGAGCACTTGACAAGAGTACAATAGTAGCTTCTGACTCAAGACTTTAGGAGAGATTGTCCCAAACCATAGTATGCAAAGGGTGAAATTCACTCAGTTCCTTCCAGATTTGTCATATGGAATTTAGTTATTTCATAAAATATTGAAAACTAAATCATGAGAAAAATCATCCCCAGAACTAGCAATCTTACATAATGCAGAATTCTACTTATTATTTTTCTTGGCTTTTGCACAATCTTGCCCCATGACCGTAATATCATGCAAAAAAAACATAGAGCATTTAAATTTCATTGTAGGATGAGAAAAGTATAAGTCTACTAAGGATGTATATGTGGGAAGACACCATACAAGGAATAGGTCAATTCCTCATTATCTTTCTACAGTCGTTGGGATAACTTGGCCATTTTGCTATTGAAAGCAGAGCTGCCCAAAGTGGTTTGTCGTCAAGTAATGGAAACAAATTCGTGAAGATATATGATTGCATGGAACCTGCTGCCCTATAAAGTACTACATTAAGGTCACATATTGTGGAAGTCCCACTACAAAGCAGAATGATAAGTAGTGTCTTTTTCCAAAGTAGAGGTACTATTCCAGCCAACAGCACCATAGGTAAAAAGAAAGAGAACTGTCAGAGCTTCAGATGTTATCAAATAAACTCTACACGTCTAGGTATACAAGTTACCTCTTGAGAAGCCCTTAATCTCTTATCCCCCAAAACACAAAAAAAAAATGAGAATCTTCTGAATGCTATTCAAAATTCCCTTTCAATTCAAATTCATAAATAAAACTTCTTGTAGAAGATAAGAAACTAAGGTGCAATGTTAAAGGTGGTTTCATCACTTAAGCCAAGCTCTATTCAGAAGCAGGTATGAAAGTATGCTATGGGAATGGAAGAGAGTACTGGTTGGGAAGTTTGGAGGGGACAAGGGTCACTAGACAACTAATAAGATTAGAGGCCATCATCGTGCTAGGTAGTGAATGGGGTTAAGCAAAGACTATATGTTTACTAGTGGGCAAAGGTCAGAGGATTCGATTTCAGTATTATATATGGTTGTTAGAATGCAGCATATATATTGTGGTGGCCACACTGGCATATTTATAAGCTTTGTTGCTGGGGTTGTTCATGATCAGTGCTGTCCACAACTGGGGTTTGGAGGGGAGGGGTTCAACTGGAGATTATCAAAAAGAGGAAAGTTTGATATCAAGCCCTATTAAAAGGTGCTGCTTGGAGATGCTAATTTGGATTTTATCAGGCTATATATCTGGCTGGCACATGTATAATGGCATATTTGAGCGGACTGCAGTTTCAGGAAAAATCCCGACGATTAATAATCCCGGTGCATGGAAATAAACTGAGTTTAAGAAGTTGTTGCAGGGATACAGGTGTGGAGGAGACAAGTTAGCAGGAGAATTATGGTACTTTCTTTGCTTATTTGACCTGAGGAGGGTACTACAAAAATCTGATATTTTCCACTCAGAGCAAGCAGGCAATCCAAACGAAAGCCACTCGCTTCTTGGTGAATTTGGAAAGAAGAAAACAAGCGCATCTTTGATTTGGAAGAACTTTAGTACTCATATTGAAGCATAGTTTTGGATATTCTATCTCCACTAGGCAGTCAGGAGGAGTTTTTTATGGAGAAGAACTGCAGTTAAGGTTAGGAGGTCGGGGCTGGTCATGCTCTACTTTTTGCGTGACAGGTGTGTGGCCCCTGCACTACACATTCTTAGGAGAATTCTTTACTTGTCACGAAAATAAGTGCAATGTTAAAACTTAACTAATAAAGAACACAACAAAGAATTAAGCAAGCTTTCCTTTTACGCAGGACTATTGGATATCATTAACTAAGTAGTTTTGAACTTACCTGTTGCAGTTCCTATTCCCATTAATGATGAACCTGCATTGGCCATAATAGCTCGCACATCAGCAAAATCAACATTCACTAGTCCCGGAATCTGCAATTAAGGTACCTCATCTAATCATTGAACAAGAAAATAAACCCTAACATGTGTATGTGTGCGTGTATATATGGGAAGTAAATACACACAGGCATTCTCATATGACATTTTGTATTATAAATTGGTGTGTATATTAATTTTCAAGGTTCGACATTCTATGTAATTCATTAACTTACAGTGATGACCTTATCCTCTTCATTTTGCACAAATGAGTAATATAATAAAAGGTTCAGGGAGAGAGGGGGGAGGGGGAAGATGTATGCAGCCTTATCCCCACATGCGGGAAGGCAGTTCCTGTGATTGTCATCAACATAATGGATGACCATTTTCTCCCATGAGAAATATTTAAGTGCATGCGAAAGGTATAAATGTTGCAGATGTTGGAATCATCATATACACTAAATGCAAAAATATTATTACTTAAAAGTAAAACAAAATCTTCTCATCACAATGATCAATGAAGCAACAAGGAACTAATTACCAATTTGGAAGCATAATGATTTACAGATGGCTAAAAATTTTATTAAAACAAAAGGATGCCTTCATGCACCTGAAGCCTATGTAGAAAGAACCCCTAATAAAAAGAAAGTGCGTACAAATCCAGCACTTTCAATCAATAAATTAGTTACAGATGGAAGTTGAAGTTCTCATGACAACTTATTTGGCATCATACCGTAATTATATCAGAGATACCACGAACCCCTTGTCGAAGAATATCATCAGCCAGGTTAAATGCTTCTGTTACTGGAGTAGATGGGGACACTGCAGTTAGTAACTTGTCGTTTGGAATGACAATCAGGGTGTCAACATTTTCTCTCAGAGCTGCAATTCCTTCTTGGGCTTGAACTGCTCTCCGTCGTCCCTCAAAAGAAAAGGGTGTTGTTACAATACCAACAGTCAAGATACCCATTGACTTTGCAATCCCTGCAATTACAGGAGCCCCACCAGTGCCCGTTCCTCCACCCATTCCAGACTGCACATATCAGTTTTGGTACTAGATAAGAGATTGATAGAATCTGAAAAATGGAGAAAGCAACAAACTGTTGGCATGAAGGTATTAGTTGCTTAACAAGTAGGCCGTTCTGAAGCTAGTATTTTACCACATCAGGCTGTGATTTTGTTTAGATATTGACCCACTGAACACCCATTATCCATTTGCAAGCCTAGCATACAAGACCAAGATCCAAGGATAGCATTTCTCAAGCATAAAATGCATGATTGATATTTCATTGATCTTACAAGAATAGGCTGTGATGATTCTGTTTGGCCAACAGTGCATGGTACTATTATGGACCATACTATGATTACAAATTACATATCGTGTGACTGGTTTTAGATTTAGATATCATGAAAAAAAAAATGAATGCTGTCAAACAGTAAAACAAATCTTTGAACAAGGTTTTTGAGTTTCATCATAATTGTTCTTCAAGGGTAAAGAACATGCAGGTAACTTTTCATACGATGGGCATTAGCAACGATAGACCATCTTTACACAATTAACTTAACGACTCAACCTTCTGCATGCTCATCTATTCAACAGACTAATTCATAAGTACCGCCAACACCAATTTACTTCAACTTAACCAATTTCCATTGTGTTCGATTAAGTATCAAGACTTAAATTGGTGAAACCATTAGTGTTACTGTCACCAGATTAAAGAAGTACTTGTGTAACTACAACTGGTTATCAAAAGGAGGAATTACAAAACCCAAGCCGTCAAACTGGAGACTGTATGTTTGGACAATCAAAAGACACTGTTTTGATTGATTGCCTTCTGAATGAGTATTAAATGAAACCCACCCAGTTAGGAAACCATTTCATTAGTCTGTATTTTTTTTTCCTGTCATTCGTCTACAATTCTTTTACATTTGTTAGTGGTTTATGCTCTTCACTAACTAACAATGTCATGAAAAAGGGAAGAAAGAAGGCTCAAGCACCATCATGTAAGATAAAAAAGATGGTTTTACAACAAAAATCCTTCAAAAAGGAGGAAAATTCTAAAATGACATCAGATACCAATTTATGCTGGAAATTAATAGCTGATCTTACAGTCACAAAGACCATGTCTGCACCATAAACTGCATCCTCTATGGCTTCTTTGCTTTCTTTCGCAGCATTCGTGCCAATATCTGGGTTCCCACCAGCGCCAAGTCCCCTGGTAAGCTCTTGACCAATCTGTAACCGATGCTCAGGAAACACAGGTGACATTTTCATCGCTTGAATATCAGTATTAACAATCCAGAACTCCACACCCTTCATAGAACTCTCTATCATACGATTAACTGCATTTGACCCACCGCCTCCAACACCAATAACCTTTATCCTAGCCTCATTGTAATTACTTGAACTCGACGAATCTCTTAAGCTCTCGGTGACACTCCCACTTGCACTATCCTGCCTCGGATTAGGCACCGTGTTGTTCCCCTCTCCACCTCTAAGCATTGAAATTTCTGGGTGCAAATTCAGAAATGGGTCTTTATTATGATACTGATTGACACTGTGAGAGTTGGCTGAACATTTAATCTGAGCCCAATTTGAAGCAACCTTTTGGTTAACACCTGACAACCCATTATTTTCCTCAAACACCTTCAGGGAGCTTACTCTTCCCAAGTGATTATTCTCCATCAATACTCTCCCTCCAAGAACAGTTAGTACACCCATTGGGCCTCGAGTATCGAAAGGCTTAAAATATGGGGATATAGACGTTGCCATTACACAACAGCCTAAATCTCAGAAGTTAATGTAACTTGACTAATGCCACAAAATAAAGAAACCCAATTCCCTATACGTCAAACTGAAGTCCGAAATAATTCTTCCAATACCTATTAATCAGAAACCAGAAAACCAGAAAATACTCAGGTACAGGAAGAAGAAGCCCATCTAGAGAGTGACATTTAAACCTCTTTCAAAAATGCCTCGGATAACAAAAAAATCAACAGAAGTTGAACTAAAAAGTCAGAAATACTAGAATGGCACGTTCGCTGATGAAGAATAAGAATTAACATAATCACACTGCCCGGAATGAAACCCAGGTAACTGAAAACCCCCCAAAACAGTACATGTCGCTTAAAAAAATAAAACCCAAATATAGTTGTGTAAAAATGCTATAATTTCACATTTCATGGCAACAAGCGGATGAACTGCAATGAAATGACCCAAAAGAGTACAGCAAATTTAAGTTAAAAAACAAGCCTAAAATATGAATAACTAAATGAAACACAAAATAAAATGAAAAGTGGGTTACTAGAGAGAGAGAAATTAGAGATAGAGACCTGCTAAAGTTGCTGGAAACGAAAAGCAGAAACAGCAATGCTCGGAGCATGAGAGGAGGGTCGAAATGGGGGGCTTCGGTTTCTTTGGCCTTTTTGGACGATTTGTTTTGAGCTAATCAATTTACTCAACCAGAGTAGAGACCGGTGTCGTTGTTAATTTGGTTATACAGTCTGGGTTTTTTTTGTTGACCCAAAAAAAGTCCCCTACACCGAACACACACACACTCTCTCTCTCACACACACACACACACACACACACACACACACTACTAGTCAAAATTTTATTGAGGGGACATGTGTGAGCTCCAACTCACAGATATATGACACTCCCTAATCTCTTATCGCCCCTGGGTTTTAATTGATTGGCTCACTTTCTCCTGACCTTTTAAGGCTAACCCACTGGAGAGAGCCAGGGAGTGATAAGAAAAAGATGGCTTAAACCTACATCCCAGTAATTAGGAAAATGGGTAGTGGGAAGGAGGAGAAAACCATGTTTTTTTTTTTAATGTTTTTTGGGTTGGGAGTGGGGGATTGTGTGTGTTTGATGGAGGTGTAGGAGGAATTTTTGTGGTGGAAAGATATATATTGAGGGCAAAATTGGATATTTTGAGTGTGAAAATAAGTTATAGAGGAGTGTTATACCAAATTTACTTTTTGGCATTATACCTTCACATTTTAGCCAATAATTATAAATCATTTAATTCAAATCAATGGTCCGAATTGTTTTTTAGAACAAACAATATCATAATACCACGGTACCAACTGTTGGGAAAATAGGCTTTCCCACAAGTGTAAATCAATGGAAGCAATATAAATAAAATAACAGAAAATAAATAAGCACACAAGATTTACGTGGTTCCCTCAAATAACTTGAGGTACATCCACGACGACCGGTAGGTCAGTTTCTTCCACTATCACCAAATCAGATTACAAAGTGGCCAAAAGGCATAAGCCTTACAAACACACCAAGGTGTAAATCACAAGAGGAAAATACCTCACAAAATAAGTGAACCAAATCTCCAAGAACAAACCGCAAGAAACCCAAATATCAAGTGAAGAAATATTACCCACTTGAAGAACAAATTTGCAGATTTTTCTGGCACCAAAAAGGAGAAGAAGAAGGCTGAATTTTTGTTGAACCAAAGACTGCTGAAAAATATGTCTTCTTGCCAAACCAACCGAGAATAGAATGAACCAAAGAAAAGGACAAAACTTATAGTCTTTTGGTGGCTGCCAAATTCCTTTTTAACTAGAAGACTCCAAACCAAGTCTTGGATAAGAGTCCTACACGGGTAAGCCACCAAAAAATTAGCAAATTGATGAGTCCCACAAAGGAGGGAAACCCAACAATTCTCCCCCTCCCGACTTATGTGGAGGATTCGACCATTCCCGCCAAAAGTCGACACTTCTCATGCTTGTCCTTAGTCAATGTCTTAGTTAACATATCCGAAGTGTTATCATCAGTGTGAATTTTTTCAAGTTGTAACAACTTATCATTCAAGACATCACGAATCCAATGATATCTAACATCAATATGTTTCGATCTCGAATGAAATGAAGAATTCTTGCTCAAGTGGATTGCACTCTGACTATCACAATGAAGGACATACCTTTCTTGTTTCAAACCCAACTCTTGTAAGAATTCCTTCAACCACAATAATTCTTTGCAAGCTTCAGTGATGGCGATGAACTCAGCTTCTGTGGTGGAGAGAGCAACACATTTCTGTAATCTTGATTGCCATGCCACTGCTCCCCCTGCAAAAGTAATCAAATAACCAGAAGTAGATTTTCGACTATCAACATCACCAGCCATATCAGAATCTGTGAACCCATCAAGAATAGGCTCGCCTTTACCAAAACACAAACTCATCTTTGAAGTGCCCTGAAGATACCTCATAATCCATTTCACGGCTGCCCAGTGTTCTTTCCCTGGATTAGACAAAAATCGACTGACAACCCCAACTGCGTGAGCAATATCCGGTCGAGTACAAACCATGGCGTACATCAAAGAACCAACTGCTGAAGCATAGGGAATTTTCTGCATCTCATTTCTCTTTTCATCACTTGTAGGACACTGACTTGAGCTTAGTTTGAAGTGGCCTGCAAGTGGACAATTAACAGGCTTTGCTTTGTCCATATTGAACCTCTCAAGAACCTTTTTAATATAATTCTCTTGAGATAACCAAATCAGCCCATGTGATCTGTCACGAACAATTCTCATCCCAAGAATTTGTTTTGCTGGACCCAAATCCTTCATGGCAAAGGACTTACTCAACTCTGACTTCAACTTGCTAATCTTACTCGTGTCTTGGCCCACAATAAGCATATCATCAACGTAAAGCAAGAGAATAATAAAATTATCATCTTTATATTTCTTCACAAACACACAATGATCTGAAGTGGTTCTTGAATACCCATTCTCACTCATGAAAGCATCGAATTTTCTGTACCACTGCCTCGGTGCTTGCTTCAATCCATACAAGCTCTTCTTCAATTTGCAAACTAACTGATCATTACCCTTATCTTTGAAGCCCTCAGGTTGCTCCATATAAATTTCCTCTTCTAAGTCACCATGCAAAAATGCGGTCTTTACATCAAGCTGCTCAACTTCTAAATTCATACTCGCAGCTATACCAAACACAGTTCGAATGGAGGACATCTTCACAACTGGTGAGAAGATCTCATCAAAATCAACTCCCTTTCTCTGATCAAAACCTTTCACAACAAGTCGTGCCTTGAATCTCGGTTGAGAACTGTTCCCATCATTCTTTCGTCTGAAGATCCATTTATTTTTCAAAATTTTCTTCCCTTTAGGCGGCTTCACCAAATCATAGGTGTGATTCTCATGCAAAGACTTCATTTCCTCTTTCATTGCCTTGAACCATTCAGTTTTGTTCTCATGCTTCAAGACTTCTTGATAAGTCCCTGGCTCCCCCTGATCTGATATCATCACATACTCATTTGAAGAATATTTTCTGGATGGTTGTTTTTCTCTAGTAGATCTCCTTAACGATGTCTGTGGTAGTGGCTCTTGGGGTGGTTGCTCCCCCTCAATCTCTGGTTCAACATCATCTTCTGCTGCATCATCATGAGGTGTTTGCACTTCCTCATCAATATCATGAACAGCAGAGGGATTGAGAGGATCTAAATCAACAAGATCATCAGTACTAGACTCAGCTGACTCAAGCTTGTCAATGTCTTCAATAGTCTGATCTTCCAAGAAAACAACATCTCGGCTTCTGACAACTTTCTTGTCAACTGTATCATACAACCTGTATCCAAATTCTTCATGCCCATAGCCAAGAAATATGCATTGTTTTGCTTTTGGATCAAGTTTGGACCTTTCATCTTTTGGAATATGAACAAAAGCTCTGCAGCCGAATACCCTCAAGTGATCATAAGAGACTTCCTTCCCTGTCCAAACTTTCTCTGGCACATCACCATTCAACGGAACTGAAGGAGACAAATTGATAAGATCAACTGCGGTCCTCATTGCCTCACCCCAAAAGGATCTTGGCAATTTAGAATGTGAGAGCAAACATCTGACTCTCTCAAGAATGGTGCGATTCATTCTCTCTGCAACCCCGTTCTGTTGAGGTGTCTTTTTAACTGTCTTTTCATGCCTGATACCATGATTTGTGCAATACTGATCAAATGGTCCAATATATTCACCACCATTATCCGAGCGAACACATTTCAACTGTCTACCTGTTTCTCTTTCAACCTTGGCCTGAAAAATCTTAAACACATCTAGAACTTGATCTTTAGTTTTCAGTGTATAAGCCCAAACTTTTCTAGAGTGATCATCAATAAAAGTGACAAAGTATAGAGCACCACCAAGTGTCCTAACTTTCAAAGGACCACATACATCAGAATGTACCAAATCTAAAACATGAGATTTTCTAGATGCAATGTTTCTACGGAATGATATTCTGTTTTGTTTACCATGGAAACAATGAACACAAGTTTTCAAAGGCGTACCTTTTATTCCCACTAGAAGCTCTTTCTTGGACAAAACTTGCAATCCTTTTTCACTCATGTGTCCAAGCCTTATATGCCATAAATCAGTGGATGAGTCATTCTCTAAGGTATTCACAACACCCTTGCAGATTTTTGTTTGCATAGTGTAAAGAGAACAAGTCTTCTTTCCTTTTGCTACCACTAGAGAACCTTTGGAGAGCTTCCATTTTCCATTACTGAAATTGTTGATGTAGCCTTCATCATCTAACTTTCCAGCGGAGATTAAATTGAGTCGAATATCTGGTACATGCCTCACATCTCTGAGCAGCAATTTGCATCCAATATTTGTTTCCAAGCAAATGTCACCCATGCCGACAATTTTTGACACATCTTCATTTCCCATACGGATATTCCCAAAATCACCTTGTGAGTAAGAAGTAAAGAAATCAGCCCGCGAAGTAACATGAAATGAAGCTCCAGAATCAATTACCCAATCCGTCTCTTGGCCAATCAAATTAACGCTAGCATCATCACGGATAATCATGAATTCATCATCGGTAACTACAGCTGTATCAATTTGTTTTTTCTCTGAATTTTTCTCTTTGTTCTGCTCCTTGAACTTGAGTTTTCTACATTCCCGCTTCATGTGCCCTTTCTTGTGACAATAATAGCATTCAACATCCTTTTTTGACATCGAGCTTGAACGACCTCTAGAATTATCACGGTTGTGCGGAACCCTACTCTTACTCCTGCCTCTCCCCCGGTTTTCCATTACAAGTGCCTCGGAGTAAGAAGAACTTGATGATTTTCTTCTTGTTTCTTCATTCAACAAACTGCTGGTAACTTGACTCATTGTTACCACTCCATCAGGTGCGAAGTTACTAACTGTGACCACCAAAGTTTCCCAGCTTTCGGGAAGTGAACTAAGAAGTAACAAAGCTTGCAACTCATCATCAAAAGTAATTTTCATGGCGGCCAACTGATTCACAATGCTCTTAATCTCATTCAAATGCTCTGCAATAGAAGTACCCTCCTTATATTTAGAGTTCACAAGCTTTCGAAATAAAAAAGCTTTATTCACTGCCGTCTTTCTATCATACAAACTCTCCAATTTGGTCCAAAGACCATGTGCAGATTTTTCTGTAGAGACATGATGAAAGACATTATCATCAATCCATTGCCGAATAAAACCGACAGCTTTCCGGTCTAGCTTTTTCCACTCGTCATCTTTCATCCCTTCCGGTTTGCCACTATCACCTTCTATGGGTCCATTCAAATCTTTACAAAATAAAAGATCTTCCATTTTAGTTTTCCAAGTCACCCAATTTGTGCCATTGAAACTAACCATACGTCCAACGTTGCCGTCCATAATTCACACACAGAAATATAACGAATCGAAACCGAATTAACCAATTGCTTTGATACCAGATGTTGGGAAAATAGGCTTTCCCACAAGTGTAAATCAATGGAAGCAATATAAATAAAATAACAGAAAATAAATAAGCACACAAGATTTACGTGGTTCCCTCAAATAACTTGAGGTACATCCACGACGACCGGTAGGTCAGTTTCTTCCACTATCACCAAATCAGATTACAAAGTGGTCAAAAGGCATAAGCCTTACAAACACACCAAGGTGTAAATCACAAGAGGAAAATACCTCACAAAATAAGTGAACCAAATCTCCAAGAACAAACCGCAAGAAACCCAAATATCAAGTGAAGAAATATTACCCACTTGAAGAACAAATTTGCAGATTTTTCTGGCACCAAAAAGGAGAAGAAGAAGGCTGAATTTTTGTTGAACCAAAGACTGCTGAAAAATATGTCTTCTTGCCAAACCAACCGAGAATAGAATGAACCAAAGAAAAGGACAAAACTTATAGTCTTTTGGTGGCTGCCAAATTCCTTTTTAACTAGAAGACTCCAAACCAAGTCTTGGATAAGAGTCCTACACGGGTAAACCACCAAAAAATTAGCAAATTGATGAGTCCCACAAAGGAGGGAAACCCAACACCAACGTACCCTACCGTTCTAGGATCACAAAAATAAGTGAGATTTGGTGAGAGCTATTTTGGCTTTAAGTCCAACCTCAATACTTTTAAAAATAAAAGTGTATAAAATCAATCATTGACAAAAATACCCTTAAAGAATAAGTTTATTTAAAAATTTTCACAAGTATCTAATTTTTATATTTATTATCACTTACCATTATCATCCCACTGTCGGCACCACCACCCACTGTCGGCACCACCACTGCCGCTACCACACATTGCCACTAATCCCCACCCGCCACCACCATCACCATAAACCACCACCATCACCTCCCGCCACCCACGACCACTACCACCCGCCACCCAACATCACCACGCATTGTTGTCAACACCATTACCAACAACCATCACCCACAACCCCCACCCACTAACACCCACAATCACCAGTCAACCATCACCACCTATCATTATCGTCACCCATCGTCACCAGCCAACATCATCGTCAACCACCACTTATTCATTGCCACTACTCACCACCACTACCATCAACCACCATGACTCGTCGCCAACCACCACCATCCACTAACACCCACCATCCACGACCACCATCGCCATAACCCACCACCATCATCCACTATTGTCGCCAACCATCATCATCCACCATTCAAAATAGTGAAAAATTAGCCTACCATCGCTAACAACCACCACCACCACATGTTGTTGTTCACCAACCACTATCACCTGCCAACCACCACCCATTGCCACCATTACCACCCAGTCACCACCACCACCAATGATCGCCACCCACCACCACACCCACTAAAACCGATCACTCCGTAACCAACATCACCGTAAATCACCACCATCCAAAATACTGAAAAATTAGCCCATCATCAGCCACCATCATCGCCAACCACCACCACCACCACCACCCACCACCACCACCACCCACCACTTGTCACTCACCACCATTACCCATCACCCCACCCATACCCACACTCAACACCACCCACCATCACCGCCAACCAACTCCACAAAAAAAATATGAAAAATTAGTCTACCACCACCAACTACTTTCCATCGTCGACAGCCACTACTATCCAATACTCACCACTATCCATCAATCGTCACCACCACTATCCATCAACCGTCGCCACCACTATCCATCAACCATCGTTGCCACCACCACCCCTATTATTGCCAACCACCATCACTCACCAATCACCATCCAAAATAATAAAAAACTAACCCACTACCTAAAATAGTAAAAAATTCACCCATCACTCACCATTGATGACAACCACTTCCATCTACTATCCAAAATAGTAAAAAATTAACACATCATCCAAAATAGTAAAAAAGTAATCCACCACCCACCATCAGTACCAATCACCTCCATCCAAAATCCAAAATAGTAAAAAAATAACCCATCATAAAAAATAGTAAAAAATTAACCCACCACCCAACATCGCAGCCAATCACCATCACTCAAAACAATGAAAAATTAGCCCACCACTACCCATCACCCAGCATCATAGTGAAAAATTAGTCAACCACAATGCATCATCGCTTCCAATTACCACCAACCACCATCGCTGCCAACCACTTCCATCCACTACCTAAAACAGTACAAAACTTACCCACCATCCAATATCACCATCACCACTACCCACCACCCAAAAACAGTAAAAGAACTAGGCTACCACCTAGGGGCGGAGCCAAAAAATTATTTCAAGGTGGACACTGTATATTTTAACAAACAAAATTTTTTTTGTAATTGATAAAAATAGAATAATACATTTATATTTAATTATATCCTATTTAATTCTTAAAATTTCATTAATTAAACTTAAAAGACTAAAATTGCTAAACATAGTAGATATAAATGACAAAAAAGGCTAATTATATCATTTTTACCAAACAAATGTTAATCAAAACTATTTAGAATTAATTTTGATGAATTTTTATATGTTGAAAGTCTTACATTAACTTTATTATTATTTATATCCACAATCATATTACCACTTCACTATTTATCATTCATTCAATATATAATAAAATATATTCTCTATCATATCGGTGATAATTACTAAAATAAACATTAAAATTATAAGTAGACTCATTTTTTTAAAATTAAACCTCGACAATACGAGGATAAATATTATTCGTACCAAATCAAAATTACAAGAAACTAGGGGGGACATTTAAACCTTATCCCTTTAAAATATTACAATACCCATAAATCCATAATTCCATTTAAAAATAAGGGAAAATGGCTACTACTTTTCGAAAGTCTCCATGCATTCTTGTTCCCATCATGAGTCCCTTTTAATGACTAAATTGCATGCTTGTTATGAGTGACAGTGAGAAATAAATCAACAAAAAAGAGCCCATATCCATAGCGTTGAAAACTCCCTTGCATAAGAAAAATCAACTGAAAACTACAGCTGAAAATTCAACTGAAAGAATCCAGTTGAATACTAACGTGAACAGTGCCAGACTCCTTGCATAATGACTGTTTAAAGAAGAAAATCTAGCTGAGAAATCCAGCTAAAAACGGTCTAGCTGAATAGTGACGTGAACAGTGCCTGCATGAAACTGCTGCAAGAAATAACCAGCTGCAGCATCTCCAGCTAAAAGAGAACAGTGACGTGAACAGTGCATTGGACATATCCTCGAAAGTCCTCCATGAAACCGTGGCTTAAAATCTTCCTTGAAACCCACGTTCGGTTCAAAAAGCAGTAGTTGAAAGTCCTCCATTTAGCGCCTAAATCCGTATGGATTCTTTTTGCTTAGGAATTTTGAAGGCTAGCTTGGATTTGGACCTAGTCATTATTGCTGAATTTTTCACTGCTGAGATATTTTTCAACATCAACATCAACGCCAAAACATATAGTTCCTCTTCTTTTTTTCTTCTTCTTTAGCTCAATCTTATTGAGTATTGACAGTAATTTTTTGGACGATGCCATAAAAAAATTAAAATCATCTTCTCAGAGCCAAAGACTCCTCCTCACCGTCGAATTAAAAACCCCTTGTGTACTCGTGGAAAGAAAACTCCTTAACATAGTCATCCTTGAAATAAATTCCTTTTAGCTTTAAATGCTTTGTGAATCTCTTCTCTTGACATACTTGGAATAATATCCCCTTGACTATGAATTTTCTTATGAACTTCTACCACCATTTCAACATCCACCGGCAATTGCTTATTCAAAGAACAAGGACCATAATCCGACAACACCTGAATCAAGGATAAGGACTCATTGATTCCATCGTTCGAGACATCAGAAATTTGAGTAGAGTAGTTTAGTGTGACAAAATGTGGATCATTGGCCATTGATGTTTCTACCTCTGCATTTGATTTTGCCACCCCTTCTACATTTATCTTTTCCACCTCGCCTGCATTCAAGTCTGCTACTTCGTTCTTCTGTGTGGGGCCAACATCTACACATGTTTCCTTTTTTGTCGTTGTTAAGTCCACTGCCTCAGCGGCTATGTCAATTGATGCACTATTGTCATGTTGAATTTGAGCAGTTAATGGAGTATACTTGGTTGTGAGCTGTGGTATCTTTTCCTGAGTGATCTTCTGTTACCATAATCCTAGGAGTTGCATCTTTCCCTAATTCTCTTGATTCGAGGATCAATTTTTTCTGCTTACCTAAAGCGTTTGCCCTTACATTGTTTGAATTTAGAGCCTACTTTGACTTGGTTTGATGTATCCAAATCCCTTTAAATGACTGAGCCAGATTTGCTTGCTTTGATTGAGGTTGAGCTTTCCTATTTTCTGAAATTTCCTTGTGTGCTTTCCCCAAGATTTGATTCTGTTGAGCTTGCTTGCCCTTATTCTTCTCCTTTATTACCTATTTTGTCATAGTTGCCCCTAGGTCTTGGTTCTTTCCTTGCTTTTCTTCCTGTATCAGAGGCACTTTCCTTTTTCTACAATCTTCCTCGACATGACCTTGCTTCTTGCAGCCCTTGCAGAATTGCTTACTGCGCCCATAGATTATTCGCTGCCACCTAGCTCCTTTGTCTCCCATGTCAATCCAAATTTTGGTTGGGTTATTGGCTAGAAGATTAACCTCCACGCGTACTCTTGCCATACCTGGTCTTGATAAAGAAAGGGTGGCTTGATCGTAAGCCAGCACCCTTCCTATAGGTTTTACCAGTAACTCAAGATAAGGTTTCTTAAAAAAATTTAGTGGCAAACCATGAAGTGAGATCCAAAGAGGAACTGTTGAAGGCTCTATGCCTTGTACAAAGCCTGAGAACCACTTGAAAAACCTAAAGAGTTAGTCCTCTATTAATGTTGCATCCTTTAGCCATGTCTTGACATAATCTTCTTTCAGTTGAAACCGTAGGAGTATGTGCCTCTGGCCAATTGACCTAACTTCAAAATCTCCCTTTAGGCTCCATTTAGATCGGATTACTTCTTTGATGACTCCTAGTGATGGCCTGCCATATGAGAATTTTCCAGTCAAAGTGTATTGAAGAGATTGGCAAGACTTTTGAATTTCTTCGTTTGTGAAGTAAAACGCTGGCTCCCCTTCATAAAAAACTAAAGGTTTATCAAGTTTTCCTAGTTGTGCATCATCAATAGGTAGCTGGATTTGATGTTTGAATAAAGAGGCATATGATTGTTGCGTGTTAAGGGAAGAATCTGGGGTTTTGGAGGGATATGAGGTTGTTTTTGTAATGAACTCATGAGAAAGGAAAATTTCTAAAGAGAAGGAAGAGCTTCTCTCTCTTGATTGATATTCTTAAAAAGTAGAATCATAGTTATATCATACCTGCTTAAAAAATAGTATTGACACAATTTAATATATTGAAAAAATACTTAAAATATATATATGGGAAAAAAATTTTGAGGGTGGGCATAAGGTGGCTTCCCCCCTGCTACCACCCACTACCACCATCAACCATCGCGGCCAACCACCACCACCACCCAAAATTGTGAAAAGTTAATCCACCACCACCCATCTTCGTCACCACCACCATCCACCATCACTGCTACCACCACATCACCCACCCAAAAATAGTGGAAAATTAGCTAACTACTAACCATCGTTGTCAACTACCATCTAAAATAGTAAAAAACTAGTCAAACTAAAAAATAATGAAAAATTAGTGAACTAAAAATAGTGAATTCAAAAACAATGAAAAATTATTGAACTAAAACATAGTAAAAAATTATTGAACTCCAAAACACTAAAAAATTACTGAACTCAAAAATAGTAAAAAATAGTGAACTCAAAAATAATAAAAAATAGTGAAATCAAAAACAGTAAAAAATTACTAAGCTAAAAAACATTTGACCACAACACACTACTCCAAATTCGTGATCGGAATACCTCTTATTTTCATCGAAGTACTATTGTTCGACGGAGGAAAAATAAGATAGAAATGCTGCAGAATAAAGGAGGAGAATGGGTGATAGATCCGAGTACTTTACAGCAGCTAGCCCATGATTTTTTTGTGCAGTTGTATACATGGGAGAGTGATGTGGTTCCGTTTTGTCTGATTAGAGGAAAATTTCCTGGTACTTTGTGGAATGTAACTGTTTTGGATTTTCCTATTAGCAAAGAGGAGGTTCGGCTTGCTATTTTTGGTATGGGGACTCATAAAGCACTGGGTTGGGATGGAGTGCAAGCAGTTTTCTATCAGCGCAATTGGAAGTTGATGGGTGACTCTCTATTCCGCTTTGTTCGTGATGCATGGAGTGGAGCTCAAAGTTTGGTTCCTGTAAACTCTACTTTAATTGCTCTTATTCCTAAGGTACCAACGCTAATCTCTATTGATCAGTTCCAGCCGATCAGTCTTTGCAACGTGACTTATAAAGTGGTTACGAAGGTCATAGTGAATAAACTAAAACAATTTCTTCTTGAATGGATACGGCCAAATCAAAGCAGCTTTGTTCCGGGAGGTAACATCTATAATAATATCATTATTGCTCAGGAGGTTATTCATACTATGAAGATGAGGAAGGGCAAAAAGGGTTTGATGGCTATTAAACTGGATTTGGAGAAAGCTTATGATCGGCTTAGATGGGATTCGTTCAGGATACCTTGGGTGATATTGGTGTTCCTGACCGTCTTGCACAATTGATAATGAGATGTGTTACATCTTGTGATATGAGCGTGTTATGGAATAAGGACATGACAGACAAATTTCGACTGTCTAGGGGAATTCGTCAGGGTGACCCTTTATATCCATATTTGTTCGTTCTATGTGTGGAAAGATTGGGTCATTTAATTAAAGCAAAGATTCAGGGGAAGGAGTGGAAATCAGTAGTGCTTGTGAAGAGTGGGCCCCAATTATCTCACCTTTTTTTTTGTAGACGACATTGTTCTTTTTTCAGAAGCCACATTGGAGCAAGCCCGGGTGATTAAGGATTGCCTTTCCATTTTTTGTTCGTCTTCAGGATAACAAGTGAGTTCTAAGAAATCTAAGTTGTTTGTGTCTAAAAATGTTTCAGGAGGTCTAGCTAGAGCTATTAGTAATGAGCTTCAGTTTGGCCTCACTACAAATTTAGGAAAATATCTTGGTGTCCCGTTAGTTCATGCAAGAGTTACTAAAGCCACTTATGGAGAGATGGTTGATAGAGTTCACTCTAAACTTGCAACATGGAAGGCTGAGACCTTGTCGTAGTGGTTACGACTATGCCCAATTATGCCATGCAAACTATCAAACTTCCCTTGTCAATATGCTCAGAAATTGACAAGTGCAGTAGAAGTTTCTTGTGGGGATCTTCAACTAGCAAGAGGAAAATTCCCTTAGTTTCTTGGGATCATGTTTGTCAACCTAAAATTAAAGGAGGTTTGGCAATCAGAAGAATGGAAGCCTTTAATGATGCTTTCTTAATGAAGCTTGTTTGGGCCATGTTGACGGCTTCTTCGGAGTTATGGGTGTAGGTACTAGTATCCAAATATTGTAGGAATACCAATGTCCTAAGGGAGGTTCCAAGAACTGCCAAGTTCTCGCATTTGTGGAAGGGGTGTTTGTAGTGTTTGGAGTAGAGTGCTTCAAGGGGTGAGATGGTGCCTAGGTGATGGCCGAACTACTAGTTTTTGGAGCGATTGGTGGGTGTCGGACGTGGGACCTCTAGACCACCATAGACTTTCAGAATTGGATAATGATAATGTTGAGATGAGAGTAGCTGACTTGGTGGGTGAAGATGGCTCATGGGATTGGCATTATATTGAGGGTTTTCTACCCCCTGAGGTATGCTCTCGGATAGCTTCTATCCCTCCTCCAATTTCTAGCTTAGTCCATGATCGGATTGTATGGGGAGAGAGTATTGATGGTCTTTTCTCGGTTCGGTCAACGTATGAGGTTCAAGTGTCTCCTTATTTTCAACCTAAAGATGATGGGTGGAGACTCGTATGGAAGTGGCAAGGTCCGAAGAGAGTGCGATTGTTCTTATAGCTTGCTTTCCATGGTAAATTGATGACAAACGAGGAAAGGGTGAGACGCCATCTAAGTGTGTCAACTGGGTGTTCTCATTGCATGTCCGTGACCGAGAATATATTGCATGTTCTTAGAGGTTGCGCCGTAGCTTCTAAGGTATGACGATCTTTGATTCCATTAGAACTGGAGCATGAATTTTTTAGCAGCCAGTTGCATGAATGACTGAGGAATAATCTGAGTTCTACATATGTGTTTCACAACCGGCCTTGGACTATAGTCTTTGGCATGTGTTGTTGGCTTTTGTGGCAATGGCGAAATAAATCTATTTTTGACAATGACTTTGTGAGGCCAGTTCGGCCAGAACAGGTGGTGTGGGAAAGAAGTGATGCAGTCCAGGTGGCTCGAGATATGGGGTTACATAATAATGGAAGAGATAAAGAGAAGGTTTGGGCACAGGTTGCTTGGATTCCTCCCAAGAGTGGCTGGGTTAAATTGAATACATATGACTCTTTTTGGAAGCATACGGGTCACGCCGGGGTTGGTGGTCTAATTAGAGATGATACGGGTAAATGGCTTGGTGGTTTTGCTCGGAATATTGGCACTTGCACTGTTGTGTCTGCGGAATTATGGGCTGTTCTGGATAGTCTGCGGTTGGCTTGAGCGCTGAGATTTAAGCATATTGAGCTGGAGGTTGACTCCAAAATGGTAGTTGTTATTCTGCGCAATGAAGGGGAAAATGATCGTCGTTCTTTGGTCTTACAAATTCGAGCCTTACTAAGGCTTGAGTGGCATGTTTAGATTCAGCATATTTATCGGGAAGCAAATGCTTGTGCAGACTGGTTAGCCAATTTAGCTCATCAGTTGACTTTGGGAAACACTATTTTCCAGAGGCCTCATATAGGGATCCTTTCCTTGATTGATTTAGATGCCTATGGTGTCTGTTTTTATAGGTTGATTGTTAGTTAATTTTGGGCTTTTGCTCTCGTTGTAACCAAAAAAAATAAAAAAAAAAAAAATATATATATTTATTTGAATTTCAAAATTTGTATTCACGTATATATAAAAGCGTACATTTAATGCACATTGATTCATGCGTTCTATATATATATATACACACACAC
Source organism: Ilex paraguariensis (assembly GCA_963454935.2). NCBI lineage: Eukaryota > Viridiplantae > Streptophyta > Magnoliopsida > Aquifoliales > Aquifoliaceae > Ilex > Ilex paraguariensis. Next base: position 12,889 of record CAUOFW020007425.1, on the reverse strand, counting down.
TTATATAAATATTTATGTATGTATGTATATATATACTTGTTGTTAAATCTCTTATATAAATTTTGAATTATCTTTTAATGCACCTTGATTCATGCAATTTTTTTTAAAGTGATTTTATTTTTAAATTAATTTAATATTCGAATAGTGTAACAATAAAAGTGTAAAAATAAAACAATAACAGTGTAACAAACTATTTACACAAAATATTGTACTATTACATTTTGTTAAACATATAGTTTCATATAATTTCATTCAAAATAATCCATCTCCATTTTGAACTTATTACCACATACACAAAATTACTTAACACTGTTTTTGTTACAGTGTATTTATTACACTGTCTTTGTTATACTGTTATTGTTACACTATTACATTATTCAGATATTAAATTAATATAAAAATAAAATTATTTTTCCAAAAAAAAAAACGCATGAATCAACGTGCATTAAAAATAATTTAAAATTTAAATAAGAGATTTAATAACAAGTATATATATATATATATATATATATATATATACATACATACATATTTATATATATTAACAAATATACATGAATTAAAATATATTAAATATTTATTTTTATGTATTAACAAATACATATATGAATTTGTATTTACGTCTTTATAGCTCTGTTCTGTATGTTTTTCTAAAATATTTTGTTTAATATACTTTTTACGACTGCGACATTTGAAACGATCCATCTCCATGGCAACTCCAATCGTGGCCAAAGCAGCAGAGAAGATCGGAGCCGCCGCCCGTCGGCAAGCCTTAGCCTTAACGGAGGCCGCGGCGTCTAGAATACGCCACCTCCTCCAGCATCGCCACCGCACTTATCTCAAACTAGGCGTCAAGGCTCGCGGATGCAACGGCTTGTCCTACACCCTCAATTACGCTGGTACGCCAGCACTCTGTCATCGTTATACGTTTCAATTCTATATTTATCGTTATAAATATGCGATGCATATGTGAATTTATAGAAAATCCAGTTAGTTTTCAAACATATTTGAGCTACTGCTATTTTATTGAAGCGTTGTGATTCACGTAACAACCTGAAGATGAAAAAAAAAATGAATTGTAAAACCAGTTGTGTTTTTAGAGATGTGGCTGACCATTTAGTGAATGTTATGATTCATTTGCTATAAAGCTGATTTCTGATTAACATTGACTCTAAATCTGATTAGATGAAAAAGGGAAATTTGATGAGTTGGTTGAGGACAAGGGCGTGAAGATACTGATTGATCCAAAAGCCCTCATGCATGTGATTGGAACCGAGATGGATTTTGTAGATGACAAACTAAGGTGAAGGTTTCATTTCTTAATTGCTTTTCTGCTGCAATGCACCATTCCAAGTGTATGCATGGTTAGGTGGTAAATTAGGGCATTAAAATGGGATTTGTGTCTTTGGATTTAACAAAGGATGGAAGCAGGTAGCTTACTTTCTTCTTCTTTTTCCTCTTCCGCTTCTTCCTTCTCTCCTTTATGTTTACTTCTATCCTGAAAAAAATGTGATCAATCTTTGTTTTTCTCTTTTAGAACAATCCTAGACCATTTCTCCAAATGTTGCAACAAAGGAACACAAAATTTGCTAATTTTCTGTTCATAGGCACTGTTCAAAGCACCTCCCATTCCTTGCATTGTTTCGACCCTATCTTTATTGCTCTTATTACAAACCTTATAACCCACACCCCACCACCATTAAGCCAGAAAATCTAAAATAAACAGCCCCCCAATGACCCCTTTGACTGCTTAAGTTTGGTTAGTAAATTGTAGAAGAGTACTTCCTTGCACTTTTCATGCATGAACAGAGTCCTTTGGTTAAACATTTTTCAATACATTTTTGAAACTAGCAATGCACCACTTGCGTTTCACGTGAAGTTTTTAGATCTTAAAAGTATAATGTATATGTAACACTAAATTAAATATCATCATATTTGCAAAATCTATGTTTGTAACATCCATATGATGTAATCTTTTGGTACATTTGACATAAGCCCAAAGCATCAAGCATGGATGACTTTAATTTCTTTAACCTGCCAAACATATTCAAATCTTTAACCCTTACAACAACGAATACTCTTGATAAATCAACAAGGTCACTTAATTGATATTCTAAATTACTTTCCCCATTCCCGAAAAACAAAAACAGAAAGAAACTAAAGAAAGAAGCAAAGAATTAAATAAACCATTGTACTCTGAAATTATAGTCAAAAGTGTAGAAATGCAACAACAAAATGACACACAGCTTAATACCCGTTAATGGGGTTTGAAAGTTTAGTTATATTGTATAATGCAAATTCTTGATCTCGTGAATCCCATTAGTGGCGTCCTATAGAACAATTTCAAGAAATGCCTTGTAACTTCACTGGCTAATCAATGCATCGACTAAATTCCTCCTTAAGAGTACCAGACTGCGGATATACACAACAAACTTTATACAGTGAGGTGTGAAGGAAGCCACTAGATACATATGCCTCTCAATTTGGTTAATGCTTAAACAAATTGCAACGTAGTGGCCACTAACCACCCTATCCACAGAGAGAGAGAGAGAGAGAGAGAGAAGCATATGAAGATCTCTTCAAAGCATCATTTTCAGAATTTTAAGAGTCTAAAACATAAATAAGTTGCAGTAACTATTGGATCAAGGATAAAATTGATTTTATGGGGCGCAAATGGAATTCATAAGGTCTTTAACTAAAATCAGTAAGTTCCTTTCAAAGCAATATTTTCAGAATTTTAAGAGTCTATAACATAAATGAGTTGCCGTAAGTATATTAAATCAAGGATGAAATTGGTTTTATTGGGTAAATCAGGGTTAGAATTGAAAATCAAAAGTTTTTTCGCTTAAGATACTTTTATAAGTAGTATATATATATATGATTTAAGTACAATTTTTATTTGAGTGATTTAGGATTTATACTCTTCAAATATGATTCATGTTTTAAATTGGTCATGTTTTAAATTGGTTCTTGAAATTGAATTGGAACAATCAAGTCCTCAATGTCTTAATTGATTTCATACCGTAGTAATGTTTTCCAATTTTTTATTTTTGGTATTTCAAATTTAAAATAAATTTTTTGTTGTTGAATTGGATATCATCATATGATGCACATCTTGTTGGATTAACCCAAACCAAGCACATCCTTTCTCAATCCATTTATTAAAATCGTAGGATTATGTATGAGCCACATTTTAGGCCATGAATTTAGTTTGGACATGGGTTTGTCTTGGCTTCAAAACAATGCTAGCCCAACATATATTGGTGGTATTGCATGTGCCAAGTACAAAAAATCTGTCTCTTTAAATTTTATACCTATAAAGAATAAAATATTATTTGGTAGGAGCTCATATTCTATGGGCGTAAATGAGTTTGTCATGCGATGACAATGGTATTTAGAACAAGAACATATTCTATAAGCATAGTAACCCACCATCTTTCCAACTCATTCTAGCATTGCTGGGACATAAAAACAATTCAAATATTTATAGAGTACATATAACCATAAATATTTGTATGTATTTATTGAACAAAACAATAACTTAACTTCATAATATACCAACCACACAAGTTAAAGCACCGACAACGCCATTAAATTCAGGCCTTATTTTATCTCCTATGGCCAACCTCTCATTTTCTTATGATAGAGACGTGCTTGCTAATCTCTATCATTGACGCAACAATTGTGTCCACAATGACTGCATTGGTGCACCCCCACCATTATCTCTAGTACCTTAATCAACCTGTGAAGTCTTAGTTTCTTTGGCATAAAGACCTCCTATGCTTAATCTGCTTGCAATTTGTGTAACTGGAGTGGTTATTATGGATTCAGGGTGGAATGGATTTATACTTGACATATGCCCTTTGCAATTCATTGGAATTTGGACTCTTTGGCTTCTTATGGTCCTTCATTTGCATCGAGTTCTTTTAACTTCTAGTAACTTTGATTTGCAGTGACATTATTTATCATGCTTTTATTGCCTTAAATAATGGGTGCAATTATGATTTTATTATGTAGGGAAGAAAAAGAGATGATGCTTGAATAAAAGTGTCCGTTAACTTCCCCATAGAGTAATGTACAATGTTGATGTGTTAAATTTTAATTGTTTAAGGTAAAATAAAAAAGAAAATAGGATATGATTAGATATAGGAAACAAAGTAGGGCTAAATAAGAAATTAAAAATTAGTTCATATTAAGGTACTTTTATAAGTAGTATAGATTTATTGAATGGAAAGTCATGCATCATCTACATTTGTTGAAATCCAAGGAGGAGGAGGAAATCTCAGAAAGAAAGCATCTATTGGTTTGGATTCAACTGAATATAGTTGCACTTTATCTAGTTTTTGGCTTGTGCCTGTGTTTAATCTTAATTCCTATAATTTTCTGTTGCTGTGTCCCAACAACATCTCTTCTTGCTTTTATATGTATTTGATTTTCCTTTTATGACTGCTCTATTTCCATCTGTTATCACTTTATATGGACAGGTCAGAGTTCATATTTATCAATCCTAACTCTAAAGGACAGTGCGGTTGTGGTGAATCTTTCATGACTACAGCTAGTAGCGGATCTCCAAAGCAAGGTGGTGGTTAGTGCTATGTCAAACTTGTAATCGATCTTTAGGATTTTGTTGTATCCCATTTGAAGCCAGGAAACCAAGTACTAATTGTTTTCTGCCACAACTTTGCATGCAAGACAACAAAGTATGAAAGCTTAGGCCTATTGAATAAGCTTTCTTAGCTACCAGTTACAGGGTTGGCTTTCCCGGTCTCTACTAAGTTCACAATGTATTTTACCATAGCTTTTGCAGATATAATTATTGTCTATGATATATTCTTCAAATCTGTACCATAGAAGGAAATATTTTGTATGAGAATCTTCGTTGCTAGTAAGTGTTAACCGTGGACAGCGAGAAGAAATAATACATATTTGTATGTTCTTTAGTGTTGGTGTGTTCAAATGGGGAATGTTTGTCATATGGAACGTCTTCGTTTTGTTGGCCAGTAGAATGCAGAGAAAACCATTACTTTTGTGCGATTTCTGGATGTTGTTACTGATTTGTCTGGATAAAAAGGAGAGAGAGGAGGTGGGGGACAAGAAGAGTGCTCAGGTTAAGGGCAAAAGAACAGCGTTTCTTTGTGTGTACATGATCACTGGTGTGTTGGTTCACAATAAATTTGATGAAAGAATAGGAGAAAGAGTGGAGGAAGCCCCAATGCATACAATGGTCTAAGACTCTCCCCCCCCCCCCTCTCTCTCTCTTGTTTATTTATTTATTTATTTTTTTGGGGTGGGGACTTTGTTTGACTGTGATTAGTGCATTCTTTATCCGTTTAAGTAGCCCTTAAAAAAGGGGGTTTGGACGAGAGATCTGCAATGCTTCCTAGGACGACACAAGTCATACAGGGCTTATAAGCAATCGAACTACGTGGACTGGGTTCAGTTTGTTTTTAAACGAGTCGAGTTAGAATAATTTTTTAATTTCATTTAGAAAAATAAATTCAACAAACTCGATTTGATTATTGGTCTTAAAAAATAACTCAATAATATATTTATCATGAATCGAATTTGGAACATAACTTTAATAAGCCTCGAGGCAACCCATTTAGAGACATTAAGCTCTAATGAATCACATAGCCCAATGGCCTCTCAACTAATTTTTTTGTGGTTTTAACTTTTACTTATCTCAACTCAAGCACTTTAAGAGACTGTTTGGATGGTTTGTTTTGGGAGGGTTTGGATCGACTTCTTCTGACCTTTCCAAACTCAAACTTCTCTTTACAAAAATGAGATTCAACATTCAATTCCGTCTATACCCATGTTTGGTATGTTCATAGATATATCACTATTATGATAATATATTTGTATATAAATAACTAATTTGGCCCTTCATAAATCTAATCCAAACCCATATTTGTATACATATATTTTCTTGTGTCATTATGGTTTTCATATTTGATTGTTTTTTCTTTGTAACTTATGAAAAAAAATATTAATTTTGATAAAATATAAATATTATTCATTACCATAATAAAACAAAATAAAGCATTAACCATACTACACAATGTAACATTCTAACATTTGGTTATACGAGGACACATACAAAACTTTTCCATTCCCAAATAAAGAAAATTGAATTGACATATTCCCGTTACACCATATTAAACGTCATTATATTGGTTACAAATATATCACATTGATAACATTAATCATCAATGATAACCAAATCCACAATAGACATATACAAAGACGTGACTGAAATGGAGCCAACACTGTAAATTGTTGATATGTGTTCACCTTCCCCATGTGGCCCGAATATTTCTGTGAAGATCTCGTAATTAGGATAAGTCCGCACACAAACTCGAGATGCGAAGGTATCATCTTACAAAAAATGACATATTGAATTTAAGCACACATGTATGTAATGAGTCGTATAGTAATGTACATATGTAAAAACTTAACAAAAATTAACTTCTAAGAAAGACACTCCGGCTGGGTTGATTGGGAAAAGAACTCGTTGTTCATTGTTCCAACAGAACAACCCCGAAGCCTCCATATCTTTTATCTTGAAATGACGTCTCTTCCAAAAAATAACTATTTCCATCATTAAGGCCAGAATTAATCGTGGTGCTCGCCGACGTTCACTTATCATCTTCCACAGACAACTCCAACCTCCTTTGAGGAATTCACCCATGTTGGCAATGAGCCTCTCCAACTTAAGGTCCATAAGGCAATCTAACAGAACATCTTCCTCATCTTGTGTTAGCCTCAATCGTCGTATTACTTTTAACTATGTTCCGATAATAATACCTATTACAAAATCAATGTGCAAGGAATAAGTTAATAACGTAACACAAATTTGTACATTAGTTAAGTGTTACCAATCCATAAAAGTCGATACATAAATTACAAATATAGCATAATTTCATGATGACACTTTGAGCAAACTTAAGCACTGTACACAATCGTTCGGTCAAACAAATTTTCTCACAAATGAGCTCAAAATATTGCATATTATGAAACACAATATGAACACTACAATAACGAGCATAATTCTATTTTGTGGGACTGGTGCAATTTTTGTAGAGGGATTTCTTCCACACACTTCGTGTGGCATGAGAATGCGTTCACGTGTTCCATCACTCCATGGGTCATTCACAGTGTTTTGTTCGTGTCTTTTCATTGGATTGATATTTTGGTCCATCACTATAGTGAAAACGTATTTTACTAAGGCCTCCTCTATAGCTTCGTATGACAAAAACGATACAACGCACCAGGGTATCTAGTGACAAGCCCGTGACATTCTTGCCAAGTATCAACAATTCTCACCCATCGCCCATTAAACACAACATACCATTTCTTCTTCAAATCCATTTTCATCCCTGTTATTACAGTCATGACTATTGTGAAATGTGAAAAACATAAGACCCATCAGGTACAGTTTCAAAAACAAACATGAAAATACCCCAAACACAATAATCATAAAGTAGTACATTATGATGACATGAAACATCTACAGATACTTCTACATTGTTTAAATACCACTTGCACACAAAACATATGGAAAACATCGAAGAGGAGAAGACTTAACATCACTGAGAAGAATCCATACCACGCGAGTAAGGATAAGTACTAATTGTCTATCACGGATGCATTACCCCATAGTACGCCAATAAGCCATGCTGTTCTCTCACTTTTTGGCAAGCTCATAAAGAGGTCTACGTTAATTGGGTCACTAGCAATCTTGTAAGCCGTCATGTGGCGGTGATCCATCGTTAGGCCATCGATTTTTGCCAATTTTGTGTTCAGTTGATGCCTAGTCTCAGCAACATCTTGCTCATCATTTTACTTATGTCGTTAGGCCATAGTCACCAAGTATGTCGGTCATTTTACTTATGTTGTGTGCAATTCTATCAGATGTTTTAGCAGTTTTCTTCTTACGTTGTTTACGACTTGTAGGTGTGTCACCCTGTCCAACAACACCGTGTTGAGGCGTGTTGTTGGACATCCCAGTGTCTTCCATGTGTTTACGTTATTGTCAGCTGCATCCTTAGTAGCATGCACTTGAACTCCCGCATCATGAAACCCAACCATGTCTTCCAGATCTTTAGCATACTCACCTGTTGCATGGTCTTTGTCAAAAATTATGCTCTAGTCATTGTAGTAAGACCAACTTTTCTTACGCATTCATTTTGCATTGCGGTCTTTTAGGAAAACAACATGTCGTTAGTGAATGAGTTAATGCGGAGAGTAGTGGGGTTGAGAAGTAAGTACGTTCACGTACTCTACCCAAATGTCGTCCCCTTCAACATCTATCTTTTGTTCTGACTCATTCCACCCGAACCCTGACGTGCTGAGCATGCTAAAAAGTGTGTTGTATGTTTTTTTCAGTTTTTAATCTTCGACTCAATGTGTGGAGTGACACGTAGGTAAGTTGTACCAAGTACATTAGATAAAGCATTTTCCAAGTGGTGCAAATATCGTGCCCCTGATTGCAAATGTCTTTAAGGGCATTTAAAAGCAAAGCTTTCTAGGATGCTGTCCACATGCATCTAGGTCCCTTATCAAACTGGGAACTTCCCCTAAAGTGGGAATTGCCGACACTTGCCATGACACCACTACAAATATCATTGCATATTGTACTGTAATTAAGTTAAATTTATCAAAAATATGTTTTAAACAACCATTAAATTGTTTTACATACACACAAAACATCCACTAATACCATAAATTACATGTAATAAAACTTAACCAAAAAAACATAAGGCGGAACAAATTGCACAATTGTGGAACAGTTCTATAGTGACTAACTTCAAGCTACCCTATTAGCTCTCCAGTCATTGTACATATCAACAGCTAGTTGATCACGCCACGCAATCCAACCATGTGAAGATTCTACGCTATGTCATTATCATTCACATTCTCATCTTCCAACGGATGGTCATCCAACTCTTTTTCTACTGGATCATATTTCATATCGTTACTAATAAGATTATGCAATAAACAACAAGCAACAATGATTTTGTTGTGCATTGGTACAGGGTAAAAACACACGTGTCCCAAGGATAATCCATCGCATTTTAAGTAGATCAAAACACCTTTCTATGACATTTCTCGCAGTTGCGTGCCTCAAATTGAAATACTCGTGCACGTTTCTAGGTGTTGCAGCACCGTCCGCAAACTCCTGCAAGTGGTATCGTTGGCCACAAAATGGAGCCAAAAATCTTCTCCATTTGTGTACCCAACATCCGCAAGATAATATGTACCTACAAGTGCACATAATTGAATAAATCTAAAATGTTCAACAAACTTAGCAAAAAACTAATTCTCTGAAAATTATTTTTGTCACCTTACCACATTCCACCTTTAATTTCCTTCTTTTGATGGCATCTCGCAATACTCTAGAATCAACAATATACTCCTCTCACTCGGGCAATACGTAGATAAATTTCATATCTTGCCCACAAATGCCTAACACATTAGTTGCAGTCCACCACTTCCTGTTTCTATATCTACCTTGGTGTAGAAGAGACACTTTAGCCCTAACATGTGTGCCATCTAGTGCTCCTAAACATCCCTATAACCACCAATTACAATAAAAATAATTGAGTACAAAGGTGTAGTACAAAATTTTTTAAGGAAATAATGACAACAACGGTATACACAACCTACTATCTTGAACCACCGCCAATTAGGATCATTGCACCCGTCTGTAACCTAATAAAGGCCTCTTCAAGAGTAATTGTCCCAATTTTAGAACAGCTGGCAGAACCGCGTTGAAGTGTCTGCTCATTGTCTCCCCAGATCTAACGAAGTTGAACTTAACTGGAAAATTCTTGTCATCATGTCCTATGACACACAAGAACATCGCAACCATCTCTTCGATATGCACATTCTTTGTGTTGGTAAGCCCACCAACTTTCCTAACTAAGTAACACAAAACGTGGAATGTATGTCTATCCATCCTAAGTTGTTCTATACATGTTCTATCACTTTCTCCGATAAGCCAATGAAGATGCGCACTTTGTGCACGGAACCTATCGATTGAACTAGTCAATACTCGTGTCTTTCGTTTTTCATTGGCCCATAATGCAATCATAACCATCAAAATACTAGTACAAATAATAACAAACTCTCTCACTAAATTACAACAAACACAGCTGCTACATTGTCATGTTTACGAGCCATACTAACTTAAATAATATCACAAAAACCTCCATCATATCAATTTTAATAGAAGTTTCTAACATTTAAGCAACATAAAACAGACAATGTAATTCTAAAATAAAAGTTCAATTAGAAACATGAGTGAGTATGGCTTTCACTATTCATTGTACTCATGAATATAATTGAAATTTGAGTTTTATGCTTACTTGTAGTACGTACAGTCAAATGGAACCTCATATTATAAACATAATATTAGATAGAAAGCCAAACACAATAACATTATAGCTTAGTGCTGATCATAGGGAGACGTCGATATGAAGCTATGAACAAAACCCCTATTTCACAAATTTGTTCCACTTATCTTAAGATCTCTGATGGCGTGCTCAGTATAGACAACCTCCCCAAACCCAGCCCTCAGATGCTCAATTTAAATGTCAAACTGCAACATACATTTTCAGGCGAAATGAAAAAATGGAGACCAAAATAACTTCGAAAGTATTACTAAAAACAAAAACAAAAAACAAATTTTAGACCATTGCACACAACCACCCCAATCCAGCCCTTAGATGCTCAATTTAAATGTCAAATCACAACATACATATTTAGGACAAATTAAAAAAATAGACAAGGGTATTTTCTTGAATTTCCAGTAAAATCTTCATTATTATCTCAATCTTCTTTTCAAAAACTTTCCCCAAATGCAGCAAAATTCAGCATTAATAAATAGGAAAAAGAAAGCAATAACCATAAACTAGCATAGGCAACTAAGATCTCATATCCATGTCTGTGAATTGAAGATTTCTAAATCTAAAAAATTGTTGATATAATCGGTCCCACCCTCTCACTCAAGGCCACAAGCAACCAGAAAAAACTCTTTCTAATCTCTATTGTTTTAGAAAAAAAATGTAATAGCTTAAACAACATCAATTTAACATGCCCCATCGTGATAACATGCAGATTATAAGAAAGCTAGTTACTTGTCAACCACTGCAAGATAATCAATCCTTAGGAATATGCCACATCAAACAAGACAGCATGCACTTTGAATGTCAGAAACGAAATTATAATTTTCATATATGAATGTGTGTAAATATACTTAAGCCAAATTTAATAATACGTTTGATTGTCTACCAAAGAGTAAGGCTGTACACTAACTTTGCAAAACCACTGACCATAAGTAACATTATCATCATTTTCCATGGAAACCAAATCATCATCGAAAGAAAAGATAAACAAATGTTTGAGATATAGCTTCAATTAACATACTCTATACATAAATAAAACTCCTGCTAAGCATTTTCTGGAGAACACCTATATATGATACTCTGCATTGTTGAATTAATGAGTTTCTTGTGTTTTCGTTTTTTTCTTCTTCTTGTATGCAAGGAATTCATGGGGTGCTGCCAAAAAATACATATGCAACAAAGTATGTTACAATGGTCAGTGTTATCAGAACTTATGATGATTCTCAATTTAAATACTGCAACATACATTTTTAGGACAAATCGAAAAGTGTAGAACAAAAATAACGTCCAGGCTATTACCAAAAACAAAAAACAAAATACAAAATTCAGATCATTCCAAACAACCACCTCCAACCCAGCCCTCAGATTGTGCGAAGAAGAGAAGAATTGAATACCCAGGATAGACGAAGCAAAAATAGGGAATTACCTCGGCTTAGATGTGCTTGTGTCGAAGAACATGAGGGCTTTATATAGCCCAATCGAAGCATCTCTGAACAGTGATTGAGCTGAAAAGGCGAAACAACTCTTCGCAACTTCATCCCTCACCATTGCTTTTCTTTCATTGGTGGCAGAGAAGATGACAACCTTCTTCCCTTCCCCAGAAATCTTGAGCGAATTTGTTTGCAACGAAGCTTTCAACCGTTGATTTCTTCAATTGTCGCCAGCGAAGAGGACAAGCGTCTTCCCTCTCCCCTCAGTCGATATCCCAAAGAAGATTGTGTTGATAAGTTGTTCAAATTTTCGATTAGTGGTAATTTTTTTCTCTACTTGACCTTATTTGACCATATTGAATGATAGATTAAATCGGATAGAAATGCTGAAGGATTTTTGGTTTTTTGATTAAATCGGTTAGGAATACAAAATATTCATTAATTTTGTATTCTTATCCTACCCACATTAATTAATTAATTAATTTATATATATAAACTAAAAACCCAAACTCCCTAATCCTATTATCTAAGTTCTTTAGTCTTTATCGCATCAGGTCTTCATCGCCTCTCTAGCCTCGCCAGTCGCCTCTCCTAGGTACTCTTTCTCTCTCTCTATGTGTCTCTGTTTATCTCTCTCCGTCTCTACCTCAGTTGACTATTTGGGCTCGATTTGGATAAAAGGGTCGGCATGAGAAGGGTGAAAAATAGAGAGATTAAGTGTTTGGTTTGTATCTCAAAATCAGTTTTTTGTTCTTAAAACACAAAATTTTGTGAAATGCTATTTGGTTAGCAATTTTCAAAAATAAATTTTCAAAAAAAGTGAGAATTGAGAATAAAAAATAGAGAACATCTAAATGATGTTCTCTGAATTTTAAGCTGATAGTGTAAATCAACGTGGATGAGCAAAAGGTGCAGGTGACGTGTGATGAGCGTGGATTAGAGCTACAAGGCCCGTGTGTGATGCTGCAGTGAAATACTGATGGGATTAAAGGGGTATACACAGTGAAAATATAGTAGTTCATCGGCTCAGGAACTCGGCTAGTCCACTCT